>SJYW01007841.1:465474-523664 GCA_006410735.1 Raphicerus campestris
AAAAAGCAAAGCTCTGACCTTATTCTGTAACCTATATCTGTAATTGAGTTTGGGAGCTGAGACCATTTTGTCAGTATAATGACAGCTCAGATTTACTGTGTGCTTTTCATGTGTAAGAAATATGATAATTTTTCATGTGCCATGTTATTTAGCTCTCACAATTCTATGAGATAAATGTGAGTATCAATCCCATATTAAAGGTGAGAAAATTAAAGTTTAAAAGTCAAGAAAATTGCCCAAGATCACAAAGTTAGTGCACACAAGAAGAGGGACTTAACTTGAGAATCTGTCTCCGAAGACAATGCATTTAATCTCATCAATGCTGACCTAACCCTATGACAATGCAGTCATTATTTCTGGAGTACAAAGGAGGTAAAAGAAAAATCCACTTGCAATTCCAGGGTGCATCATTTTTTTCTCATGATTATCCCAGACATTTATTATCTTACCCAGGAGCAGCTAGGCTGGATGGGCTGGCTCTGCTGTCTTCACAAGGAGGCAGTCAGGCTGGTGGTTGTGTCTTGAGACAAACCAGGACCTAGGACCTGGGATCCTTTGTTGCAGTCTTACACCCAGACGAGACAGACGCCTCTTCCAGATAAAAAAAAAAACACACACACACACAAATTATATGGGACTAAAAACAGCTGTGTGCATGTGCAGTTGGGGCAAATTATGGACAAGATTATACAAAAAGACCAAAAGCCCAGTTGCCACTTCTGAAGAGCCAGGAGCAAAAACGCAGTACTGTGCATGCCCCTTGCACACAACACCACCAAAGTTCAGCCCTACAGGCATGGCTTGGTTTCATTGAATTAGAACAAGGTTGTGGTCCTAGTGTGATATTGACTAGTTTTCTGTGAGTATGGTTTCAGTGTGTCTGCCCTCTGATGCCCTCTTGCAACACCTACCATCTTACTTGGGTTTCTCTTACCCTGGGCGTGGGGTATCTCTTCACGGCTGCTCCAGCAAAGCACAGCCGCTGCTCCTTACCTTGGCCGAGGGTTATCTCCTTACCGCCCTTGTTCCTGACCTTCAATGTGGGATAGCTCCTCTAGGCCCTCCTGTGCCTGTGCAGCCACCGTTCCTCAGGTTGCCCCTTCCGGCCCGCTGTCCCTGGCCTCAGGCTCGGGGTAGCTCCTCAGGGTCACTGCCCCTGGCCTCAGGCTCAGGGTGGCTCCTCAGGGTCACCACCCCTGGCCTTGAGTGCAAGGTGGCTTCTTCCGGCCACCCCTGACTTCGGATGCGGGGTGTCTCCTCCTGGCTGCCACTGGCCTCGGACACGGGGTAGCTCCACCCAGCCACTGCCCTGAGGAGCTACCCCATGTGCGAGGTCAGTGGCAGCTGGGAGGAGCTACTCCACGTCTGAGGCCAGTGGCAGCCAGGAGGAGACACCCCACATCTGAGGTCAGGGCGGCGGCCAGGTGGAACACCACCAAAAGGGTGGGCAAACCATCTACAGCCTGATTCCTGGACACANGAACACCACCAAAAGGGTGGGCAAACCATCTAAAGCCTGATTCTTGGACACACCCCTACCCTCACTCCTTGTAAGGAAAGAGTTTGCCCCTGCTCCTCTGGGGAGTGAGCTAGCAAGGGAAACTGTTTCTTATTTTCCCTTCTTCCGGCTGCAGCAGGAGCCCTAGTAAAGCCTTGCATGAATTTCTGTGGACTGAAAATGAAAGTGAAAGTCACTTGGTCGTGTCTGACTCTTTGCGACCCTGTGGAATTCTCCAGGCCAGAATACTGGAGTGGGTAGCCTTTCCCTTCTCCAGGGGATCTTCCCAACCCAGGAATCAAACCCAAGTTTCCCTCATTGCATGCAGGCAGATTCTTTACCAGCTGAGCCACAAGGAAAGCCCTCTGTTGTTTGAGGAAGGCCAAAAACACTGGTTGGTAGCAGACTGAAAGCGTGACTAGGGCTATGATACTTGCTTACTCATGTTACTGTTAAGAGTTTCTTGCTGACTGACACCAGAGACCTCCGTTTCTCAATGAATGGTCACCCCACTCCCCCAAGGAGCCTCATGACACGGCAGCTGCATATGACCCAAGAGGGACAGAGTCCAGATGGGAGCTCAAAGTTTTTAGAGCCCAGGAGAAACATACCATCAGCTCTGTCAGACCCTATGGGTCACACAGCTCAGTCCTGGTACAAAGGGGGAGGAGGGGCTATGGGAGAGTGTGAACACCAGGAAGCGGGAGACCCTGGGGGCCACCTTGGAAGCTGTCTACCCTCCTTCCTTTGCTCCACTGTTCCCTAAGCACAGAATGCCTTTACCCTCTTATCTGCCTGCCTTACTTCTCCTCATCCTAAAAACTGATTCAAATGTAATTTTTCTGTAAAGTTGTTGTTTAGTCACTAAATTGGATCTGATTCTTTGTGATCCCATGGAGGCAGCATGCCAGAGGGTGGCAGAAGGCAGAAGGACTGAAGCCTTCCCTGTCCTTCACCATCTCCTAGAGTTTACTCAAACTCATGTCCATTGAGTTAGTGATGCCATCCGACCATCTCATCCTCTGTCACCCTCTTTACCTCCTGCCCTCAGTCTTCCCCTGTTTTTCATGACCCTGGTAATTGTTAACACACTGACCAAGTTATGTTGTGAATAATTGTTTATAGATTGTCTTCTGAATCTTCCAAAAAAGAGAGACAAGGCTTGCTTGCCCTCAGAGAATTTACTTCGAGAAGTGAGCCCCTAAAAACCAGAGTGGGCACGAAGAATGAGAGAAGACAAAAGCAATCCAAGAAGCAACTGTTGAACTTTTCAACCCCGTAGACAGCTGGGTTCCATCCACTGCGACTGTTAATGACCCAGGTTCTTGGACTCTTTTATCAACAGAAATAGACAAGAGGCCAGATGAGAAATTCAGGTAAGGCTTTACTAGGATTCACGATGCAGCACAAGGGAGGGAAAACAAGTAACAGGCATCCCTTGTTTGCTCCCTGCTGGAGCTTGAGCTGGTCTCTGAAATGGAATGAGTACAGGGATGGGTCCAGAGGTTGGGCTGGGGGGCTGCCCACACCATTGGTGGTGTTATGTATAGGCAGAATGTATGGCACCCTGCCTTTGCTCTTGGTTCATCAGAACTGGCAGTTGAGTTTTTGGTCTTTTTGTATCTTACCATTTATACTTTGCTTGAACTAAATGCACACAGTTATTTATAGTCCCTTCTGGTTTCTTTGTATCTGCTGCTCAAGGAGACATTTTTCCAGGTGCAAGCACCTGTGACAGCCAAGGGTCACAGGTCCGAGCCTGTCTCAAGGCCTTCTGATGGACTGTCTTAAGTGTGCCTGGGATATTCTGCTTGGAGAAAAAATAGTATTTACTATCCAAGTCCTCTCCCTACAGTGATTAAGGGTACATTCAGAGAGTGTTGGCAATGATACAAAAAAAACAAAAGATGTGGGGTATACAGGAAGTACCCTCAGGATACACCTGTGTGTAGCAGTGGCCAAAACAAAATGATGGGGTGGGAGGATATAGCTGCTGAACATAACGTGTGGATCCCAATTAAAGCCAGAGATAGTGCATCATTTTTCTTTGAGTCCTAGAGTATAGAACAGGGCCTGGTGGTAGTGGTGGTTTAGTCGCTGAGTCGTGTCTGACTCTTGCAACCACATGGANCACCCTGCCTTTGCTCTTGGTTCATCAGAACTGGCAGTTGAGTTTTTGGTCTTTTTGTATCTTACCATTTATACTTTGCTCCAACTAAATGCACACAGTTATTTATAGTCCCTTCTGGTTTCTTTGTATCTGCTGCTCAAGGAGACATTTGTCCAGGTGCAAGCACCTGTGACAGCCAAGGGTCACAGGTCCGAGCCTGTGTCAAGGCCTTCTGATGGACTGTCTTAAGTGTGCCTGGGATATTCTGCTTGGAGAAAAAATAGTATTTACTATCCGAGTCCTCTCCCTACAGTGATCAAGGGTACATTCAGAGAGTGTTGGCAATGAAAAAAAAAAAAAAAAAAAAAAAAAGATGTGGGGTATACAGGAAGTGCCCTCAGGATACACCTGTGTGTAGCAGTGGCCAAAACAAAATGATGGGGCGGGAGGATATAGCTGCTGAACATAACGTATGGATCCCAATTAAAGCCAGAGATAGTGCATCATTTTTCTTTGAGTCCTAGAGTATAGAACAGGGCCTGGTGGTAGTGGTGGTTTAGTCGCTGAGTCGTGTCTGACTCTTGCAACCACATGGACTGTAGCTTGCCAGGCTCCTCTGTCCATGGGGATTCTCCAGGCAAGAATACTGGTGTAGGTTTCCATTTCTTTCTCCAGGGGATCTTCCTGACCAAGGAATCAAACCCAGGTCTCCTGTACTGCAGGCAGACTCTTTACTGACTGAGCTATAAGGGAAGCCCCAGAACAGGGCCTAGAAGCTGGAAAACCTGTGGCAAACTATTCAACCATCCTGGAGAATCTTAATTTATTCAACAAATATGCACTAAGCCTGTACTAAGAGGTAAGTACCATGCAAAATATAGATAATCCTGTTGAAGTGATTGACAAAATAATTAGTAATGTACAGGTACTGGCCAATCAATCAATTCCCTGGTGACTCAGCATTAAAGAATCTGCCTGAAATGCAAGAGACCTGGGTTCAATTCATGGGTCAGGAAGATCCCCTGGAGAAGGGCATACAATCCACTTCAGTACTCTTGCCAGGAGAATCCCATGGACAGAGGAGCCTCACAGGCTATAGTCCATAGGGTTGGACATGACTGAAGTGACTAAATAGCAGCAGCAACAGCAGCAGTACAAGTACTGGGCAATCAAGCAGTAGGGTTAATTATCCTAGAATTCACTTTCTTAATTCAGACGTGGGAATCTGGTGATCAGGTGGCTCAGACTCCATCCTCCCAATGCAGGGAGCCCCGGTTCAATCTCTGGCCAATAAATTAGATCCCACAATCTGCAACTAAGAGTTCACATGCCACAGATAAAAGATTCTGCATGCTACAACTAAGATCAAAGATCTGGCATGTCGAAACTAAGACCCAAGGAAGCCAAATAAATAAATATTTAAAAAACAAATAAACAAATTTGGAAACGGTTGAATGGTGAGGTATAAACCAAAATTATTACACACATATCCAACAATGGGCCTTTTAAGACCTAGGCATGGAGTATGGACGAAAGAGATGACTTAGGGAGTCATCAAGAGAGGAAAAAGGAAAATGGTCATTGAATACACATACAGAAGGAAACGGCATTTCCAGGTAAGAGGGAGGGTGGTGAGAAATAATGCACATGAAAGCACAGAATGACCATTTCAAAATGAATGGACCATTCCTTGACACGGCTGGAAATGAATCAGAAATACAAATAATAAAAGTCTCTAGAATTATCGAGCCTCAAGGTAGAGAAGTGCAAGGTACAAGCAGCATATAAAGACGGGATGTGCAGGGTCATATTAAAGATGTAAAAGTTTATTCTAAGAAGTGACTAAAAGGAAATTTTCATTCTCCTCTATCATTTGCATGCCAAGCTTCTGGAAGGACTGCACAGAAACATTTATTGGTCAAATAAATGGAGAACAGTTTAAACTTTTCATTTTAAAATGAACAAACTAAATTTTGGACTTCTATTTCTGATTAAGAAAACTGTAAGACACTGTTCCTTCCACCCTACTTAAGAAGGCAAACAGGAAAAGCTCTAAAATCATTTTTTCAAACCTGTCAGAGAATGAAGGACACAAAGAAGCCTAAATGAACTCTAGAAAATAGCCATCTTTCTGGGAGAAAAAGAGAGTCGAGGCTGCCCAGCCCCTGTGGAGGGTGGAGGAGAAGACTCCTCTTTAGGGCAGGACCTGTGCTGCAAGAGAAGCTCAAAGATGATTCACAGACCAAGGAAAATACCAGTTGGAAACTGGGGTCACAAAGGAAGAACCCCAGAAAGGGGAAGCTTGAGGGTAAACACAACTCTTAAAATGACCATACTATGCTGTGTGCATGCTTAGCCCCTTCTGTGGTGTCTCACTCTCTACTACCCCATGGACTATAGCTTGCCAGGCTCCTCTGTCCATGGAATTCTCCAGGCCAGAATACTGGAGTGGATTGCGATTTCCTTCTCCAATAATATTATACTAAATTTCTTTAAAAGAGTATTGATTAAGACAAAATAAAAAAATATTTTGTAGGGTTTATAACATATCACGATGCCGATTTAAAAGGAATGCACAACATGAGAGTTGCAAGTTAAGTTTTATTGGGGGCAAAATGAGGACTGCAGCCTGGAAGGCAGCATTCCAATAGCTCTGAGAAACTGCTCCAAACAGGTAGAGGGGACGGTCCATATATAAGTGACTCTGGTGAAGGGGGAGTACATGCAATCAAGCATGTTTTTTTGTGTGGGTTTTTGGGGTTTTTTGTGGGNCATCACCTCCACTAGCTTTGTTTGTAGTGATGCTTTCTAAGGCCCACTTGACTTCACATTCTGGGATGTCTGGCTCTAGGTGAGTGATCACACCATCATGGTTATCTGGGTCATGAAGATCTTTTTTTATAGTTCTTCTGTGAATTCTTACCACCTCTTCTTAACATCTTCTCCTTCTATTAGTTCCATACCATTTCTGTTCTTTATTGTGCCCATCTTAGCATGAAACGGTCCCTTGGTATTTTCTTGAAGAGATCTCTAGTCTTTCCCATTCTGTTGTTTTCCTCTGTTTCTTTGCATTGATCACTGAGGAAGGCTTTCTTATCTCTTCTTGCTATTCTTTGANGCCCATCTTAGCATGAAACTTTCCCTTGGTATTTTCTTGAAGAGATCTCTAGTCTTTCCCATTCTGTTGTTTTTCTCTATTTCTTTGCATTGATCACTGAGGAAGGCTTTCTTATCTCTTCTTGCTATTCTTTGAAACTGCATTCACATGGGTATATCTTTCCTTTACTCCTCTGCCTTTTGCTTCTCTTTTTTCATAGCTATTTTTAAGGCCTTCTCAGACAACCATTTTGCCTTTTTGAATTTCTTTTTTGGGGGGATTGTCTTGATCACTACCTCCTGAATAATGTTATGAACCTCCGTCCATACTTCTTCAAACACTCTGTCTATCAGATTTAATCCCTTGAATCTATTTGTCACTTTCACCATAAAATTGTAAAGGATTTGATTTGGGTCATACCTGACTGGTCTAGTGGTTTTCCCTACTTTCTTCAACAAGAATAGTAGAGTTACTATTACCATTATTATAACTATTACTATTAATGATATTAAGAACTAACTAACTTTCTTAGTCTAGCTCAGATCATGAACTCTGTATTGCAAATTCAGACTTAAATTGAAGCAAGTATTAAAAACCTCTAGGCCATTCAGGTAAGACCTAAAATTGAGTCACTTTTATTCAGTGAAAGTGACAATACATTCAAGGAATTAGATCTGATAGAGTGCCTGAAGAACTATGGATGGGGGTTCAAAACATTATACAAGAGGCAGTGATCAAAACTATCCCCCAAAAAAGAAATGCAAAATGGCAAAATGATTGTGTGAGGAGATCTTACAAATAGCTGAGAACAGGAAAGAAGTGAAATACAAAGGAGAAAAGGAAAGATACACCCATCTAAATATAGAGTTCCAAAGAATAGCAAGGAGAGATAAGAAAGCCTTCCTCGGTGATCAGTGCAAAGAAATAGAGGAAAACAATAGAATGGGAAAGACTAAAGTTCTCTTCAAGAAAATTAGAAACCAAGGGAACATTTCGTGCAAAGATGGGCACAATAAAGGACAGAAACAGTAAGGACCTAACAAAAGCAGATGTTAAGAAGAAGTGCCAAGAATACACAGAAGAGCTATACAAAAAAGATCTTATTGACCCAGATAATCATGGTGGTGTGATCACTCACCTAGAGCTCGACATCCTGGAGTGTGAAGTCAAGAGAACCTTAGGAAACATTACTACAAACAAAACTAGCGGAGGTGATGGAACTTTAGCTGAGCTGTTTAAAATCTTAAAAGACGATGCTGTTAAAGGGCTGCACTCAATATGCCAGCAAAATTGGAAAACTCAGCAAGTGGTCATAGGACTGGAAAAGGTCAGGTTTCATTCCAATCCAAAGGAAAGGCAATGCCAAATAATTTTTAAACTATTGTACAATTGCACTTATTTCACATACTAGCAAGGTCATGCTCAAAATCCTTCAAGCTAGGCTTCAACAGTATGTGAGCTAAGAACTTCCATATGTATAACCTGAATTTAGAAAAGGTAGAGGAACTAGAAATCAAATTGTCAACATCTGTCAGACCACAGAAAAAGCAAGGGAATACCAGAAAAAATATCTATTTGTGCTTCATCAGCTACACTAAAGCTTTTTACTCTGGATGACAACAAACTGTGGAAAATTCTTAAAGAGATGGGAATACCAGACCACCTTATCTGCCTCCTGAGAAACCTGTAGGCAGGTCAAGAAGCAACAGTTAGAACCAGATATGGAACAACGGACAGGCTCCAAATTGGGGAAAGAGCACATCAAGTCTGTGTGCTGTCACCTTGCTTATTTAACTTATATGCAGAGTATATCATGTAAAATGCCTGACTAGATGAAGCACAAGCTGGAACCAAGATTGCGAGAGAAATATCAATAACCTCAGATGTGCAGATGACACCATCCTTATGGCAGAAAATGAAAATGAACTAAAGAGCATCTTGGTGAAAGTGAAAAAGGAGAGGGAAAAGCTGACTTAAAACTCAAAATTCAGAAACTAAGATCATAGTGTCTGGTCCCATCACTTCATGGCAAATAGACAGGGAAACAATGGAAGCAGTGATAGATTTTATTTTCTTGGGCTCCAAAATCACTGGGGATGGTGACTGAAGCCATGAAATTTCTTGTTACATTTCATGAAATTATATGAAAGATGCTTGTTCCTTGGAAGAAAAGCTATGACTAACATCGAGAGCTTATTAAAAAGCAGAACCTTTACTTTGCTG
The DNA here is from genome assembly GCA_006410735.1 of Raphicerus campestris. Taxonomy (NCBI): domain Eukaryota; kingdom Metazoa; phylum Chordata; class Mammalia; order Artiodactyla; family Bovidae; genus Raphicerus; species Raphicerus campestris. The sequence continues at coordinate 474,403 of SJYW01007841.1, forward strand.
ACAAAGGTCCATGTTGTCAAGGTTATGGTTTTTCTAGTAGTCATGTATGGATATGAGAGTTGGACTATAAAGAAAGCTGAGCACTGAAGAATTGATGCTTTTGAACTGTGGTGTTGGGGAAGACTCTTGAAAGTCCCTTGGACAGCAAGGAGATCAAGTAAGTTAATCCTAAAGGAAATCAAATGGCTGATGCTGAAGCTGAAACTCCAATACTTTGACCAACTGATGCGAAGAGCCAACTCATTGGTAAAGACCCTAATGCTGGGAAAGACTGAGGGCAGGAGGAGACATGGACAAGAGTGGATGAGATGTTGGATAGAATTACTGACTCAATGGGCATGAGTTGAGCAAACTCCAGGAGATAGTGAAGGACAGGAAACAGTCCACAGGATTGCAAAGAGTCAGACAGGACTGAGCAACTGAACATCAGTCAGTTCAGTTGCTCAGTTGTGTTCAACTCTTTGCAACATATTTACTAATCATTAAATGTTAAGAATTCTATGAAGTAGATACTTTATTAACTCCATTCATCAATTTAAAAGACATTGGAGGGGAATTCAATGAGTTACACATGGCACACTTTTTACCATATAGAATGGTAGCAAATTGTAAAAATTTATATTCCTATCAGGCACTTATAAAAGTTTCTGTTCCCCTGCATTTTCATCAAAACTTGGTACTATCAGATTTAAAATTTGTTTTCAAATGTGTATATAAAGATTAATAATATCAGGGACTCCCTGGTTGTCCAATGGTTAAGGATCCACCTTCCAATGCAGGGGATGCTGATTTGATCCCTGGCCAGGGAACTAAGATCCTACACACCCCTGGGCAACTAAGCCCACACTCTGGAGCCATGCTCCATGACTAGAAAGAAGTCCTCACGTGGCAACAAAAGATTTCACATGCCACAGCTAAGACCTGATGCCACCATAAATAAATAAATGAATATTAGAAAATAAAGCATCACCTTCTCTATTAAAAAAATAAAAGGATTGATAATGTAATGACTAACACTGACTCTTTGAAATATTTTGAAAGATCAAGAATGAGAGATAGAGACAGAGAAAAATCAGAGTAAAGATGAATCTATGTAACCAACAAGGAAAGGCAGTCAGATAAGTTAGGAGTTGAAAACGCAGCACAAACGCCCTAACTGAAGCAAGAAGCCTAACTGATAGTCTTGCAGATGCCTTTTCAGAAGCAGAGTGTTACATACACCAGTTCTTCTTTGACTCAGTGCTTGTTTGGCCCCCAAAAGTGGGGGTTCTGAATTAGATATCTGAGAATGGAAAAGTTATTTTATCTCTAACTCTCAGTTCTTCCCTACTTTTAACATTATGACTTTTCCATAAATGCTGTGTCCCTAAGCACCTCTGCTTGCTCCTTCTTGTTATGAATAATGTACACATCACAGAGCAAATCAATAACACCCTTTTTTATCCTAAAGTTATCCCTTTTCACCAGCATTCATTCATTTTCTTTTGTCTCCTCTAGGAGAAAGTAACATTTATTATGTATGCTTGATCGATGGGAAAACACACCCAAAATATGAACATAAGAAGATTAAAAGTCTTTAGTGCAAATTAGACCATCCTTTCCCCCTCTCTTCCATCACACCCTCTCCAAAACAACACAATTTTACAGCCTTCTAGACTATATTGTTACTGTTGTTGTTTAGTCACTAAGTCATGTCTGACTCTTTTGCAACCCCATGGACTGTAGCCCATAAAAGGGACTTCTGTGGTTTGTATAGTGTAGAAATGTAAGCATTTTTGCAAGATAACTATAAAAACATGCTTGACTGGATAAAAGGATTTGCCTTGTTTTACTAAAAAACAAATGCAAGCCATAAAAGTTAAGATAGGCACTAACAACAAAATAAATTATATTTTAGTTACACATTCACTGTTTTTATAGCAAACTCCTTTCTCCACAGAAAACCTTCAAGGTATGATCACTGCCATAAAACACTACATCCTATTTCTCAAAGGGAAAAATCCAGAATGCTGAAAATCCAAGATCCCTATTAAATTTAATTTATGAATTTTTACTGGCTAAGAACTATCTCCTCTGATCTGGCAGCTCCAGTCCCCTTTTAATGTCTCTCAGTCCCATCCACTTGGAAACAATCCAAGTTTTTAAAATACCAACCTGAACTATCCAATGGGAAATACTGAGAGAAATCAATACTCCTCCCTGGCATTTCAGTTTCAGAGAGAAGCCCAGGCTTGGTGTCACTGACAAAGCCACTTAGCCTCAGGGATGGAAAAATAACCCTCCCCTTTACCTGAAGCAAAGTACATATTTCATGGTAGACCATGGTTATTGAAAAGATTTTCAAGCCATTTAACTGTTATAAGATAGGCTTTATTCTTGCATGAAACCTCTTAAAGGTAGACAGGATCTGCCATGATTAACAAACACACACGAAGAGTCCTTGTACATTTTTAAAGACTTTTCATCTGACTCTTGATCAAGCCAGGTTTTGTCTATTAGGCATTGAAAGTGAAAGTGAAGTCGCTCAGTCGGGTCCAACTCTTTGCGACGCTATGGACTGTAGCCCACCAGGCTCCTCTGTCCATGGGATTCTCCAGGCAAGAATACTGGAGTGGGTTGCCATTTCCTTCTCCAGGGCATCTTCCCGACCCAGGGATTGAACCCAGGTCTCCTGCATTGCAGGCAGATGTTTTAACCTCTGAGCCATTAGGCATTAGGAAATTAGGAAGCCTTTAAAGTTACTAAAGACTTAAAACAGTGACCCACAATTCACTGTTGTACACTCAACAACTTTTAAATAATATTCCAACTAGCAGTACTTGAACTCTTTTTTTAATAGATAATTTTGCAAGAGGTAAAGGTACAGAGGTAAAGAATCCGTCTGCCAATGCAGGAGATGCAAGAGACTTAGGTTCAACCCCTGGGTCAGAAGAGTCCCTGGAGGAGGAAATGGCAATCCACTCCAGTATTCTTGCCTGGAGAATTCCATGGACAGAGGAGCCTGGCGGGCTGTAGTCCATGGAGTCACAAAGAGTCAAACACGACTGAACACACAGCACACAAAGACACAGGAGGAATGTTATTGTGTAGAAATGTGTTAACCCTGAGGCAGATGTCTGGTGGTTCCATCTAAAGCTCGTTTGTTTTTTGTTTTTCTTTCTTTCTTTTTACTTTTTAGTATAAATTTATTCATTTTAATTGGAGGTTAATTACTTTAAAATATTGTAGTGGTTTTGTATTACATTGACATGAATCTGCCATGGGTGTACATGTGTTCCCCATCCTGAACCCCCCTCCCACCATAACATTGTAAAGCAGTCATACTCTGATACAATTTAATTTAAAAATAATAAATAAATAAGAAGCCAAGCTTCATCTACTTATTCGTTTTTACTGATTTACAATGCTGTGTTAGTTTCAGGTGTACTGCAAAGTGCTTCAGTTATACATATATATGTACACAAATCTACTCTTTCAGATTATTTCCCATTACAGGTTACAAGAGACTGAGCTAAGTAATTTGTATTACAGTAGGACCTTATTGGTTATCTACTGTATATATTGGAGAAGGAAATGGCAACCCACTCCAGTATTCTTGCCTGGAGAATCCCATGGACAGAGGAGCTTGGTGGGCTACAGATCACGGATCACAAAGAGTTGGACACGACTGAGCAACTTCACCTTCACTGTATATATAACAGTGTGTCCCTGTTAATCTCAAATTCCTAATTTATTCCTCCCTCAACCTTTCCTCTTTGGTAACCATAAGTGTGCTTGTCTGTGAGTCTGTTTTGCAAATAAATTCATTTGTATCCATTTTTTAGACACACACAAGTGATACAAGACACACACAAGATGATATTTGTCTTTCTCTGACTGAACTCATTAGCATTCTAAAGTGTCTATGGGAGGTGGGAGAGGTCCAGAAAAGACCACATATTGGGAAGGAATGGAAAGCGAGGGAGGGGAGAGGGGCAGGAGGAGAGGGAACAATGGAGAGCAGACAAATACTGGTTCTATTTTAACCTCCTATAACATCACAGTTCCCCCTGATGAATGAACACAGTAATAAATCTGACAGTTGTCCTTAAGGAAACATACAGGTTTTTTTTTTTTCTTTAATCCATGTTACATTTGTTTCTTTGGAGCTACACTGAATTCCAGAATATCAGTATAGATATATCATTGTTTAGAATATCAATAAGGAAAAATGAAATCAGTACACCTACTGAATTTTAGCCTAAGTTGGAGAAGATTCAGTTTAAATCAGGGAAGATTCTAGTTAAAGTTGTCTTTCAGTTCAGTTCAGTCATTCAGTCATGTCCGACTCTTTGAGACCCCATGAATCGCAGCACGCCAGGCTACCTGTTCATCACCATCTCCCGGAGTTCACTCAGACTCATGCCCATCAANAGGGGCTCAGGGTATTTATGGGATAAAGAATAAAGAAGCAGTGTGGAGTCTGAAGTGTGGAGGGCACAGGGAAAGGTGACTGGAGAAAGGCACAGTCATAATTGTGCTTAAGGATGAGTAATGGCTGATAGGGGACCAATCATGATGAGAGGGTTGGAACTTTCCACCCCACCCTCTGATTTCCAGGAAGGAGAGACGGCCTGGAGATTGAGTTTCATTACCAATAGCCAATGATTTATTCAGTGGTGCCTTTGTAATGAGATATCCATAAAAATCCAGAAGGACAGGGTTCAGAGAGCTGCTGGGTTGGTGAACAAATAAAAATTGAGGGAAAGGTCAGTCATAGAAGCTCCCTGACTTTTTCCCCATATCGTGCCCTGATGCATCTCTTTCTTTGGCTGTTGATTTATATCATCATTTATTTTGTATTAAACCAGTCATCTAGTGAGCACATTGCTTTTCTGAATTCTGTGAACTGCTCCAGGAAATTAACTGAACCCAAGGAAAGGAGGGGACTGTGGGGACTGTGGGAATCTATTGACCAGAAGCACTAAATGTACAACTGGCATCTGAAGTGGGGGGCAGTCCTGTAGGACTGAGCCCTTCCCCTGGGGAATCTGATATCGTCTCTGGGTAGACATGTCAGAATCGAGTTGTAAGACACCCAGCAAGTGTCAGAGAACTGCTTGGTGTAGGAGGAAACCTACTGCGTGGGAATTGGCTGCATAGTCTTACTGGACCTTAGTAAGCGCCATGAGTGTCCATCTAAGCAGATGACAAATATCCTATGTATACCAGCTAATGGTCCAGTGACTTTCAAATTTATTCTAGGAAAAATGAAAACTGCAAGTTAATTGGAATTAAAATGTTCTAGCCCCTTGCATTTTGGCATTTTAAAAAACACTGGTTTTCAAAACAATAGGGGAAAAAAAACCCTTCTGTGAGCTTTGGGGTTTGCTTCCAGCTCCTCACAGGTGGCGTTTGCATTGATCTGACAGTAAATCTGTCCAGGATGCTGAATAAACAATAGTTTGCCTCCAGTTGGATTTTCAATTATACCAAACATGTCATCTGATGTCTGGAAGCCCGAGGCTGTTGAAGAAAAGACTGCCTTTGCAAGGTTATTTAAAGGAGATCTTTGTTTACATGCCCCAAAATGTCTTCACCTCATATATCTCTTCCAGTGTGACATGCTCTCTTTAAATCCCAAAGGTTTTCTGTGTTCAGAAGCTCCTTATCTATTATAATATGAAAGTCCCTGGTGTGGGGCAGGGGGGAGAATTCTTCATCAACTTCTATTTCAAGGAGGACAAGCATCAAAGGCTAACAATTTCTTGCAACCCAGGGTGATGGGAGAGGTGTATGGAAGTTAGGGAGGAAGGCGTGGGGCACAGGGCAGCTGAGGATGAGTTATCTGGGGCACAGGGCAACTGAGAATGAGTTATCTCTAAGAGTGGAGGCAGATGAGAAGGACAGGCTCTGGAAACAGGACAAGGTTCAGATGCCCACGAAACCAGTGTCCATGTCTCTCAGCTTCTACTTCCTCCTCTAAAACAGAGCACAACAATGTGTCCCTTACAGGGTGGTCTCAGACAAGTGAGGTAAGTGGACCCTGCTTGTCACTCTGCCCATTAGAAGAAAGTGACAGTCACAAACTCCACTCTGGGCTCTGGGGTCGTGGGGGTCAGGGGGTCAGGGCTCTGGGATCATGGAGGTCAGGCCTCGTCCACCACTTGTGTGGCCCTGGGCATCCCTTGACCTCCATGGATATGAAGTGCAGACACAGCCTACTCATAAAGAAGGTTATATAGGAGGGATTTTTTTTTTAACTTCTAGTTAGACAACCACAGGAATCATTCAAGTCTATTGTATTATGTTAACCATTTAAAGGAAGTCATCAATTGATATTAGGTTGATGGTTTATTCATTATTCATCTGAACCAGAACTAATCAAACTAGTTATTCATTAGTCAGAGATGTTTGTTTGTAGCATTCTAGTTGAAATACTATCTTTCTGGTGTGTTTAGTGGGCAAGTCTTGTCTGAGTCTCTGCGAATCCATGGACTGTAGCTCACCAGACTCCTCTGTCCATGGGATTCTCCAGGCAAGAATACCAGGAAGGGTAGCCATTCCCTTCTCCACGGGATCTTCCCCACCCAGGATCTTCCTCATTGCGGGCAGATGCTTTACTGTCTGAGCCAACAGGGAAGACCATCTGTCTCATAGCTACACTGAAAAATACCATTGAGGAACTATGACACCTAATAAAAAGGAAAACAGAGAAAAAGTGAGAGTGAAATTTAAAAAGTTCAAGTTTCTTGTGTTCAGACCCCACTCCCTACCTCCACCCCTGTGCTTCAACTCCCCACTTATTTCTCAGTGAAACGCTTTTTCCCGTCTCAGCCACAGGGTGTCAGTCTAAGCTTAGCCATTGTCTCTTTTTTCCGGAGCCTGAAGATTTTTCTTCCCTTCCCTTCCTCTTCATTCCCAGCAGATGGAGCGTCTCTGGATCTCCCGCACCAAGTACCCCGCCATCCTTTCCTTGAACTCCGAGCACTTCTGAGGGTCTCCGCTCTGCTCCGCATGCAGTCTCGGGAGGAGCCGCCCTTCCTTCCCGCCGCCTCGGGAGCTAGGAGTTCCCAGGCGAGCGAGCGCATCCCCCGGGCTTCTGGCGCAGGGACCGAACCCGGTGTCCTGACTCGAGGGGCGGACGCAGCGAACCTGCCTCCCAACAGGGGCGGGGAGACGGCACGGGGCTGGCTCGGCATCTCCACGGTGCACTCCCGGATGAAAATGGCTTTCCCTCTTGTAGCTTGTCCCCCTCAAAGTTGTCATCAGAACCTTCCTTGGGGATGAGAAATAAATTCGAGAGCTTCTAGAATCACGTTCTCTCCACGCATCAGAAAAGGCAAAAACAAGCAAGCAAAAATGCAGCTTATCTTTGCTTTGGTTATGAGGAGCCTCTAGCTTCCTTGAAAACAATGCTCAGTGTCAGAGATCAATGATTCAGGCTGAATTCTAGAGCCTGAGCGATGAATTTGAACTTAGGACACTTGCCTGTCTGCCTGGAGCTGGGTGAAAAAAAAAGAAGGTCCAGTTGTGGACTCTCAGGGAAAACTGAAACGCTTCGGTGAGACAGAGCAAGGAAAACATCAGCTTAGCTGCTGCCTTTTGCCAGAGGACGAGATCTATAGACATTTCTCTAAAGAAGACATCCAGATGACCAATGAGCACAGGAAAAGATGCTCAACATCACTGATTATTAGAGAAATGTAAATCAAAATTACAGTAAGGTACCAACTCGTACCCACTTAGAATGACCATCGTCAGAAAGTCTACAAATAATAAATGCTGGAGAGGATGTGAAGAAAAAGGAACCCTCCTACACTGTTGGTGGGAAGGTAAATTGGTGCAGCCGCTATGGAGTTCCTCAAAATACTAAAAATAGAGTTACTGAGTGATCCAGCAGTTCCATCCTAGAGCATGTATCCTCAAAAGATGAAAACTCTAATTTGAAAAAATACATGCACCCCAGTGTTCAGAGAAGCATTACTCACAAGAGCCTAGACATGGAAGCAACCAAAGGGTCCATTAAGAGAAGAACTGATCAAGAAAATGTAGTGTATATACCACGGAATATTACTCAGCCATAAAAAATAATGAAATAACACCATTTGCAGCAACCTGGATGAACCTAGAGATTATCATACTAAGAGAAGTGAGTCATGAAGAGAAAGACAAATGTCATGTGATATCACTTATATGTGGAAGATAAAAAATAATACACATGAACTTATATACAAAACAGAAATAGACTCACAGACATAAAAACAAGCTTACAGTTACCAAAGGGGAAAAAAGGAGAAGGATAAATTAGGAGTTTGGGATGAAAATATACACACTTCTATATATAAAATAGATAAACATTAGGGACTACTGTATAGCATAGGAAACTAAGGGACATGAATTTGAGCAGACTCCGGGAGATAGTGAAGGACAGGGAAGCCTAGCGTCCTATAGTCCATGGGGTCACAAAGAGTCAGACACAACTTAACAACTGAACAACAACTGTATATATATGTGTATATCTCACTTTGTCTTTACTTGAAACTAACACAACATTGTAACTCAGCTACAGTTCAGTTTAAAGCACTTACATAACTGCTGCTGTCACCTGCCTAGGCCCCAGCATCAAGGCAGGTGCAGGGAGCCCTGGGGCAGGTGTCAGGAGCCAGGAATTCTGAGACTTGCTCTGCTGAGACTGTAAGAACTTGAGAATGTGCCTTTGTAGTCTGGGCCTGTTTTCTTCCCAAAAGGCAGTCTGTTGCTCCTAGCAGTGCACAAAACCAGGCTGGGCCATAGCCCCTCCACCAGGGTAAGCAGCCCAGGCCCCTGCTTGTCTTTTGCTCTGCCCTTGGGCCCCCAGAATGATGGCCATCAGTAATTTCCATCCAGATGAACTGCTATGCTTGTGGAAACTTTGGAGAACACAATCCAGTGGAAACATTCTCAGACCTTTCCTGCAGCTGATCTATCGGGATCAAGTATCCAGACACAAGAGTAAGGCATCCTCTTTCTGACTGACTTCACTCCATATGACACTCTCAAGGTCCAGCCACATCTCTGCAAATAGCAGGATTTCGTTCCTTTTTATGGCCAAGTAATATTCCATTGTATATACATACCACTACTTCATCTACCTCTCTGTCGATGGACATTTAAGTTGCTTCCGTGTCCTGGCTGTCGTAAACACTGCTGCTATGAACACTGGGGCACAAATTATGGTTTTCTCTAAATATATGCCCAGTAGTGCTGTAAAGCAACTATATTCCAATTTAAAAAAAATGTTTTTTAAGTAGGACATTCTAAGTAAATGGGCCTGGGAAGGTGCTTGATGTGCATGCCTGTAAAATGGGACACATGTTGGCATATTGTTCACTGGACAGGATTGTGTAAAAAAAAAAATATTCAAATGTCATGCCCTAGAATGCACACCTTCAAGATCATGGTCACCTCCGAGGAAAGGGAAGAGGAGACAGCAAGGAGAGTTGGATTTTGGTTATAGGTGCTATATTTTTCTCTTTTAAACTTTTTTTTTTTTTTAGCAGAGAAAAACATGTTGCCTGTTAGGATGCAGATGGCCCATGAATAGTCTCTGCAGCCTGGATGCATCTTCCCCTGGGGCCTCGAGGCCTCAGTGACACTAAACCCACAGGGCAGCAGGCTTCTGCTGCTCCAGGAGTCAACTCCAGGGTAACTTCCGTGGACAGTGAAGGAAAGGGACTGAATGAGGCTTGTTCAACTTCCGCAGGGAGCAGGTGGCTCAGAGGGTGAGAAACTCAGTTATGGTCAGAGCAGCTCCAGCCTTCACCCAGAACAAGTCAGGCCTGTGACCTGCCTTTGGCTTCTCCTCTCAGAACTGTGTACTTCAAAAAAGAACGTGACATCCAGGAGGAATGTCACGTTTTGAAGGAGGCTTTGCCGAGGTTGGAGCCAGTCGCTGCCTTCTTCTTGTCCTACTGCTCCTGTTGCAAGAAAAAAATGCAGTAGGGAAAGGGGCTGTGAAGCAGGAGGGCGAGGGGAGGGCCAGCTTCTTCTGGGGTGCAGAGTGTGGTGTGTGAGTCAGTGGACCCTGTGCACACCTCCCCGCTCCCAGCTCAGCCACCTGGGGCAAGTTCCCTGCATATGTCTGTAGCTCAGTCGTCTCCTTGCAGTCTAATCCTTCCAGTAATAGAACCCACCTCTGGTTGTTAGGAGGTTAAAACCACAAGATTCAAAACAGTGCCCACGTACAGTGCTCAGTATATGTTAGTTCTGCTCATCTTTACTGTGATTTACTAACTACCCTGATTATGAACAGATGATTTCTCTGAGCCTTAAAGATCCCACCTTATTCCAAGTCCCAGAGAGATAACAGTTGAAGTTTCTATAAGGACCACCTACTGCAAAGTTGTAATGAAATCCAGACCCTCCTCGACTGGGTCCCATTGACATGAACAAGGAAGCCCCCAACCTGAGCTCTGCATCAGAATCACATGAGCCTTTATAAATAAAAATATTTTTAAAGGATGAATGTGTGCAAGCTAAGTCTCCTCAGTCGTGTCTGACTCTTTGCAACCCTCTGGACTAACCTGCCAGGCTCCTCTGTCCATGGCATTCTCCAGAAAAAATAATGGAGTGGACTCCCATGCTCTTCTCCAGGAAGTCCTCCTGAGCCAGGGATCGAACCTGAGTCTCTCCTGTCTCCTGCATTGGCAGGCATGTTCTTTAGCACTAGTGCCACCTGGGAAGCCCTGAAAGGATGATACATCATAATAGTCTAAACTGGTAATGTTAACTACTGGCATAAGCAAATGCAGTCACCTCTTGGTATCCCTTAGGGGACTGGTCTGGGACCCCACAGATAGCAAAATCTACGGATGCTCAAGTCCCTTTTGTAATATGGTAGAGTGGTTGCATATAACCTACACACATCCTCTTACATACTTTGTTATCTCTAGATTATTTAGAATACCTAGTACTGTGTAAATGCTTGTAAAGTTAACCTCTGAAAATGTAGAGGTTAGGAGCACTAACCTCCCCCACCACCACAGTCTAATATCTGAGTATAATTTTACAGTCAGCTCTCCATGTCTACGAATCCCTATGGTACTATAGTCAATATTGGGTTGGCCAAAAAGTTCATTCAAGTCTTTCTGTAAGCTGTTACAAACTTTTTGGCTAACCTTGAGTTGTTTCAAATCCTGAAAGATGATGCAGTGAAAGTGCTGCACTCAATATGCCAGCAAGTTTGGAAAACTCAGCAGTGGCCACAGGACTGGAAAAGGTCAGTTTCATTCCAATTCCAAAGAAAGGCAATGCCAAAGAATGCTCAAACTACCGCACAATTGCACTCATCTCACATGCTAAAAAAGTAATGCTCAAAATTCTCCAAGCCAGGCTTTAGCAATACATGAACCATGAACTTCCNTTATAATATGAAAGTCCCTGGTGTGGGGCAGGGGGGAGAATTCTTCATCAACTTCTATTTCAAGGAGGACAAGCATCAAAGGCTAACAATTTCTTGCAACCCAGGGTGATGGGAGAGGTGTATGGAAGTTAGGGAGGAAGGCGTGGGGCACAGGGCAGCTGAGGATGAGTTATCTGGGGCACAGGGCAACTGAGAATGAGTTATCTCTAAGAGTGGAGGCAGATGAGAAGGACAGGCTCTGGAAACAGGACAAGGTTCAGATGCCCACGAAACCAGTGTCCATGTCTCTCAGCTTCTACTTCCTCCTCTAAAACAGAGCACAGCAATGTGTCCCTTACAGGGTGGTCTCAGACAAGTGAGGTAAGTGGACCCTGCTTGTCACTCTGCCCATTAGAAGAAAGTGACAGTCACAAACTCCACTCTGGGCTCTGGGGTCGTGGGGGTCAGGGGGTCAGGGCTCTGGGATCATGGAGGTCAGGCCTCGTCCACCACTTGTGTGGCCCTGGGCATCCCTTGACCTCCATGGATATGAAGTGCAGACACAGCCTACTCATAAAGAAGGTTATATAGGAGGGATTTTTTTTTTAACTTCTAGTTAGACAACCACAGGAATCATTCAAGTCTATTGTATTATGTTAACCATTTAAAGGAAGTCATCAATTGATATTAGGTTGATGGCTTATTCATTATTCATCTGAACCAGAACTAATCAAACTAGTTATTCATTAGTCAGAGATGTTTGTTTGTAGCATTCTAGTTGAAATACTATCTTTCTGGTGTGTTTAGTGGGCAAGTCTTGTCTGAGTCTCTGCGAATCCATGGACTGTAGCTCACCAGACTCCTCTGTCCATGGGATTCTCCAGGCAAGAATACCAGGAAGGGTAGCCATTCCCTTCTCCACGGGATCTTCCCCACCCAGGATCTTCCTCATTGCGGGCAGATGCTTTACTGTCTGAGCCAACAGGGAAGACCATCTGTCTCATAGCTACACTGAAAAATACCATTGAGGAACTATGACACCTAATAAAAAGGAAAACAGAGAAAAAGTGAGAGTGAAATTTAAAAAGTTCAAGTTTCTTGTGTTCAGACCCCACTCCCTACCTCCACCCCTGTGCTTCAACTCCCCACTTATTTCTCAGTGAAACGCTTTTTCCCGTCTCAGCCACAGGGTGTCAGTCTAAGCTTAGCCATTGTCTCTTTTTTCCGGAGCCTGAAGATTTTTCTTCCCTTCCCTTCCTCTTCATTCCCAGCAGATGGAGCGTCTCTGGATCTCCCGCACCAAGTACCCCGCCATCCTTTCCTTGAACTCCGAGCACTTCTGAGGGTCTCCGCTCTGCTCCGCATGCAGTCTCGGGAGGAGCCGCCCTTCCTTCCCGCCGCCTCGGGAGCTAGGAGTTCCCAGGCGAGCGAGCGCATCCCCCGGGCTTCTGGCGCAGGGACCGAACCCGGTGTCCTGACTCGAGGGGCGGACGCAGCGAACCTGCCTCCCAACAGGGGCGGGGAGACGGCACGGGGCTGGCTCGGCATCTCCACGGTGCACTCCCGGATGAAAATGGCTTTCCCTCTTGTAGCTTGTCCCCCTCAAAGTTGTCATCAGAACCTTCCTTGGGGATGAGAAATAAATTCGAGAGCTTCTAGAATCACGTTCTCTCCACGCATCAGAAAAGGCAAAAACAAGCAAGCAAAAATGCAGCTTATCTTTGCTTTGGTTATGAGGAGCCTCTAGCTTCCTTGAAAACAATGCTCAGTGTCAGAGATCAATGATTCAGGCTGAATTCTAGAGCCTGAGCGATGAATTTGAACTTAGGACACTTGCCTGTCTGCCTGGAGCTGGGTGAAAAAAAAAGAAGGTCCAGTTGTGGACTCTCAGGGAAAACTGAAACGCTTCGGTGAGACAGAGCAAGGAAAACATCAGCTTAGCTGCTGCCTTTTGCCAGAGGACGAGATCTATAGACATTTCTCTAAAGAAGACATCCAGATGACCAATGAGCACAGGAAAAGATGCTCAACATCACTGATTATTAGAGAAATGTAAATCAAAATTACAGTAAGGTACCAACTCGTACCCACTTAGAATGACCATCGTCAGAAAGTCTACAAATAATAAATGCTGGAGAGGATGTGAAGAAAAAGGAACCCTCCTACACTGTTGGTGGGAAGGTAAATTGGTGCAGCCGCTATGGAGTTCCTCAAAATACTAAAAATAGAGTTACTGAGTGATCCAGCAGTTCCATCCTAGAGCATGTATCCTCAAAAGATGAAAACTCTAATTTGAAAAAATACATGCACCCCAGTGTTCAGAGAAGCATTACTCACAAGAGCCTAGACATGGAAGCAACCAAAGGGTCCATTAAGAGAAGAACTGATCAAGAAAATGTAGTGTATATACCACGGAATATTACTCAGCCATAAAAAATAATGAAATAACACCATTTGCAGCAACCTGGATGAACCTAGAGATTATCATACTAAGAGAAGTGAGTCATGAAGAGAAAGACAAATGTCATGTGATATCACTTATATGTGGAAGATAAAAAATAATACACATGAACTTATATACAAAACAGAAATAGACTCACAGACATAAAAACAAGCTTACAGTTACCAAAGGGGAAAAAAGGAGAAGGATAAATTAGGAGTTTGGGATGAAAATATACACACTTCTATATATAAAATAGATAAACATTAGGGACTACTGTATAGCATAGGAAACTAAGGGACATGAATTTGAGCAGACTCCGGGAGATAGTGAAGGACAGGGAAGCCTAGCGTCCTATAGTCCATGGGGTCACAAAGAGTCAGACACAACTTAACAACTGAACAACAACTGTATATATATGTGTATATCTCACTTTGTCTTTACTTGAAACTAACACAACATTGTAACTCAGCTACAGTTCAGTTTAAAGCACTTACATAACTGCTGCTGTCACCTGCCTAGGCCCCAGCATCAAGGCAGGTGCAGGGAGCCCTGGGGCAGGTGTCAGGAGCCAGGAATTCTGAGACTTGCTCTGCTGAGACTGTAAGAACTTGAGAATGTGCCTTTGTAGTCTGGGCCTGTTTTCTTCCCAAAAGGCAGTCTGTTGCTCCTAGCAGTGCACAAAACCAGGCTGGGCCATAGCCCCTCCACCAGGGTAAGCAGCCCAGGCCCCTGCTTGTCTTTTGCTCTGCCCTTGGGCCCCCAGAATGATGGCCATCAGTAATTTCCATCCAGATGAACTGCTATGCTTGTGGAAACTTTGGAGAACACAATCCAGTGGAAACATTCTCAGACCTTTCCTGCAGCTGATCTATCGGGATCAAGTATCCAGACACAAGAGTAAGGCATCCTCTTTCTGACTGACTTCACTCCATATGACACTCTCAAGGTCCAGCCACATCTCTGCAAATAGCAGGATTTCGTTCCTTTTTATGGCCAAGTAATATTCCATTGTATATACATACCACTACTTCATCTACCTCTCTGTCGATGGACATTTAAGTTGCTTCCGTGTCCTGGCTGTCGTAAACACTGCTGCTATGAACACTGGGGCACAAATTATGGTTTTCTCTAAATATATGCCCAGTAGTGCTGTAAAGCAACTATATTCCAATTTAAAAAAAATGTTTTTTAAGTAGGACATTCTAAGTAAATGGGCCTGGGAAGGTGCTTGATGTGCATGCCTGTAAAATGGGACACATGTTGGCATATTGTTCACTGGACAGGATTGTGTAAAAAAAAAAATATTCAAATGTCATGCCCTAGAATGCACACCTTCAAGATCATGGTCACCTCCGAGGAAAGGGAAGAGGAGACAGCAAGGAGAGTTGGATTTTGGTTATAGGTGCTATATTTTTCTCTTTTAAACTTTTTTTTTTTTTTAGCAGAGAAAAACATGTTGCCTGTTAGGATGCAGATGGCCCATGAATAGTCTCTGCAGCCTGGATGCATCTTCCCCTGGGGCCTCGAGGCCTCAGTGACACTAAACCCACAGGGCAGCAGGCTTCTGCTGCTCCAGGAGTCAACTCCAGGGTAACTTCCGTGGACAGTGAAGGAAAGGGACTGAATGAGGCTTGTTCAACTTCCGCAGGGAGCAGGTGGCTCAGAGGGTGAGAAACTCAGTTATGGTCAGAGCAGCTCCAGCCTTCACCCAGAACAAGTCAGGCCTGTGACCTGCCTTTGGCTTCTCCTCTCAGAACTGTGTACTTCAAAAAAGAACGTGACATCCAGGAGGAATGTCACGTTTTGAAGGAGGCTTTGCCGAGGTTGGAGCCAGTCGCTGCCTTCTTCTTGTCCTACTGCTCCTGTTGCAAGAAAAAAATGCAGTAGGGAAAGGGGCTGTGAAGCAGGAGGGCGAGGGGAGGGCCAGCTTCTTCTGGGGTGCAGAGTGTGGTGTGTGAGTCAGTGGACCCTGTGCACACCTCCCCGCTCCCAGCTCAGCCACCTGGGGCAAGTTCCCTGCATATGTCTGTAGCTCAGTCGTCTCCTTGCAGTCTAATCCTTCCAGTAATAGAACCCACCTCTGGTTGTTAGGAGGTTAAAACCACAAGATTCAAAACAGTGCCCACGTACAGTGCTCAGTATATGTTAGTTCTGCTCATCTTTACTGTGATTTACTAACTACCCTGATTATGAACAGATGATTTCTCTGAGCCTTAAAGATCCCACCTTATTCCAAGTCCCAGAGAGATAACAGTTGAAGTTTCTATAAGGACCACCTACTGCAAAGTTGTAATGAAATCCAGACCCTCCTCGACTGGGTCCCATTGACATGAACAAGGAAGCCCCCAACCTGAGCTCTGCATCAGAATCACATGAGCCTTTATAAATAAAAATATTTTTAAAGGATGAATGTGTGCAAGCTAAGTCTCCTCAGTCGTGTCTGACTCTTTGCAACCCTCTGGACTAACCTGCCAGGCTCCTCTGTCCATGGCATTCTCCAGAAAAAATAATGGAGTGGACTCCCATGCTCTTCTCCAGGAAGTCCTCCTGAGCCAGGGATCGAACCTGAGTCTCTCCTGTCTCCTGCATTGGCAGGCATGTTCTTTAGCACTAGTGCCACCTGGGAAGCCCTGAAAGGATGATACATCATAATAGTCTAAACTGGTAATGTTAACTACTGGCATAAGCAAATGCAGTCACCTCTTGGTATCCCTTAGGGGACTGGTCTGGGACCCCACAGATAGCAAAATCTACGGATGCTCAAGTCCCTTTTGTAATATGGTAGAGTGGTTGCATATAACCTACACACATCCTCTTACATACTTTGTTATCTCTAGATTATTTAGAATACCTAGTACTGTGTAAATGCTTGTAAAGTTAACCTCTGAAAATGTAGAGGTTAGGAGCACTAACCTCCCCCACCACCACAGTCTAATATCTGAGTATAATTTTACAGTCAGCTCTCCATGTCTACGAATCCCTATGGTACTATAGTCAATATTGGGTTGGCCAAAAAGTTCATTCAAGTCTTTCTGTAAGCTGTTACAAACTTTTTGGCTAACCTTGAGTTGTTTCAAATCCTGAAAGATGATGCAGTGAAAGTGCTGCACTCAATATGCCAGCAAGTTTGGAAAACTCAGCAGTGGCCACAGGACTGGAAAAGGTCAGTTTCATTCCAATTCCAAAGAAAGGCAATGCCAAAGAATGCTCAAACTACCGCACAATTGCACTCATCTCACATGCTAAAAAAGTAATGCTCAAAATTCTCCAAGCCAGGCTTTNGAAGACCATCTGTCTCATAGCTACACTGAAAAATACCATTGAGGAACTATGACACCTAATAAAAAGGAAAACAGAGAAAAAGTGAGAGTGAAATTTAAAAAGTTCAAGTTTCTTGTGTTCAGACCCCACTCCCTACCTCCACCCCTGTGCTTCAACTCCCCACTTATTTCTCAGTGAAACGCTTTTTCCCGTCTCAGCCACAGGGTGTCAGTCTAAGCTTAGCCATTGTCTCTTTTTTCCGGAGCCTGAAGATTTTTCTTCCCTTCCCTTCCTCTTCATTCCCAGCAGATGGAGCGTCTCTGGATCTCCCGCACCAAGTACCCCGCCATCCTTTCCTTGAACTCCGAGCACTTCTGAGGGTCTCCGCTCTGCTCCGCATGCAGTCTCGGGAGGAGCCGCCCTTCCTTCCCGCCGCCTCGGGAGCTAGGAGTTCCCAGGCGAGCGAGCGCATCCCCCGGGCTTCTGGCGCAGGGACCGAACCCGGTGTCCTGACTCGAGGGGCGGACGCAGCGAACCTGCCTCCCAACAGGGGCGGGGAGACGGCACGGGGCTGGCTCAGCATCTCCACGGTGCACTCCCGGATGAAAATGGCTTTCCCTCTTGTAGCTTGTCCCCCTCAAAGTTGTCATCAGAACCTTCCTTGGGGATGAGAAATAAATTCGAGAGCTTCTAGAATCACGTTCTCTCCACGCATCAGAAAAGGCAAAAACAAGCAAGCAAAAATGCAGCTTATCTTTGCTTTGGTTATGAGGAGCCTCTAGCTTCCTTGAAAACAATGCTCAGTGTCAGAGATCAATGATTCAGGCTGAATTCTAGAGCCTGAGCGATGAATTTGAACTTAGGACACTTGCCTGTCTGCCTGGAGCTGGGTGAAAAAAAAAGAAGGTCCAGTTGTGGACTCTCAGGGAAAACTGAAACGCTTCGGTGAGACGGAGCAAGGAAAACATCAGCTTAGCTGCTGCCTTTTGCCAGAGGACGAGATCTATAGACATTTCTCTAAAGAAGACATCCAGATGACCAATGAGCACAGGAAAAGATGCTCAACATCACTGATTATTAGAGAAATGTAAATCAAAATTACAGTAAGGTACCAACTCGTACCCACTTAGAATGACCATCGTCAGAAAATCTACAAATAATAAATGCTGGAGAGGATGTGAAGAAAAAGGAACCCTCCTACACTGTTGGTGGGAAGGTAAATTGGTGCAGCCGCTATGGAGTTCCTCAAAATACTAAAAACAGAGTTATTGAGTGATCCAGCAGTTCCATCCTAGAGCGTGTATCCTCAAAAGATGAAAACTCTAATTTGAAAAAATACATGCACCCCAGTGTTCAGAGAAGCATTACTCACAAGAGCCTAGACATGGAAGCAACCAAAGGGTCCATTACGAGAAGAACTGATCAAGAAAATGTAGTGTATATACCACGGAATATTACTCAGCCATAAAAAATAATGAAATAACACCATTTGCAGCAACCTGGATGAACCTAGAGATTATCATACTAAGAGAAGTGAGTCATGAAGAGAAAGACAAATGTCATGTGATATCACTTATATGTGGAAGATAAAAAATAATACACATGAACTTATATACAAAACAGAAATAGACTCACAGACATAAAAACAAGCTTACAGTTACCAAAGGGGAAAAAAGGAGAAGGATAAATTAGGAGTTTGGGATGAAAATATACACACTTCTATATATAAAATAGATAAACATCAAGGACCTACTGTATAGCATAGGAAACTAAGGGACATGAATTTGAGCAGACTCCGGGAGATAGTGAAGGACAGGGAAGCCTAGCGTCCTATAGTCCATGGGGTCACAAAGAGTCAGACACAACTTAACAACTGAACAACAACTGTATATATATGTGTATATCTCACTTTGTCTTTACTTGAAACTAACACAACATTGTAACTCAGCTACAGTTCAGTTTAAAGCACTTACATAACTGCTGCTGTCACCTGCCTAGGCCCCAGCATCAAGGCAGGTGCAGGGAGCCCTGGGGCAGGTGTCAGGAGCCAGGAATTCTGAGACTTGCTCTGCTGAGACTGTAAGAACTTGAGAATGTGCCTTTGTAGTCTGGGCCTGTTTTCTTCCCAAAAGGCAGTCTGTTGCTCCTAGCAGTGCACAAAACCAGGCTGGGCCATAGCCCCTCCACCAGGGTAAGCAGCCCAGGCCCCTGCTTGTCTTTTGCTCTGCCCTTGGGCCCCCAGAATGATGGCCATCAGTAATTTCCATCCAGATGAACTGCTATGCTTGTGGAAACTTTGGAGAACACAATCCAGTGGAAACATTCTCAGACCTTTCCTGCAGCTGATCTATCGGGATCAAGTATCCAGACACAAGAGTAAGGCATCCTCTTTCTGACTGACTTCACTCCATATGACATTCTCAAGGTCCAGCCACATCTCTGCAAATAGCAGGATTTCGTTCCTTTTTATGGCCAAGTAATATTCCATTGTATATACATACCACTACTTCATCTACCTCTCTGTCGATGGACATTTAAGTTGCTTCCGTGTCCTGGCTGTCGTAAACACTGCTGCTATGAACACTGGGGCACAAATTATGGTTTTCTCTAAATATATGCCCAGTAGTGCTGTAAAGCAACTATACTCCAATTTAAAAAAAATGTTTTTTAAGTAGGACATTCTAAGTAAATGGGCCTGGGAAGGTGCTTGATGTGCATGCCTGTAAAATGGGACACATGTTGGCATATTGTTCACTGGACAGGATTGTGTAAAAAAAAAAATATTCAAATGTCATGCCCTAGAATGCACACCTTCAAGATCATGGTCACCTCCGAGGAAAGGGAAGAGGAGACAGCAAGGAGAGTTGGATTTTGGTTATAGGTGCTATATTTTTCTCTTTTAAACATTTTTTTTTTTTTAGCAGAGAAAAACATGTTGCCTGTTAGGATGCAGATGGCCCATGAATAGCCTCTGCAGCCTGGATGCATCTTCCCCTGGGGCCTCGAGGCCTCAGTGACACTAAACCCACAGGGCAGCAGGCTTCTGCTGCTCCAGGAGTCAACTCCAGGGTAACTTCCGTGGACAGTGAAGGAAAGGGACTGAATGAGGCTTGTTCAACTTCCGCAGGGAGCAGGTGGCTCAGAGGGTGAGAAACTCAGTTATGGTCAGAGCAGCTCCAGCCTTCACCCAGAACAAGTCAGGCCTGTGACCTGCCTTTGGCTTCTCCTCTCAGAACTGTGTACTTTAAAAAAGAACGTGACATCCAGGAGGAATGTCACGTTTTGAAGGAGGCTTTGCCGAGGTTGGAGCCAGTCGCTGCCTTCTTCTTGTCCTACTGCTCCTGTTGCAAGAAAAAAAATGCAGTAGGGGAAGGGGCTGTGAAGCAGGAGGGCAAGGGGAGGGCCAGCTTCTTCTGGGGTGCAGAGCGTGGTGTGTGAGTCAGTGGACCCTGTGCACACCCCCCCGCTCCCAGCTCAGGCACCTGGGGCAAGTTCCCTGCATATGTCTGTAGCTCAGTCGTCTCCTTGCAGTCTAATCCTTCCAGTAATAGAACCCACCTCTGGTTGTTAGGAGGTTAAAACCACAAGATTCAAAACAGTGCCCACGTACAGTGCTCAGTATATGTTAGTTCTGCTCATCTTTACTGTGATTTACTAACTACCCTGATTATAAACAGATGATTTCTCTGAGCCTTAAAGATCCCACCTTATTCCAAGTCCCAGAGAGATAACAGTTGAAGTTTCTATAAGGACCACCTACTGCAAAGTTGTAATGAAATCCAGACCCTCCTCGACTGGGTCCCATTGACAT
Organism: Raphicerus campestris; assembly: GCA_006410735.1. Classification (NCBI taxonomy): domain Eukaryota; kingdom Metazoa; phylum Chordata; class Mammalia; order Artiodactyla; family Bovidae; genus Raphicerus; species Raphicerus campestris. The sequence goes on from SJYW01007841.1 coordinate 495,280, forward strand.
GAACAAGGAAGCCCCCAACCCGAGCTCTGCATCAGAATCACATGAGCCTTTATAAATAAAAATATTTTTAAAGGATGAATGTGTGCAAGCTAAGTCTCCTCAGTCGTGTCTGACTCTTTGCAACCCTCTGGACTAACCTGCCAGGCTCCTCTGTCCATGGCATTCTCCAGAAAAAATAATGGAGTGGACTCCCATGCTCTTCTCCAGGAAGTCCTCCTGAGCCAGGGATCGAACCTGAGTCTCTCCTGTCTCCTGCATTGGCAGGCATGTTCTTTAGCACTAGTGCCACCTGGGAAGCCCTGAAAGGATGATACATCATAATAGTCTAAACTGGTAATGTTAACTACTGGCATAAGCAAATGCAGTCACCTCTTGGTATCCCTTAGGGGACTGGTCTGGGACCCCACAGATAGCAAAATCTACGGATGCTCAAGTCCCTTTTGTAATATGGTAGAGTGGTTGCATATAACCTACACACATCCTCTTACATACTTTGTTATCTCTAGATTATTTATAATACCTAGTACTGTGTAAATGCTTGTAAAGTTAACCTCTGAAAATGTAGAGGTTAGGAGCACTAACCTCCCCCACCACCACAGTCTAATATCTGAGTATAATTTTACAGTCAGCTCTCCATGTCTACGAATCCCTATGGTACTATAGTCAATATTGGGTTGGCCAAAAAGTTCATTCAAGTCTTTCTGTAAGCTGTTACAAACTTTTTGGCTAACCTTGAGTTGTTTCAAATCCTGAAAGATGATGCAGTGAAAGTGCTGCACTCAATATGCCAGCAAGTTTGGAAAACTCAGCAGTGGCCACAGGACTGGAAAAGGTCAGTTTCATTCCAATTCCAAAGAAAGGCAATGCCAAAGAATGCTCAAACTACCGCACAATTGCACTCATCTCACATGCTAAAAAAGTAATGCTCAAAATTCTCCAAGCCAGGCTTTAGCAATACATGAACCATGAACTTCCTGATGTTCAAGCTGGTTCTAGAAAAGGCATAGGAACCAGAGATCAAATTGCCAACATCTGCNTGCTAAAAAAGTAATGCTCAAAATTCTCCAAGCCAGGCCTTAGCAATACGTGAACCATGAACTTCCTGATGTTCAAGCTGGTTCTAGAAAAGGCATAGGAACCAGAGATCAAATTGCCAACATCCGCTGGATCATGGAAAAAGCAAGAGAGTTCCAGAAGAACATCGATTTCTGCTTTATTGACTATGCCAATGCCTTTGACTGTGTGGATCACAAGAAACTGTGGAAAATTCTGAAAGAGATGGGAATAACAGACCACCTGACCTGCCTCTTGAGAAGTCTGTATGCAGGTCAGGAAACAACANCGTATGAGGCAGATGATACACACCAAGCTATGCTTATATTTGGGATCATTCTGAGAGCCATGTAATCAGCAGAGCCTAGTGGGGTGTGAACTCTACTGGGATTATTAATAGATATTAGTTTGCAACAGTACTGACCCAATATTTTATACCTCAAGGAATTAAACAGTTCCTGTAAAGCAGCCTGGAGTATATCTGACTATTGGACCAGTCTTATATCAGTCTCCACTGGGGCAGGCTTTTTTGAGAGGGCTGTAATAGCTTTTAGCAGAAGCATTGTGTTGATGTAAGTCAAGGTTTAGTTCTGATAGTCTGAACTTGGATCAGTTATGTGAGAGAAACTTATTACTAGAAATATCTGTAGGAAGAAATTTACCTTAAATTTTTGCAAGAATAGTTATTAAATTTTTGTCCAGAAACTATTGCCTGAGAAAAATATACCAGAGTGGTTTAATTTTCCCCAAGCAGCAGAAAACTGTGGCANTTACTAGAAATATCTGTAAGAAGAAATTTACCTTAAATTTTTGCAAGAATAGTTATTAAATTTTTGTCCAGAAACTATTGCCTGAGAAAAATATACCAGAGTGGTTTAATTTTCCCCAAGCAGCAGAAAACTGTGGCATGAGGTGGAGGGGTCAGAAGTGACAGGTTGAAGATAATGTGAAGATGTTGTCATAGGAGCAGGAATGATTTTTTTTTTAGTATCATTTTTTTAATGTACTTATTTTCTGATTGAAGGATAATTTTTTACAGGATTTTGTTGTTTTTTGTCAAACATCAACATGAATCAGCCACTATTTGATTCCAAGGGGAAGGGTGCTGAAGAACAGAAATGTATCTTGTCCTGATGCCTTGGGTGAAAGCTATCTCGTGGGCTCTCTGTCTTTGATTAAAGAAAGGAAGGCGGCAGGACCATGGCTACCAGACAGGTGTTTTTTATTTAATACCAAGTCCTTTGTGAGGCATCCATGGGAAACGTGTTGTAGGCTGTGTTTACTCCAAAAATTGAAGAGACTCAAAGCAGACAGAGGGTATCGATGTGTTTTATTGTCTTCAGTATCTGAGAGAGAAAAAGAGACATGTGCCTCTTCCGCTGGATAGAGAAGGTTGAAGAATGGATGATGCAGATGAAAAGACAAGCTCTCAAAGAGCTGGGTTTCTGAGTCCAGGTGAGCACCCTCACACGACAACCGTTATGTACATTTAGGGGTAAGAGGTAACCAGCACCCGGCCCTGACCTCATGGGCGGCCTCGGAGGGTAAATCATGAAGACCTCTCCCCTGCTGCCCAAGTGCTCTGCTGCCGACACAGGAGCCATCGTCAGCTAAGCCAGTGTGCACGTGATGCTTAGGATAGTGCGGTCAGGGTGATGCTGCTGGTGCTTCCCCGAGGACTGTGCTTCTTGCTGATTCTCTGTTGTGCTTGGTAACTGTGCTGATTAGATTTAACAGCTGTCTTGTCTCAAATGCTGTCCCTTTAAAACTGCTGTGCCTGTACAATAGAGATGGAAAGTGATAAGAACTGGCTGATGGGAATTCTGACTGTCTGTGTGGGATTATTTTGTTTTTTTCTGGAAATCCTAAAGTTATTCTTCCCATTAACTGAGCATTGAAGCATTCTGATAAAAAACATACATTTTAAAATTATTCTGTGGACAAATTGTAACCAATTTTGAACATAGCAGTAAATTTAAATATATGTTTGGAGGACTCAGTTTTGTTTTTGTTATGTCATTATACTTTAGATGTCTTCTGATATTTGGGTTATTTCATTTTTCTTCCTCACCTCCCCTGTAACTGTTTTTTTGAAGCACCATGTGGAATTCTAATTAAAACATCATAATCTGGTCACGTTAAAAATTGCTTGGATTTCTATTCAGATGTTACTTATATCGCCTTTAATACCAAGTCCTTTGTGAAGGTTTTTTGGGAAATTTCTTATCTTCTCTTTATAAAGAGCAGATAAAACAGGAGTAACTGTGTGCTGCCAACTCTCTTCCTCTGTGAGACATATCTATTCATTTTCCAGAGGTTGACATTTACCTCTTACAAGCAACCTTTCTGTACTGAAAGACTGATGCTGATTTGGAGAAGATTTTAGTTAAAGTTCATTTAGAACCACATTGCAAGGCATGTAATAGTTCGAAATAGATCAAAATTATAATAAAACATTAAGAATGAGCTTCAACTGCTAACACATATAATATAGTACAGGCATATCCCATTTTATTGGGCTTCACAGATACTGTGGGTTTTTGTTTTGTCTGTTTGCGCAAATCAAAGGTATGTAGCAACTCTGTACTGAGCAAGTCTCTCAGCACCATTTTCGCAACAGCATTTGCTCACTTCATGCCTCTGGGTCACATTTTGACAATTCTTAAAATATTTCAAACTCTTTTCATTATTACTATTGCATTTGTTTTGGTGATCTGTTATAAGTGATCTTTGATGTAACTATTGCAACAAGATAAAGACTTTCTCAAGGTCAATGCTAAATGATGATTAGCATTTTTTAGGAAAAAAAGTATTTTTGGTATGTACATTGCTTTTTAGATGTAATGCTATTGTACACTTAATAGACTATAATTCATTTTTATATACACAGATAAAAATCTGGTGTGACTCACTTTATTTCAGTGGTCTGGAATCAAACCCTTGTTATCTCCAAGGTATGCTTGTATGTAGACATAACAAGGACTAACTTCTTCAATTCCTGTCACCAGAAATCGGCCCCTATTTAACTGGCTACTGTAGAGAGTATTAAATATAGAAGTAGCCTGAGTTTTTCCTTATGACACCCTTGCCACCATTTGAAGAGTCTTCCAGGTTCATGGACTTCGACCCATTTCCATTAGTGAAAGCATATAAAATAAATGCACACATTTATTCACACTGCATTCAGGTATGTGGGAAAAGACAGCATCGTTAGTTCTCTAAAATTGACTTATTTATCTCACAAGTGCCACCTACTGGGTTGTCTGTGTGCCTGTGACTGTGTATGGGAGTTCAGATGCACCAGAATTGTCAAGCAAGTTTTTTTGTTGAAGGAAAATATACATAACAAAATATGCAAGTATCTAAGTGTTCAGCTTTGGGATTTTCCAAAATCGCACCCATGGAGTGAGCACCCAGATCAAGGAAGGGAACATTACCAGCACCCTCAAACCACCCCCTCAGGCCACTCCCTGCTACTAAACCTAGAGTGGGTGGTGGGCAGTAATTGATATAATTCAATCTGGTAACCCTGATCTGCTTCAATATTTTAAACTGTTTATAAAGTTGTCCTTTATGTAACATGCTCAGTCTGTCACATGATATATTCCCTTTCCCCCTTTTCTGTGCTCACCAGAGAGAGCATCTAATTATGGAGGCGGTGGGGCAGAGGTGTTGTCATGATCTGAAAGCAGGAGGGTCTCAGACCTGCAGTCAGAATCTCCACGGGCTCTGGGAAGAGGTGACGCTCACTCTGCTGTCCTCAGCTTCTGGCGTTCTGGTGCCTGGTATCACTCAGGTACTGCACAGTTGAGCAGCGCCTGGCTACTGCTCCTGCTAACCGGCCCCCGTCAGAGCATCAGTTCTGGATGATGCTCTGAATGCCTTTTGGCATAAGGCCATGCCCTTGGCCCAGACAGTTCTATAATGATGCTTCTTTCTCTACCACATTGAGCTTCAGGCAAGATCCTTGACCTTTCTCCCAGGTTTCTCTATTTCTCCTCTGAAGGGGGATGTAGGAGATTCCAGGTCCCACCCATACCACATAAGAACTGAGGACAGCCTGGGGAGATGAATTCAAGCCCTTTCCTAGTGCCTAAGTACACAATGCAGGAGACATGGGTTTGATCCCTGGGTCAGAAAGATCCCCTGGAGAATGGAATGGCAACCCACTCCAGTATTCTTGCCTGGAGGATTCCATGGACAGAGGTGCCTGGTGGGCTACAGTCCATGCATTTGCAAAAGTTGGGCACGACTGAGCAACTAACAGGCAAGTACATTTCACTTGAACGCAGTGAAGCTATCTTCTCCAGGGTCATAAATGTGAACTTGATCTTGAAAGGGCGACTAGACACACGTCTGATCACCCGTCCACCCCCTGGGCTGAGTCTTTGGTGCCTGCAGGAGAATCGTTGCCCATTTCCAGGTCAGAAGTGGCCATATGCTGCACTCTTTTAAGGTCTGCAGATCCTCCCCAGTGTTTCAGGGAAGCGGGCCACCTCCCCAGCATTCTTGGGCTGCCCTAGACCCATCTGTAGATTTGCATTTTAAAAGCCCAGCCATACTACTAGGAGTTAGAATCTTAGCACCTGATTCATTCCCTGCTCCTCCTTCCTCTCCATCCCCTTTGCTCCCTCTCTTTAAAGCAAACGTTGAGTATTTAAAGCAATAATCCTCAGGCTTTTCTTTCTTTGATATTATATCCCTCCCAGGGCAGTAACCTTCCACTGGGCTTTTCTCTCCTCCACTGTCTGCCCATTCACCCTTCTCCCAGCGGCCGTGGATGGAAGAGGTAGAAAAACTTTATGATCCGAGCCTCCAGGTCCACACTGTTTATCTGTTCAGTGGGACCACCGGAGTTTTAGAAGACTCTCTCTCACGTAACAAAACTCGACTCTCAAGACTCTGATTTTAAAACAACAGCAACAATTATTTTATATAACAGGTTATCTTCTTTACTCTTTCCATTTCTGCTAGAACAATTCTCATCTCTCACCATCCTCCCAAACCCTCACTTTACCCATCTGCCCAAGGAGACAAGGTACTTCAGGAAACTAGAGAGAAGGCCATATGTACAGAAACCTAAAATAGAAGAGCGTATTCATTTATTTCAAAATGCCAGTCCTAACATACAGAAATGAATTAATGTAACACACATGAAGAATAATTTTAGCATTTCCTGTCAGTAGTACCACACTAACACAGAATCACACATTTGTAAACTCTTATTTACCAGCTTCAAAAGCATTAAGATTTGAAAATTTTTNAGGACTCAGTTTTGTTTTTGTTATGTCATTATACTTTAGATGTCTTCTGATATTTGGGTTATTTCATTTTTCTTCCTCACCTCCCCTGTAACTGTTTTTTTGAAGCACCATGTGGAATTCTAATTAAAACATCATAATCTGGTCACGTTAAAAATTGCTTGGATTTCTATTCAGATGTTACTTATATCGCCTTTAATACCAAGTCCTTTGTGAAGGTTTTTTGGGAAATTTCTTATCTTCTCTTTATAAAGAGCAGATAAAACAGGAGTAACTGTGTGCTGCCAACTCTCTTCCTCTGTGAGACATATCTATTCATTTTCCAGAGGTTGACATTTACCTCTTACAAGCAACCTTTCTGTANTTTTTTGGGAAATTTCTTATCTTCTCTTTATAAAGAGCAGATAAAACAGGAGTAACTGTGTGCTGCCAACTCTCTTCCTCTGTGAGACATATCTATTCATTTTCCAGAGGTTGACATTTACCTCTTACAAGCAACCTTTCTGTACTGAAAGACTGATGCTGATTTGGAGAAGATTTTAGTTAAAGTTCATTTAGAACCACATTGCAAGGCATGTAATAGTTCGAAATAGATCAAAATTATAATAAAACATTAAGAATGAGCTTCAACTGCTAACACATATAATATAGTACAGGCATATCCCATTTTATTGGGCTTCACAGATACTGTGGGTTTTTGTTTTGTCTGTTTGCGCAAATCAAAGGTATGTAGCAACTCTGTACTGAGCAAGTCTCTCAGCACCATTTTCGCAACAGCATTTGCTCACTTCATGCCTCTGGGTCACATTTTGACAATTCTTAAAATATTTCAAACTCTTTTCATTATTACTATTGCATTTGTTTTGGTGATCTGTTATAAGTGATCTTTGATGTAACTATTGCAACAAGATAAAGACTTTCTCAAGGTCAATGCTAAATGATGATTAGCATTTTTTAGGAAAAAAAGTATTTTTGGTATGTACATTGCTTTTTAGATGTAATGCTATTGTATACTTAATAGACTATAATTCATTTTTATATACACAAATAAAAATCTGGTGTGACTCACTTTATTTCAGTGGTCTGGAATCAAACCCTTGTTATCTCCAAGGTATGCTTGTATGTAGACATAACAAGGACTAACTTCTTCAATTCCTGTCACCAGAAATTGGCCCCTATTTAACTGGCTACTGTAGAGAGTATTAAATATAGAAGTAGCCTGAGTTTTTCCTTATGACACCCTTGCCACCATTTGAAGAGTCTTCCAGGTTCATGGACTTCGACCCATTTCCATTAGTGAAAGCATATAAAATAAATGCACACATTTACTCATACTGCATTCAGGTATGTGGGAAAAGACAGCATCGTTAGTTCTCTAAAATTGACTTATTTATCTCACAAGTGCCACCTACTGGGTTGTCTGTGTGCCTGTGACTGTGTATGGGAGTTCAGATGCACCAGAATTGTCAAGCAAGTTTTTTTGTTGAAGGAAAATATACATAACAAAATATGCAAGTATCTAAGTGTTCAGCTTTGGGATTTTCCAAAATCGCACCCATGGAGTGAGCACCCAGATCAAGGAAGGGAACATTACCAGTACCCTCAAACCACCCCCTCAGGCCACTCCCTGCTACTAAACCTAGAGTGGGTGGTGGGCAGTAATTGATATAATTCAATCTGGTAACCCTGATCTGCTTCAATATTTTAAACTGTTTATAAAGTTGTCCTTTATGTAACATGCTCAGTCTGTCACATGATATATTCCCTTTCCCCCTTTTCCGTGCTCACCAGAGAGAGCATCTAATTATGGAGGCGGTGGGGCAGAGGTGTTGTCATGATCTGAAAGCAGGAGGGTCTCAGACCTGCAGTCAGAATCTGCACGGGCTCTGGGAAGAGGCGACGCTCACTCTGCTGTCCTCAGCTTCTGGCGTTCTGGTGCCTGGTATCACTCAGGTACTGCACAGTTGAGCAGCACCTGGCTACTGCTCCTGCTAACCGGCCCCCGTCAGAGCATCAGTTCTGGATGATGCTCTGAATGCCTTTTGGCATAAGGCCATGCTCTTGGCCCAGACAGTTCTATAATGATGCTTCTTTCTCTACCACATTGAGCTTCAGGCAAGATCCTTGACCTTTCTCCCAGGTTTCTCTATTTCTCCTCTGAAGGGGGATGTAGGAGATTCCAGGTCCCACCCATACCACATAAGAACTGAGGACAGCCTGGGGAGACCTGAATTCAAGCCCTTTCCTAGTGCCTAAGTACACAATGCAGGAGACATGGGTTTGATCCCTGGGTCAGAAAGATCCCCTGGAGAATGGAATGGCAACCCACTCCAGTATTCTTGCCTGGAGGATTCCATGGACAAAGGTGCCTGGTGGGCTACAGTCCATGCATTTGCAAAAGTTGGGCACGACTGAGCAACTAACAGGCAAGTACATTTCACTTGAACGCAGTGAAGCTATCTTCTCCAGGGTCATAAATGTGAACTTGATCTTGAAAGGGCGACTAGACACACGTCTGATCACCCGTCCACCCCCTGGGCTGAGTCTTTGGTGCCTGCAGGAGAATCGTTGCCCATTTCCAGGTCAGAAGTGGCCATATGCTGCACTCTTTTAAGGTCTGCAGATCCTCCCCAGTGTTTCAGGGAAGCGGGCCACCTCCCCAGCATTCTTGGGCTGCCCTAGACCCATCTGTAGATTTGCATTTTAAAAGCCCAGCCACACTACTAGGAGTTAGAATCTTAGCACCTGATTCATTCCCTGCTCCTCCTTCCCCTCTATCCCCTTTGCTCCCTCTCTTTAAAGCAAAAGTTGAGTATTTAAAGCAATAATCCTCAGGCTTTTCTTTCTTTGATATTATATCCCTCCCAGGGCAGTAACCTTCCACTGGGCTTTTCTCTCCTCCACTGTCTGCCCATTCACCCTTCTCCCAGCGGCCGTGGATGGAAGAGGTAGAAAAACTTTATGATCCNATCCCTCCCAGGGCAGTAACCTTCCACTGGGCTTTTCTCTCCTCCACTGTCTGCCCATTCACCCTTCTCCCAGCGGCCGTGGATGGAAGAGGTAGAAAAACTCTATGATCCGAGCCTCCAGGTCCACACTGTTTATCTGTTCAGTGGGACCACCGGAGTTTTAGAAGACTCTCTCTCACGTAACAAAACCCGACTCTCAAGACTCTGATTTTAAAACAACAGCAACAATTATTTTATATAACAGGTTATCTTCTTTACTCTTTCCATTTCTGCTAGAACAATTCTCATCTCTCACCATCCTCCCAAACCCTCACTTTACCCATCTGCCCAAGGAGACAAGGTACTTCAGGAAACTAGAGAGAAGGCCATATGTACAGAAACCTAAAATAGAAGAGCGTATTCATTTATTTCAAAATGCCAGTCCTAACATACAGAAATGAATTAATGTAACACACATGAAGAATAATTTTAGCATTTCCTGTCAGTAGTACCACACTAACACAGAATCACACATTTGTAAACTCTTATTTACCAGCTTCAAAAGCATTAAGATTTGAAAATTTTTTAAATGTATATTTATTTTTATAGAATGTTGTTTATGAGATGCTTTCACATAAATTATCTCATCTTATTCTTACTCAGTGAAGTACATATTACTGCCCTTATTTGGAGGTCTAGGGAAGTAAAACTCTTTGTCATCAGCATATAGTGAGATAATGATATGAAACCATGCTTCTATATTAAAGCCCATCTTTCACTTCACTTCAGGTCAGTCACTCAGTTGTGTCTGATGTTTTGCGACCCCACGGGCTGCAGAACGCCAGGCTTCCCTATCCATCACCAACTCCCAGAGCTTGCTCAAACTCATCTCCACTGAGTCAGTGATGCCATTGAACCATCTCATCCTCTGTCACCCCCTTCTCCTCCCACNTTGAGTATTTAAAGCAATAATCCTCAGGCTTTTCTTTCTTTGATATTATATCCCTCCCAGGGCAGTAACCTTCCACTGGGCTTTTCTCTCCTCCACTGTCTGCCCATTCACCCTTCTCCCAGCGGCCGTGGATGGAAGAGGTAGAAAAACTCTATGATCCGAGCCTCCAGGTCCACACTGTTTATCTGTTCAGTGGGACCACCGGAGTTTTAGAAGACTCTCTCTCACGTAACAAAACTCGACTCTCAAGACTCTGATTTTAAAACAACAGCAACAATTATTTTATATAACAGGTTATCTTCTTTACTCTTTCCATTTCTGCTAGAACAATTCTCATCTCTCACCATCCTCCCAAACCCTCACTTTACCCATCTGCCCAAGGAGACAAGGTACTTCAGGAAACTAGAGAGAAGGCCATATGTACAGAAACCTAAAATAGAAGAGCGTATTCATTTATTTCAAAATGCCAGTCCTAACATACAGAAATGAATTAATGTAACACACATGAAGAATAATTTTAGCATTTCCTGTCAGTAGTACCACACTAACACAGAATCACACATTTGTAAACTCTTATTTACCAGCTTCAAAAGCATTAAGATTTGAAAATTTTTTAAATGTATATTTATTTTTATAGAATGTTGTTTATGAGATGCTTTCACATAAATTATCTCATCTTATTCTTACTCAGTGAAGTACGTATTACTGCCCTTATTTGGAGGTCTAGGGAAGTAAAACTCTTTGTCATCAGCATATAGTGAGATAATGATATGAAACCATGCTTCTATATTAAAGCCCATCTTTCACTTCACTTCAGGTCAGTCACTCAGTTGTGTCTGATGTTTTGCGACCCCACGGGCTGCAGAACGCCAGGCTTCCCTATCCATCACCAACTCCCAGAGCTTGCTCAAACTCATCTCCACTGAGTCAGTGATGCCATTGAACCATCTCATCCTCTGTCACCCCCTTCTCCTCCCACCTTCAATCTTTCCCAGCATCAGGGTCTTTTCCAATGAGTTGGCTCTTCACATCAGGTGGCCAAAGTATTGGAGTTTCAGCTTCAGCATCTGTCCTTCCAATGAATATTCAGGACTGATTTCCTTTAGGATTGATTGGTTTGCTCTCCTTGCAGTCAAAGCGACTCTCAAGAGTCTTCTCCAACGTCACAGTTCAAAAGCATCAATTCTTTGGCACTCAGCTCTCTTTATAATCCAACTCTCACATCCATACATGACTACTGGAAAAATCATAGCCTTGACTAGACGGACCTTTGTTGGCAAAGTAATGTCTCTGCTTTTTAATATGCTGTCTAGGTTGGTCATGGCTTTCCTTCCAAGGAGCAAGCATCTTTTAATTTCATGGCTGCAGTCACCATCTGCAGTGATTTTGGAGCCCAAGAAAATAAAGTCTCTCACTGTTTCTATTGTTTCCCCACCTATTTGCCATGAAGTGATGGGACCAGATGCCTTGATCTTTGTTTTCTGAATATTGAGTTTTAAGCCAACTTTTTCACTCTCCTCTTTCACTTTCATCAAGAAGCTCTTTAGTTCTTCTTCGCTTTCTGGTGTCATCTGTGTATCTGAGGAAACAATGTTTCTATATTAAAACCCATTTTTCATGTAGCCCTGAAGGTAAAAGTTAAAAATAGCAATCAAGATAGACTCACTTGTTTTTGAGAACTATCTTTCTGAGCCAGTTTTGTCATAAAATGTGTAATGAGCCTATTATTTTGGAAGAAATTGAACACTGGCAAGGTAATCTTAGTGCTTCCAATGAGGAGATAGTTGTCCCATTTAAATATGTGCTGGGCTGTGGGGTTACATGACCACAGAACTGAATGTGATGTGATGTGGTTTCATGCTTTGCTTCATCAGAAAAGGACTAGAGTCAGTTCTCTGGTTCTTCCATTCTGAAAGACACTAAAAATCTGTGCTTTTCTTGGGACAAAGCACATACCCCAGTATATGGCATCAGGCCAGGAGCTTTGTATGGCCAGTGGAGAAATCAAAGGGGAACGGCAACTCATGAATTCTCAGAAAACAGAATTTTAACTTTTCCCTTTGGGCATTGCAGTTCCTAGATGTTATCCAAGTGTCCTGAGAGAGAATTCACACCTTTTCTGTAAGTTATGGTTGGAGGGTCATCTTTGTCCATGCTGTTTGTCAGAACAGACTTGAGAGAAGAACTATGGAGTGGGAAAGGGGTCAAAGACCTGCAAGAGGGGACTGAGCCTGCAGCTTGAGGTGTGAGGTGGGCTTGAGAAACTTTCTAGTGCTCCTCTGGGGTCTCAGAAATAACTGTCAGGACCCACTGGGGCTGCTGGGGAGGGAGTGGAGGGTTAGGGTGGGGCTCAGAGCAAGAACAAGTGAACAATAAAGGAAGACCTCCTCCCATATACTGGAAATTAATTGGGTGCAGAACTAGTCATTTTTGTGTTTATACTAAGTCATGTCCAACACACTGCGACCCCATGGTCTGTAGCCCACCAGGCTCCTCTGTTCATGGGATTTCGCAGACAAGAACACTGGAGTGGGTTGCCTTTTCCTTCTCCAGGGGATCTTCCTCATCCAAGGCTCGAACCTGAGATTCCTCCATTTGCAGGCAGATTCTTTACCACTGAGCCGCCAGGGAAGCTCAGAATTAGTCGTATTTGGAGGTGTCATATTTGGAGGTAATTTTAACCTGTGTAGGACTTCCTAGGTGGCTCAGTTATAAAGAATATGCCTGCCAATGCAGGACTCAGAGGAGACTCGGGTCTGATCCTGAGTCGGGAAGATCTCCTGGAGGAGGAAATGGCAGCCCACTTCAGTATTCTTGCCTGGAAAGTTCCATGGACAGAAGAACTTGGTGAGCTGTAGCAATGGGATGCGAAAGGTCAGACACAACTGAGCACGCTTGCACTTAACCTGTGCATTTGGATCAGCCAAAACCATAAATATTATCTTTCGCCTATATACCCTTCAAACTCAATTAAGGAATATCGCCACACCATCCGAAAAAAATTAGCTGGTTTTGTTTTCTTTCTATTCTCATGCCACCTCTGTTCACACCCACTCGCCAGGAGTGGTCGCCAGTCGACAGGAGCCCTTTGTTAGTGACACGGCTATTCCATCGTCAACCACAAGATGTCAGCGCAAGCTCAGTCCTCTCATCATTTCCCAGGCTCGCGGAATCAAGCTTGTTTTCTTTCTGTCCGGGAGAAACTTAGAGATTTCAAGACACTCGGGTCAGGTATAACGACCACAGAGCGTAAGGGTCTTCGTGGGTAAGACCCTCGGCCTCGCCCCGAGCAGACGGAGCGTCTCTGGATCGCCGGCACCAAGCACACCGCCGTCCTTGGCTTGATCTCTGCAAAGGGCCTGCGCCTCCCAGGTGTACAGACTCGGGAGGAGCCTCCCTTCCTCCCCACCGCCCGGGGAGCGCGGAGTTCCCGGGGCCCAGTGAGCGCATCTGCCAACCCCTGCCCTGACCCGCAGGGAGGACGCGCTGTACCTGCCTCCCAGCAGGAGCTCGGAGACAGCCCCGGGGCGCGTTCGGGGTCTCTGAGATGCAGAGACGGATGAAAACAGCTTTTCCTCTTGTAGCCTGCCCTTGCCTATTAGAAGAACTTGCCCTGTGGTGCGGGATGCCTGTGGGAGCTCCTAGAATCACGTTTTTGCCACACATCAGAGAAGGCAGAAAGGANCAAATTTATTATCTGAGGAATGAATCAAAATAAAATGGCATAAATAATGGTTGAACAAAACCTAAGTGTGAGTGATAAAACCAGTAAAAAAAAAAAAATTGTAGTATATATGAAATAACATACTCAGGTTTAAAATATGAATATAATTATTTTTGTAAGAGATAGTGAATGTTATAAAATTAATACTTTAATAGTCACCTATATCTCAAAGGCTAAAATTACAGCCCCAAATTCTGAAGTCACTGGGAAAAGATAAAGCAGTGGTTTGTTCAAAGAAATCTATAATTAAAATGACTAAAGTCCTACTGTAGAAAAAATATTATGGTCAAATGTCATATTTATATTCATGTGTAAACTCTTTTTAAGGAATATTTTTTTCAATTAGGCTCATGGCTCATAAAAGTTGCTTTAAGGATCAAGCTGATTTGGCTGCCTATATTTCTCACCATGAAAAATAATATAGTGCTTACAAAAGTATGCCCTTCTATCTGTAGGGCAGATAGAGCTCATGTACAAAAGATAGCATACCGCTTTTTGTAATCAGTTTAGAAAGCAAAATTAAATTACTGTTCATTATCTTTCATCCAGATAAGTTCTATGAAGCATATACTTAAGATTACCTGTTTGGGAAGTCAAAAATTATATTTACTATTCAAAAACAAGATAGAGACCTGTAGAATCTGTTGTTCTTGTAACTTACTCAGGGAATAAAAGTGAGTTAAGGGCAATAGAAAGTCCATTTGAGAAGGAAGGAAGATGTAGCCTTGCACTATGCAACAAGTACAAGTGTAACTCACGTACTTCTTTTTAGATGAAAAGATAAGCTGTTACCTAGAGGTATATTTTCAGTGATAAGCAGGTAATATTCTGTGTAGAAATGCCAGAATTCTGTGCAAATGTTGTGTAGAAAGTTGGGAGTGTGAGAGAGTGAAACAGAATGCTAACTCTGGGAATGCACCAGGCTAGTCTGGGGCTCCCCATGCTCTCACTCTGGCTGCTAGTTACTTCTCTCGGCCTCTACTGCTCTAGAGACTGGCGCATGGTTGCTGGAAATAAATGGAATGACTCTTAATAAGCAAGTAGTTGAATAAATCATGGTAAATGTCTATAAAGAAATATTGGATAGTTAATAGATGGAGTTAGTTAGATCCATTTTGACATTGTGTACCGTTTACATGTTAATTGAGAAAAAGCAAAATTCAGAATAACATGTATCATAAGTATTCATATTGGCAAAAACAATTCATAAAGGGAAAAAAATCCCCATATAAAGTATGAAAACATATCAATAACATTGTCCAGATTTAAGTGGGAAAACTTGACAGATCTGTTTACAATATGCATGTCAACTGCTATAATGAAATGGCTTAGAAAATATGTGGACTATATAGGAAAATTGAGTAAAGCTGGGTTAATACAGATGGATGGATGAGTGGATGGATAGGAAAAAAGACAGAAGAAAAGAAAGGGGGAAGAAAACTTATTTTTCTTCAAAAATATGAAGGCATTGTTCCATTGGTATTCTAATATCTGAGGTTTCCAATGATAAGTCTATTACCAAAATATTTTTTTATCCTTATTGTTCTGATATTTCACAATTGGGATCTAAATGTGAGTCTTTCTATTTAAAGAATTTGGCTCATGATTTTCCCTGTTATGAAAATTTTCACTATTATAGGTTGCAATTCCAGCACTGTCACTTATCACCTAGATGATCTTAAGTATTTTACTTAATTCATAATTTTCACTATTATTTAAAAGTTCTTTACAAAATAGACCAGCATTTCCCAACAGAACATTCTATGATAATGGAAATATTCCATGTCTCTAATAGCCAGCATGGAAGCCACTAGCCACACATGGCTTTTGAGCCCATGAAATGCAATTCATGTGATTAAAGAAGTGAATTTTTATTTTAATTTCCTTTTAACTGCTTCATATTCCAATAGCCACATGTAGCTAGTGGCTACCATGTTAAACCACAAATATGTAGACCTTTATTCATCCATATTTATTCATCCATATAGAAGTGCTTTATGAGGTATAATTATTAGAATCATAAATCAGGAGGTGAAATTTTTAGTTACGTAATTCAGAATGCCATAGCCAAAGGAAAAACAGCATATAAGAGGTTTGAAAGGGAGCCAATCTTCTTCTTCCTGAAAATACTAAGCTTCTGAACTCTTTTTCTTTTCTTTTCTTTCTTTCCTTTTTCATCTCTTTTAAGAATTCCAGATGTGTGGTACAGACCTGTCTACATCACAGCAGAGGAAGGAGCATAGTTTGCTGGATTGCACAAGCCAAAACACATCAACAGCACAGGAAATGCATGAGGCACTCCTCAAAAGGTCTCATTAGGATACGTCTTATCTCACCTGTAATGATCTTACTCACCAGTCCTAATGAGTGACTGACTCACGCTGGGTCTTGAATTCATGCCAAAGCTGTACGTATTCACAGCTGCGCTCTCACTGAGCATCCTCTTGTTTTTATTATTTGAGACACTGGACATCTCCTTGAACATCAGGGATGTGTCCATTTCAACAGTAGACCCCTCCATAGAGGGACTTCTCCCCAAAGCTATCGCCACTAAATACAAAACATTTTAAGAATATGGATGGATATTTCAACCATTTCTTCAGATTATATTCTGCATAGCATAGGCATAGTCTTGTGAAAAGAGTTCTGGATGTTGCGTCGGGAGGAATGGTCTCTAACCCCAGTTCTTCCATAAGCCAATGTGTTCTTCCTGTCATGGACACTCAGCTGCACTAAGCCCCAGTTCCCCCAGTGGCAAAGGGGGTGGGGGGACCTCCTACGACATCAACGTTAGCATCTCTTACTGCTTTCTAGTTAGAAAGGTTGTGTCCCCCAGAACTGACCCAGGTAAACAGGTAGGGGACGGGGCAGACTGAGGGTTCTGTTTCCTTGTTGCTGGATCCTCAGAACAGGGCATCCTGGTGGAAGGAAAACCAACCTGCTGCCTGGTGACTGGATGATGTCAGGGACTTCTAGAACACATTTCTGTGTCCAGATGATGTCATTTCTCACCGTCCGTCTGGAGACTCCTCAATCACATGTAGACTAAGACGTAGGAGACTGGCAGCCAGCGGGGACTCTGCAGGCAAGAGTTCCTTCCCTGCCACAGCTAGAGCTTCTCAGCCTGGCTGTGGGCAATGGTAATTTGGAGCTCTCAGTGTCACTATAAGCATCTTGCTTCCACACTCATAATCATTGACCCCATTTGTCTTGAGGCTTTCTTGCTTTATCTTTAACGGCCTGCTTTCTACTTTAGGAAAGCAATTCCTAAGAGTGTTTTTGGGTCATTGTGGGTGGTTCGTGCCCCTTCCGTAGACTGCATTTTGCATCCTTTTAATATGCATTTCACTTTCATAAATGAAAGTCTATAGGATATCTACAAAGGTGGAGTCCATAGAATAAACCTATTTAAAACAGAATGCCAGTTTCATTTTCAAATAATGGGCATTACTTTTAAAACAATGGATTTAACTGTTGGAAAAAATAATAATAATTAAACCATGAAGTGTTCAAAAGTCTGGAAACACAGGGGGAAATGGTATATTTATTGCTTCATCTACTCGATGGACATGAGTTTGAGCAAACTCCAGAAGATAGTGAAGGACAGGGAAGTTCTACAGTCTCTGAGGTCACAAAGAGTCAGACACAACTGAGCCACTGAACAACTGCAACAATTGTACATTATACAGATGGGAAAATTGAGTCTCTGAATGGCTGAGAGCTCAGAGCTGGGTAAGGAGTAGATCAGATCCAGAATCCAAGCCCATACTGGTTTGTGTATCTTGTCCCACATTAGGTATAAGCATCTCAAATTAGAATATGTCTGTAAATTTTTTCTCACTGAAAGATTATAAATACCAAGACACCAACCAACTCACCTTGAAAGTAATTCAAGACTTTTTAAAAAATCATTATCTTTTCATTAATTTACTTAAAGAATGTTGTGAAAATTTTCATGTACTTTTAAAGAGAAAACTTTTTATCCTAAAGCCCTGTTTTGTGTATAATGAACGTGTTATCTTTCTGTGACACTAAATATATGTGCATACCAAAGTTCCTTGCTAAAAGTAGAAAGCTTAATTGCAGGGTGCATCGTGTCTAACCTGTTTATACCACATATGGCCCAATATCCTGAGCAGCTACAATAATAAAGACCTAAGCAATCTTCAAATGCTTGGGCTGAATAAGAGATTGCAATAGGCTTTGCCAACCTCCTCACTTCACAGATGAATAAACCGAGGCTCATTCNGGGGAAAGAAAGGAATGGATGGAGAATGGGGTGGAAAGCTGTGTGAGGGCACTTCTTAAAAGGTGCAAATGTTCTGCATCCTATTTTTGATGGTGGTTACATGTATTATATAATTGTTCAAAACATCATCTGGACATGTGACAACTCTGCACTTTATTTTATGTTAATAACATCTCAGTTTTAAAAAAAGAAAAACTAGGACATTGATAATGTAGTACCCCCTCAACCTCCCTGAGAAAAACACCTAACAAGTAAAAACACTCAAATTTATTATCTGAGGAATGAATCAAAATAAAATGGCATAAATAATGGTTGAACAAAACCTAAGTGTGAGTGATAAAACCAGTAAAAAAAAAAAAATTGTAGTATATATGAAATAACATACTCAGGTTTAAAATATGAATATAATTATTTTTGTAAGAGATAGTGAATGTTATAAAATTAATACTTTAATAGTCACCTATATCTCAAAGGCTAAAATTACAGCCCCAAATTCTGAAGTCACTGGGAAAAGATAAAGCAGTGGTTTGTTCAAAGAAATCTATAATTAAAATGACTAAAGTCCTACTGTAGAAAAAATATTATGGTCAAATGTCATATTTATATTCATGTGTAAACTCTTTTTAAGGAATATTTTTTTCAATTAGGCTCATGGCTCATAAAAGTTGCTTTAAGGATCAAGCTGATTTGGCTGCCTATATTTCTCACCATGAAAAATAATATAGTGCTTACAAAAGTATGCCCTTCTATCTGTAGGGCAGATAGAGCTCATGTACAAAAGATAGCATACCGCTTTTTGTAATCAGTTTAGAAAGCAAAATTAAATTACTGTTCATTATCTTTCATCCAGATAAGTTCTATGAAGCATATACTTAAGATTACCTGTTTGGGAAGTCAAAAATTATATTTACTATTCAAAAACAAGATAGAGACCTGTAGAATCTGTTGTTCTTGTAACTTACTCAGGGAATAAAAGTGAGTTAAGGGCAATAGAAAGTCCATTTGAGAAGGAAGGAAGATGTAGCCTTGCACTATGCAACAAGTACAAGTGTAACTCACGTACTTCTTTTTAGATGAAAAGATAAGCTGTTACCTAGAGGTATATTTTCAGTGATAAGCAGGTAATATTCTGTGTAGAAATGCCAGAATTCTGTGCAAATGTTGTGTAGAAAGTTGGGAGTGTGAGAGAGTGAAACAGAATGCTAACTCTGGGAATGCACCAGGCTAGTCTGGGGCTCCCCATGCTCTCACTCTGGCTGCTAGTTACTTCTCTCGGCCTCTACTGCTCTAGAGACTGGCGCATGGTTGCTGGAAATAAATGGAATGACTCTTAATAAGCAAGTAGTTGAATAAATCATGGTAAATGTCTATAAAGAAATATTGGATAGTTAATAGATGGAGTTAGTTAGATCCATTTTGACATTGTGTACCGTTTACATGTTAATTGAGAAAAAGCAAAATTCAGAATAACATGTATCATAAGTATTCATATTGGCAAAAACAATTCATAAAGGGAAAAAAATCCCCATATAAAGTATGAAAACATATCAATAACATTGTCCAGATTTAAGTGGGAAAACTTGACAGATCTGTTTACAATATGCATGTCAACTGCTATAATGAAATGGCTTAGAAAATATGTGGACTATATAGGAAAATTGAGTAAAGCTGGGTTAATACAGATGGATGGATGAGTGGATGGATAGGAAAAAAGACAGAAGAAAAGAAAGGGGGAAGAAAACTTATTTTTCTTCAAAAATATGAAGGCATTGTTCCATTGGTATTCTAATATCTGAGGTTTCCAATGATAAGTCTATTACCAAAATATTTTTTTATCCTTATTGTTCTGATATTTCACAATTGGGATCTAAATGTGAGTCTTTCTATTTAAAGAATTTGGCTCATGATTTTCCCTGTTATGAAAATTTTCACTATTATAGGTTGCAATTCCAGCACTGTCACTTATCACCTAGATGATCTTAAGTATTTTACTTAATTCATAATTTTCACTATTATTTAAAAGTTCTTTACAAAATAGACCAGCATTTCCCAACAGAACATTCTATGATAATGGAAATATTCCATGTCTCTAATAGCCAGCATGGAAGCCACTAGCCACACATGGCTTTTGAGCCCATGAAATGCAATTCATGTGATTAAAGAAGTGAATTTTTATTTTAATTTCCTTTTAACTGCTTCATATTCCAATAGCCACATGTAGCTAGTGGCTACCATGTTAAACCACAAATATGTAGACCTTTATTCATCCATATTTATTCATCCATATAGAAGTGCTTTTATGAGGTATAATTATTAGAATCATAAATCAGGAGGTGAAATTTTTAGTTACATAATTCAGAATGCCATAGCCAAAGGAAAAACAGCATATAAGAGGTTTGAAAGGGAGCCAATCTTCTTCTTCCTGAAAATACTAAGCTTCTGAACTCTTTTTCTTTTCTTTTCTTTCTTTCCTTTTTCATCTCTTTTAAGAATTCCAGATGTGTGGTATAGACCTGTCTACATCACAGCAGAGGAAGGAGCATAGTTTGCTGGATTGCACAAGCCAAAACACATCAACAGCGCAGGAAATGCATGAGGCACTCCCCAAAAGGTCTCTTTAGGATAAGTCTTATCTCACCTGTAATGATCTTACTGACCAGTCCTAGTGAGTGACTGACTCACGCTGGGTCTTGAATTCATGCCAAAGCTGTACGTATTCACAGCTGCGCTCTCACTGAGCATCCTCTTGTTTTTATTATTTGAGACACTGGACATCTCCTTGAACATCAGGGATGTGTCCATTTCAACAGTAGACCCCTCCATAGAGGGACTTCTCCCCAAAGCTATCGCCACTAAATACAAAACATTTTAAGAATATGGATGGATATTTCAACCATTTCTTCAGATTATATTCTGCATAGCATAGGCATAGTCTTGTGAAAAGAGTTCTGGATGTTGCGTCGGGAGGAATGGTCTCTAACCCCAGTTCTTCCATAAGCCAATGTGTTCTTCCTGTCATGGACACTCAGCTGCACTAAGCCCCAGTTCCCCCAGCGGCAAAGGGGGTGGGGGGACCTCCTACGACATCAACGTTAGCATCTCTTACTGCTTTCTAGTTAGAAAGGTTGTGTCCCCCAGAACTGACCCAGGTAAACAGGTAGGGGACGGGGCAGACTGAGGGTTCTGTTTCCTTGTTGCTGGATCCTCAGAACAGGGCATCCTGGTGGAAGGAAAACCAACCTGCTGCCTGGTGACTGGATGATGTCAGGGACTTCTAGAACACATTTCTGTGTCCAGATGATGTCATTTCTCACCGTCCATCTGGAGACTCCTCAATCACATGTAGACTAAGACGTAGGAGACTGGCAGCCAGCGGGGACTCTGCAGGCAAGAGTTCCTTCCCTGCCACAGCTAGAGCTTCTCAGCCTGGCTGTGGGCAATGGTAATTTGGAGCTCTCAGCGTCACTATAAGCATCTTGCTTCCACACTCATAATCATTGACCCCATTTGTCTTGAGGCTTTCTTGCTTTATCTTTAACGGCCTGCTTTCTACTTTAGGAAAGCAATTCCTAAGAGTGTTTTTGGGTCATTGTGGGTGGTTCGTGCCCCTTCCGTAGACTGCATTTTGCATCCTTTTAATATGCATTTCACTTTCATAAATGAAAGTCTATAGGATATCTACAAAGGTGGAGTCCATAGAATAAACCTATTTAAAACAGAATGCCAGTTTCATTTTCAAATAATGGGCATTACTTTTAAAACAATGGATTTAACTGTTGGAAAAAATAATAATAATTAAACCATGAAGTGTTCAAAAGTCTGGAAACACAGGGGGAAATGGTATATTTATTGCTTCATCTACTCGATGGACATGAGTTTGAGCAAACTCCAGAAGATAGTGAAGAACAGGGAAGTTCTACAGTCTCTGAGGTCACAAAGAGTCAGACACAACTGAGCCACTGAACAACTGCAACAATTGTACATTATACAGATGGGAAAATTGAGTCTCTGAATGGCTGAGAGCTCAGAGCTGGGTAAGGAGTAGATCAGATCCAGAATCCAAGCCCATACTGGTTTGTGTATCTTGTCCCACATTAGGTATAAGCATCTCAAATTAGAATATGTCTGTAAATTTTTTCTCACTGAAAGATTATAAATACCAAGACACCAACCAACTCACCTTGAAAGTAATTCAAGACTTTTTAAAAAATCATTATCTTTTCATTAATTTACTTAAAGA
Organism: Raphicerus campestris; assembly: GCA_006410735.1. NCBI lineage: Eukaryota > Metazoa > Chordata > Mammalia > Artiodactyla > Bovidae > Raphicerus > Raphicerus campestris. The sequence continues at coordinate 517,707 of SJYW01007841.1, forward strand.
ATGTTGTGAAAATTTTCATGTACTTTTAAAGAGAAAACTTTTTATCCTAAAGCCCAGTTTTGTGTATAATGAACGTGTTATCTTTCTGTGACACTAAATATATGTGCATACCAAAGTTCCTTGCTAAAAGTAGAAAGCTTAATTGCAGGGTGCATCGTGTCTAACCTGTTTATACCACATATGGCCCAATATCCTGAGCAGCTACAATAATAAAGACCTAAGCAATCTTCAAATGCTTGGGCTGAATAAGAGATTGCAATAGGCTTTGCCAACCTCCTCACTTCACAGATGAATAAACCGAGGCTCATTCATTCATTCATCACACCTTTGTTGGACATCTGCTGTGCGCCCTTCCTAGGATTCAGATCAGTAGGTTAAAAAGAAATGAATCAGCCCAGAGAAGTCAAGGGACTGCCCAAGAGCATGCACAGCCGCATGCCACATCTAGGATAACGACAGCTGGGGCACGGTGCTCAGAACACCTAAGACTGAAATGAGCTGGCACCTGTCTGACATTATTTATGAAGATGCTAGTGGTAAGAGGACCAATGGATGCAAACTTACTGAGTATGGAGAGAAGAAAGTCTGAGGAACATTTTTTAAATATTAAAGCCTAAGAACTTCACAATACTCTGTAACTATCTATAAGGGAAAAGAATCTTTAAAAAAAAAAACAGATATATGTGCATATATAACAGATTGAGAGAGTTAGGGTGAGTGCTGAAGAATCAATGCTTTTGAATTATGGTCCTGGAGAAGACCCTTGAGAGTCCCTGGGACATCAGGGCAATCAAACCAGTTAATCCTAAAGAAAACCAACCCTGAATACTTACTAGAAGGACTGATGCTGAAACAGAAGCTTCAGTACTTTGGCCACCTGATTCAAATAGCCAACTCATTAGAAAAGACCCTACTGCTGGGAAAGATTGAAGGAGAAGGAGAAGGGGGCAGCAGAAGATGAGATGGTTGGATAAGATCACCGATTCAAAGGACATGAACTCAGGCAAACTCTGGAAGATAGTGAGGGACACGGAGGCCTGACNCACTTCAATAAAAAAAGAAATAAATTACTGCCTCCCTCCCTCTTAACCTATGCCAAGCTCTAGTGACAGTCAATCTTTGAACTCCAAGAAGGCAGGGGACTACATGTTTGAGCCAATATCTGTTATATTCTCCATCACCTAACAGCACCAGTCCCATAGTACACGCTTAGTAAATATTTGTTGAGTAAATGAAAATAGAGAAAGCAGGAAACTAAGGCTCTGAGGACTGCTGGACTTTCAATTATTACTATGATTTTTACAAAGATAAATATTTCTGAGAGGCAACAGAGATTTGCAGAGTGCTCTTGGCTCATTTCTCCGGGATCACCAGCCCATGGTTCTCTCACCACAGGTATTTTCCATCACCATGTACATAAGGACATATAAAGTACGTGATTCTGTTGGCAATGGGCTTCCTTGGTAGCTCAGATGGTAAAGCATCTGCCTGCAATGTGGGAGACCCGGGTTCCATGGATGGAGCAGCCTGGTGGGCTATAGTCCATGGGGTTGCAGAGTCGGACACAACATGACTGAGCGACTTCACTTTCACTTTCTTTCCTTTGGCAATAATGGTTCAAGACAAAAGACATCCCAAAAGAGAGAAAAAAGGACAAAGGAAGAGAAACCATCTTGAGAATGACTTAGGCTACCCCTCCTAGCAGAATTCTCAGCCCATAGCCAGGATCTTGTGTCTCCTTTACTCAATACGCACTCATTCACCCAGGTCTTCAGGGAGCTGTCCTGGGTTAGCCACTTTTTTGCTTTTCTCCCAGATCCTTTTCCTGTCCAGGTCCTGCCCTCCCTGATCCCTGACCCTCAGCTGTGTACTAAGATGCTTAACAAATGAGGCATTTCAACTCTTGGCCCCTACGTTTCATTCCAGCCAAAGGAACCCAGCCCACAGGAAAACGATGAACTGGATGGTGCGTCTATGTTCAATGCAGAATACAGGATGCCGGGGAGGTGGGGTGGGGAGGGAGCTGGGAGAGGGCTTCGGCATGGGGAGATCGTGTACACCTGTGGATGATTCATGTCAATGTATGGCAAAACCAATACAGTATTGTAAAATAGAATAAAGTATTAAAAGGAAAAAAAAAATAAAGACAAAAAAAAAAAGAATAATCCCCTTGAGAGGGCAAAGGGGCCAGGGAGTAGTTCAATTCCAGTTTTTATAACACCACTCAGTGGAGATCTCTTAAGTCCAGTGAAGAGAAATGAAGCTCTATTGATTATCACTAAAAAGAAAAAAAGGAAGGGGAGAAAAATGTGTAAATTAGGAAAATTTCTCAATTGTGAGTTTTTTAAAAAGAAAAGAGGGTGGCATTTCACATCAGACATATTTAAAATACAAAATAAAGAATTAAAAATGGGCCTGGGGACTTCCCTGGCAGTCCAGTGATTAAAATACTGGATCTCCAGTGCAGAGGATGTGGGATCGATCCCTGGTGGGGCAATTAAGATCTTCCATGCCGTGTGGCAGAGAAGGAAATGGCAACCCACTCCAGTGTTCTTGCCTGGAGAATCCTGGGGACGGGGAAGCCTGGTGGGCTGCTGTCTATGGGGTCGGACAGGGTCGGACACGACTGAAGTGACGCAGCAGCAGCAGCATGCCATGTGGTTTGATCAAAAATGAAAAAGAAAATGAGCCTAAATGAGCAGCAGGAACGTTTTCATTAAAGGGATGTGGAACCAAGATGCCAAAGCCTTTGATTCCAGGTCTCTCTGTGGTCCTTACTGGCTGTGTTACCTTAATGTCTTCGTAACTGTTTTCATCAGTAAAATGGAACTCATGTTATGATCTTCTCTAACTCACAGGATCATGGTGGGAGGGAAACATCCGGAGATGTGTTCACTCTACTCCTTGAAGAGTCACGGACAGAGAGGAGGCCGCCGTAGAGTCCCCCACCTGGAGTCTCTCCCCTGGGAAGCCCCCTGGGACTTTGCCACTGCGGGTGCCTAGGGCAGCTGGTCACTCTGTATCTGACGAGGCTGGGAAACAAGACTTTGTGGATCCCATTCAAACCAGGACATCTGTGACTAACCAAATGGTTTAAAACTAAACCTAGTAAACAACAAGAATCCTGAGTGCCGTAATTTATATATTTTTAACTTCCTATCCATTGATCCAGGACCAGCATGTTATTGCATGATTTCAATGCTTTGGACAACTCTACAAGGAAGTAACGACCATCTCTTATTTCCTAGATGAGGACAGTGAATCACTGGGAGGTGAAGTAAGATGCCAAGGTCTTGCAGCTCAGTGAATGAATGGTAAAGCCCATTTTCCAATAAGTATTACGTTTTCTTAACTATCCTGTCTTAAGTTGCCTATATCTTCATTCATTTGACAGCTCTTTGCTGAGCACCTCCTATATGACCATCACTGTGCTAGGTACAGGGAACGCCATGGGGGAGGCTTGTGTGAAACAGGCAGTCTCCATTTGAGCAGAGCTCATAGTCCAGCTGTCCTTGAACTTGGAAGCTGAACCAGGCCTGCTTCTCAGCTGGACGGGGAAAGGAGTAGAGCAGTCCAGCCTAGCCCCACAGATAAATCGTTATCCAAAGGCCACGTGATACTCAATGATTCTGCAGAATTGACGCACTATGCACCTCTCTGAGAACTGCAGCTTCCCTGGAAACACTGCTGTTATCCAGTAGTCCATATGCTGAGGTTGGGATCTGAGTTCCACATCAAATTTATGTTAGCTCTGCTTTTCTGATCTAGGGAGCGAAGCTCGATATTATTTCTCAGCTCACAAAACCCAGCAGTGTGTGCTTTGCCCCAGTAAATGGTAAAGCATATCTCAACATATTAAAATAGATAACAGCTACTAGGAGGCCAAGGGCATTTACTGTTTATTTTTACTCCTTTCTCCTTCTTGTCTGATGTCCTGAATCTGCATACTGAATAAAATTCTGGTGAATGAATGAAACAAGTGGACCAGTTGGCTTTGCTCCATACAAAGACTGCAGACTTTGCTTCTAGGTCTGTTCAATCACTTAAGACATAGCAGAATTTGTACGTAGGAGGAACCAGGTAAGAGTGTTACGTGTTTCACTGCAATGGGAGGATTAAGTCAGAGCAAATAGATCAGTAGCCTCACAAAGTACAGAAAGCTTGCAAACCCTTCTCTCCCACAGATTTTCCCTGGACAGTTCTTCCACTGGTCTGTCTTAAGAAACATCGCTGCCACACAGATGAGTCCTGAATCTTTTCTAGCCCCATGAGTTTTCTTCTCAGCCCCACGTGCACGTCAGTTTCCCTGCTGGCTATCTCCCCATGAGCAGTCCACAAGAACCATAGACTCCATAAGAACCAGACTCAAGACAGCAATTCTCTTGCCCCTACATCCAGCAAGCATCTCTCTGAATTCCCTGCAATAGCGGATGTACTATTCATTCTGTAAAACAAAGAATGAAAAACAAAACAAAGCTCACATGCAGTTAGTACTTGTGTTCCATGCTCTGCTGCTGCTGCTGCTGCTAAGTCGCTTCAGTTGTGTCTGACTCTGTGCAACCCCAGAGATGGCAGCCCACCAGGCTCCCCTGTTCCTGGGATTCTCCAGGCAAGAACACTGGAATGTTCTTCTCCAGTTTCATTGCCTTCTCCATTCCATGCTCTATCTTACAACAATTAAATGTCTTTTCTTACAGATGAGGAAACTGAATTAACTTGGCCTCGGTCACATTAGTAACTTCAAGACTTAGGATTCAAATCCGGGCAATCCAGAGCGCAGTGAGTAACCATACAACTATCTCTCTGCCCGAGCACTGATCTGGGCATTCTTTCTTCATGACTCCACACCAGTCATTTCTCTGCCTTTTTTTTTTTTTCTTCTTACTTTGGACACCAGGAGGCTGACTTCTATGCACCATGACATCTAGGCTCCCGTGCCCTCTGGATGAAGGCTAGGTATGGTCAATGGGAGATTAAAAGGCTGGAAGGAGGGGATATTTGTATATCTATGGCTGATTCATGTTGATGTTTGGCAGAAACCAACACAATTCTGTAAAGCAATTATCCTTCAATTAAAAATAAATATATTAATGGTGAGGGTATGGAGAAAAGGGAACCCTCTTGCATATTGCTCATGGGAATGTAAATCAATACAGCCACTATGGAAGACAGGATGGAGAGTCCTTAAAAAACAAACAAACTAGGAATAAAACCACCATATGACCTAGCAACCCGTTTCCTAGGCATATACCCTAGGAAACCAAAATTGAAAAAGGCACATACCCCAGTGTTCATTGAAGCACTATCATTCTACAATAACTAGAACATGGAAGCCACCTAGATGTCCATCAACAGACGAATGCATAAAGAAGCTGTGGTACATATATACAAAGGAATATTACTCAGCCATAAAAAGGAACACATTTGAGTCAGTACTAAAGAGGTGGACAAACTGAAAGCTTATTATGCAGAGTGAAGTAAGTCAGAAAGAGAAATATAAAGATCATATACTGATGCATATATATGGAATCTAGAAAGATGGTACCGATGAATTTACTCAGTAGGGCAGCAATGGAGAAACAGACATAGAGAATAGACCTATGGACACGGGGGAGGGAAGAAGGGAGAGGGTGAGATGTATGGAGAGAGTAACATGGAAACTTACAATACCATATGGAAAATAGATAGGCAATGGGAATTTGCTGTATGGCTCAGGGAACTCAAGCAGGGGCTCTGTGATAATCTAGAAGGGTGGGATGGGGAGGGAGATGGGCAGGAGAGGACATATGTATACCTATGGCTGATTGTCGTTGATGTTTGACAGAAAACAACAAAATTCTGTAAATCTATTATATTTCAGTATGGGGAGGGAGGTGGGAGGGAGGTTCAGGATGGGGAACACATATATACCCGTGGTAGATTCATGTTGATGTATGGCAAAACCAATACAATACTGTA
>SJYW01007841.1:525960-555219 GCA_006410735.1 Raphicerus campestris
TTGTAAGCCAACTATACCCCAGTAAATCTTTTTAAAAAAATGAAAGCATCAAAGAAATATTTCCAGGCTTCCCTAGCCATGTCACTTGGATTGAAGAGGCCTGGCTTGATGGACAGTTGAACATTTAACAGCAGATTCTTCAGAGAAACCCAGGCTTTGGGGTGGTGTGAGACTCAAAAAGTATAAGGTGAACCCCATAAGACTCTCAGGCAGTCATTTCTGCCATGGTGCTTCAGACTCACACGTTTCTCTCCTCCATCTTACTCTCCAAGTGAAGCCTAAGGTCATGCCTGCCTAAATGGATACCAAACAACAGATAGAATCAAGCCTTTTTGAGAAAACTAGGAGGCTAAGGGGAAAATAGCAAGAGCAAATCCATTTCTATATCACTTCCCTGCCAAGGAACCCACCCACAATGTAAGCATAGTACACTGAAGTTTGTAATGAAAACCTCCCACGCTTGTTCTAGAAAGGATTAGAAGAGGCATTCCAGGCCACCACAGCTCTCAAATCATTGCTGATGCCTCCACCAGATCCTTGGCCTCTGGCCAGACCCAATTTACCTTCAGGAACAATGAGATCATAAAAAGACTAACACACCACTGCTTAAGCCTCCAAAGCCTACTCAGTCTTAACTCTGTGGGAGAGGGCCTTCATCTGTGAAACTTCCTTTAGGTTATTTCTGGCCTCAAGAAGGGTGCCTTTGGAACTAGAATGCTTCCAATGACTGAGAATCTAGCTAAGGTGCAAGGGGCATGTTTCTTTATGCCCCCTAAGTGTGTCATAGTATTTTGTAATGATTTACAAAATCAATATTATTTTTGTTGTTGTTCAGTCACTAAATTGTGTCTGGCTCTTTTGTGACCCCATGGGGTGTAGACAACCAGGCTCTCTGTTATGGAATTTTCCAGGCAAAGATCCTGGAGAGGGTTGCCATTTCCTTCTCCAGGGGATCTTCTCAACCCAGAGATTGAACATACATCTGTTGAACCTGTAGGCAGATTCTTTACTCTAAGCCATCAAGAAAGCCCAAATGTTATTCTTAAAAGTCTTCAATCTCTTTTTCTCATTTAACAATCATTAATGAGCATTCCTCCAAGCCAGTCTTAGAGATCTAAGGCCTTCCTTATCATAGCTGCAAAGCTGTTCATTTTATGGATGTATCGCAATTTGCCCAATCATTGCACAGCAAATGAACATTCAGCTTGTGTCCAGGGTTTTTTGTTTGAGGCCATTTATTTTTTTATTAAGAGCAATGTTCTGAACAACTTGATACATGTGATACACATATCTTTGAGTCCTAGTACTTATATAGGATAGATCCCTATAAGCAAAATCTTGGGATCAAATTGCACAAGCATTTTTATTTTACCAGTTAAAGCTTGTTAATTTCTCAAAGTTAGCAACAATTTGACACTCACTATTGGATTTCCCAGGTGGTGCTAGTGGTAAAGAACTCAATTGTCAATGCAGGAGACTTAAGAGACATTTGTTTAATCCCTGGTTTGGGAAGATCCCGTTGAGGAGGGCATGGCAACCCACTTCAGTATTCTTGCCTGGACAATTCCATGGACAAAGGAGCCTGGTGGGCTACATCCCATAGGATTGCAAAGAGGTGGGTATGACTGAAGCAACTTGGCACACATGGCATACACGCATCAGTGTAGGAAAGTACCTATTCCTTGAATCATTGCCAACATTGGAGGTTGCTATACTCTAGCATTTTTGTCATTCTTGTAGCTCTTGGTGGACTTCTATACTTAAAAAGATAGATTTGTAATTTTTCATTTCTTTATACTTTAAAAGTGCTGATGTGCTATTATAAAATGTTTCTTTTTAATCCAAAAGCTTGCATGTTCCTATTTTGCCTATCAGATTTTTATTACAATAACAGTTTTAGAATGTAACAGATATAGAAAGCAACCATCATCTCTCATAAATATTTTCCAGTTCTTGTCCATATGCATTTGAATTTTATAAAGATATAGTTCTCGCACAGTGCAATTTTGTACTTTCAATTTTTTACTATACATTACAAAATAAATACTGTCCTTGTCTTCCATTTTACCAGCTGCTTAATATTTCATGGTGTATATCTGGGAACTAATTAATGATTCATCCATTGTTGACTGTCTGAGCTACTTTCTGGTTTAACATTTACAGATAACTATGAAGTTAAAATATTCATAAATATCAAACCATCCTTTTTACAGCAGGTTTTCCTTGGAAAATGTTCAAGGACAGAGCAGAATAAATGTGTTAAGAGACCTTGAGATAGAATGACACACTCTTTTCCAGAAGTATAGTACCTATTCATCTGGGCACAAGCAGAGGGTTAGATTTCTGAATGACATGCAAAGATCTCTACATAAGAACTTGGCAATCTTTATTTTTCAACAGGTTTTTTTTTTTTTTTTACATTTTAAAACTATGGTATTCGGAAGGGATTCTTAGATGAGGAAATGATTAGAAGAGAATGTAAGAGGAAATAACATGGCCTTGTTTATGTTCTATTTCTTGAATTGGAAACTGATTAGTCAGATGTGCTCAGTTTGTGAGAACTAGAAGAGATGGGGCACTTTTCTCTATGTGTGCTGTACATCGATAAATGTGTAAGAAACATGCTGCTGGAATTCCATGGGAATGTCTGCCACATTGCAGAAAGACACCTGAATGCTCTGGAGTACTTTGCCAAGCATCACTTTGGACTGAATTTGAATGCCTATATACATCATATATTTTGCACCACATACCATCAAGAATGTTCCAAAGTCCTGCGGGGGTTAGGAAATTGCCCCAAGTCTCAGATGACCAAACATTCTTTGTTTCCTAAACTTTGGGAGCAATCTGAATGCGGCACCATCTGGAGAACAGGATCTGTCCACCAGGAGCTTACTATTTCTCAAATTAAACTTTGGGAAACTTATCTGGTGACAAAGCCCAGAAAGGTTAGATAGAGTTCTGAGATCCGCAGCTAACTCGTGGAAGAACTAGAACTAATCCCAGGCCTCCAGATCCCCAGAATGGGTTTTCCCCAACTTCTCTGCAGCCTGAGACCAATGTTAGCCATATGGCTGTTGCTCGAACTCCAGCCAGGCCTGGAGTCAGCTGTGTTTTCAGTCCTTCCCCAAATCATTCTCAGCCTTGCTTCTTTGTTACTTTGGAACAGGTAGTCTTCTCCTGGGAGAACCGTGGACTTTTTTTTTTTTTTGGAGTATAATTGCTTTCCAGTGTTGTGTTGGTTTCTGCTATAGAACCAAGCAAATCACCTCCATGCATACATACATCCCCTCCCTCTTGAGCCTCCCTCCTACCCGCTCAGTCTGCCGCATCACAGAGCACCGAGCTGAGCTCCCGTGGCGCACAGCGCCTCCCCTCTAGCGGTCTATTACACACGGCAGTGAAAGTGAGTCAACGCACTCTCGCAGTTCATCCCACCCCCTCCTCCGCCCGTATCCACATGCCCATTGCCCACGTCTGCATCTCTGTTCCTGCCCTGCAAATAGGTGCATCTGTACCATTTTTCTAGGGTTGATATATATGTGGTATTTGTTTTTCTGCTTCTGACTTACTTTACTCTCTATGATAGACTCTTGGTCCATTCACACCACTACAAATAATCCAATTCTGTCCCTTTTTATGATTTAATAATATTCCATTATATACAAGTACCACATCTTCCCTATTCATTCATCTGTTGATGGAGATTTGGGTTGCTTCTACGTCCTGGCTGTTGTAAATAGTGATGCGATGACTGTTTAAGTACAAAGAAGACATACAAATGGCCGAAAAGCACCTGAAAAGATGCTCAATACCACTATTAGGGAAACCCAAATCAACAGTGTAATGAGGTATCACCTCACTATGATTGTCAGAATGGCCATCATAAAAAATCTACAAACAGTAAATGCTGGAGAAGGTGGGGAGAAAATGGAACCCTCCTGCGCTGTTGATGGGAATGTAAATGGATATAACCACTATGGAGGACAGTATGAAAGTGCCTTAAAAAACTAAAAGTCGAACTACTGTGTTACCTAGCAATCCCGCTACTAAGTGTATACCCCAAGATAACCATGATTCCAAGAGAACCATGTATTTTATGCTTTGCACCTGTTGCTTCCTTCACCTAGAAGATCTTCCTGTGTTCAGTTCTTTGAATATCTTACCTCCTTGAACATATTCCACATGACACTCTAAATAGTTTTTACAAATAAGGACTATCCCCAAACACAGATACCAAATTTTCTCCCAGTTCTCGTCAATTCCAAGCCCCACGTCTGACCCCCTCCCTCTTGAGGGCTCTCTGTTCCTGCTCTGTTCCCATGCACTTGTGCGTCTTTTCAGTTTCATGCACTCTGGGGTGGGCAGTGAATCCTCCCCCTTCCTTATAGCCCTCTGAACCAAGCTTTATTAATGTCTCCACTTAACGATGAATAAACCGAAGTTCAGAAAAGTGAAGGGACTTGTCCAGAGTCACACCATATCATAATCCATACCACATACTTTAGGCTCTGATTCTATAACCTCTTACACTTAGTTGTCTAAATATTTACTTAGGATTTATTCAAAGTACATTAAACTGGATGCCCTGGGAATTAGAAAGGCTGTTCATAAGCTGCTTTTTATATGCTAGATAAATCTCTTCCACCTAATGTAGCAGCTCCTAAGTAGAACAGATTGCATCCTTCCTGGCAGCCTCTCCCACTGCCTAGCCCAGCCTGGGGCCTAGAATCAGTGTGTGCCTGATACCATGCTCCTTACCTTAGGATCCTCTCAGCATGCCAGCAAGATAAGAAGACGCCAATCAGCAATCAGCCATTCTTTTCTGAGACTGATTCCAGGGTCTTTCATTTCCTGGTCATTCTTATTTTTCTTATTAGAAAAAAATTTTTCCTTGGGTTTTTTAAAATGATTTTTAAATTCAAACCAGACCTAAGCAAAAGTGGAAATTCCAACCTCCCAAAATCGTATGGCAAATCATTGTGTAGTTTGTCATTAAAAATTATTTTCTGAAATGGTAATAAGCATATCAAGTTTCAGGGAAAATATACAATAAATTTTTAAACATTAACAATTCATAAATGCCTTGAATTTTCAGAATAAAGTTCAATGGCACCAACAGCCCAAATGAAAAATAAAAACAGGTAAATTAGACTTCATCAAAATTTTGTGTTTCAAAGAATACTATCAAAAAAGTAAAAAGATAACCTACTGAATAGGAGAAAATATTTGCAAATCATATATACGACAGACTATTTGTAACTAGAATATATAAAGAATTCTTACAACCTAATAATAAAAGGACAAATAACCCAATTTAAAAATAGAGGAGTTGAATAGAATCCTTCTCCCATAGATGATATGCACATAATCAACAAGCTTATGAAAACATGCTCAACATCACTATCAATCAGGGAAATATAAATCAAAGCCCTAGTGAGATACTAGCTCATGCCTGCTAGTATAACTGTAATAAGGGGGAAGAAAAAGAGAGAGAATTAAAACTGCTAGTGTGGATGTAGAGAAATCAAAATGCTCATCTGTTGCTGCATGCAATGAAAATGATACAATCACACTGGAAAACAGTCTGGCAGTTCCTCAAATGTTAGAGTTAATATTGTTGTTGTTCTGTCACTCAGTCATATCTGACTCTTCGTGATCCCATGGACTGTAGCACACCAGGCTTCCCTGTCCTTCACTGTCTCCCAGAGTTTGTTCAAGCTCATGTCCATTGACTTAGTGATGCCATCCAACATCTCATCTTCTGTTGCCCTCTTTTCCTCCTCCCATCAATTATTCACAGCACCAGGGTGTTTTCCAATGAGTCAACTGTTCATATCAGGTGGCCAAAGTATTGGAGCTTCAGCTTTAGTATCAGTCATTCCAGTGAATATTCAGGGTTGATCTCCTTTGGGATTGACTGGTTTGATTCCTGCTGTTCAAGGGAGTCTCAAGAGTCTTTTCCAACACCACAGTATGAAAGCATCAATTCTTCAGTGCTCATCATTCTTTATAGTCCAACTCTCACATACATACATGACTACTGGAAAAACCATAGGCTTGACTAAACCCACCTTTGTCAGTAAAGTGATATCTCTGCTTTTTAATATGCTATCTAGGTTTGTCATAGCCTTTCTTCCAAGGAGCAAATGCCATTTAATTCCCTGGCTACAGTCACTATCCACAGTGATTCTGTATCCTAAGAAAATACAGTCTGCCACTGTTCCCATTTTCCCCACCTGTTTGCCATGAAGTGATGGGACCAGATGCCACGATCTCAGTTTTTTTTTAATACTGAGTTGTAAGCCAGCTTTTGCACTCTCCTCTTTCACCTTCATCAAGAGGCTCTTTAGTTCTTCTTCAGTTTCTGCCATAGGGTGGTGTCATCTACATATCTGAGATCATTGATATTTCTCACAGCAATCTTGATTCCAGCTTGAGCTTCATCCAGCCTGGGATTTTGCATGATGTACTCTGTATATAAATTAAATAAAAAGGGTGACAACATACAGTCTTGACATACCCCTTTCTTAACTGTAAACCATTCTATTGTTTCATGTCTGGTTCTAACTGTTGCTTCTTGACCTGCATACATTTTTCTCAGGAGCCAGGTAAGGTGGTCTGGTGTTACCATCTCTTTAAGAATTTTCCACAGTTTGTTGTGATCCACACAGTCAAAGGCTTTGGTGTAGTTAATAAAGCAGAAGTAGATGTTTTTCTGGAACTCTTTTTCTCTTTCCATGATCCAATGGATGTTGGCAATTGATCTCTGGTTCCTCTGCCTTTTCTAAATCCAGCTAGTATATCTGGAACTTCTCAGTTCAGGTACCATTAAAGCCTAGCTTGAAGGATTTTGAGCATTACATTGCTAACATATGAAATGAGAGCAATTATATAGTAGTTTGAAGATTCTTTGTCACTGCCTTTCTTTGGGATTGGAATGAAAACTGACCTTTTCCAGTCCTGTGGCCACTGCAGAGTTTTCCAAATTTGCTGGCATGTTGAGTGCAGCACTTTAATAGCATCATCTTTTAGAATTTTTATGTATGGTCTAGCAATTCCTCTCCTATGTGTATACTCAAAAGAAATAAAAATCTAATACAAATATTCACTGCAGCTATTACTCATAATCACCAAAAAGTGGAAACAACCCAAATATCCATCAACTGATGTATGGATAAACAAAATGTGTTATGTCTATACAATGGAATATTCAACCTTAAAAAAGGAATAAAGTAGTGAGAAAAAAAAAAGCCATTCCCAAAAGAACACATATTATATTATTGCATTGATATGAAACATTCAGAAAAGGTAAAACTGTAGAGACCAAAAATAGGCGAATAGTTGTCTAACTAGAGGAAGATGGTGGGGAGATAGGAGGAGAGGGAAATTGAGAAATGAACAGTAACTTCTACGGGGTGTGGAGTTTCCTTTTAGAGTCATGAAGATGTTCTAACATAGATTTGGTGATGATTGCACAACCCTGAGTAGAGTGAAGTCACTTTCCCTTAAATAAAGGAAATCAGTGAACAGTGTGCTATTCAGTTTCAAAACACTAGAAGAAAATATCTGATGACCTACCTCTGCCTTCAAAAGATGCAAAGGTATAACTGATGCATGTTACTTGTGGTCTGTTTCTATGAATTTTTTCAAACTTCCTTATGTACATGTGATTTCTTCATACTCATCATCATACTACTATGGCAAGAACTAGATATTAACTAGTTCAAAATGGAGTGAGCGAAAGTTGTCAGATTTCCAGAACTGGAAAAACAGGTTGAGTTTAGATCTGGTATGTTGCCAACTTAAGTTTCCTTCACTAGCTCAGTCACAGGAGGTAAAAAGAAAGTAGCCATTTGGAAAAGAAGATGATGTGTCAACCAATATCTTCTGGATGTTTAACCAATCTTCATTACTGGGCAACCAACACCCTATTCAAAGGTCAAAACCCGGTTAATATACAACCTTACCTTCCCCACTTCCTTTCAGAGTAGAGTGAATTCATCACAGTGGGTTGGTTTGTGTATGTTGTTGGTGCATGAGAGAAGACAAATCTGGGGAAGAAGGAGACTTACTATGAAAATAAGAGTAACAATTTTATGATTCTACACAATGAATGCTATCCAAGAAGAATGAACAAATTACAGTTACAGGCAACTGTATCAAAAAACCTCACAATCATAATGTTGAGTAAAAGAAACAATCTCTGCCGCCAGAAGTCAAGATAATGACTACCCTCGGGAAAGTTAAGATTGGATGGGGTCCAGGGCTAAACCATTGCCTTAAGTCTACTTATTCAATGTATTTTCTCTATCTGGATGTTCAAGAAGAAATGCAGCTCTTCAAAATGTCGTGAACCATGAGATCAGGGCAGGAAAAAAACAATGAGTACAAGCTAGTCTGAAGGCCAGAATTCTTATATACGTTATAAGATACTTTATACATTATACCACTACAGATACCATTTGACTTCGAATGACACCTTTCTTGGGATTTGGCATGATGAAAAAAAGGAAAATAATCANCCATCATTTCCTGTTGAAATTAAGAAACAGTTAATTTTTTTTAAATGAAAACAAAGACTTTAAAACATTGACTTTAAAATATATTGAAAAAATAAGATGAAGGAGGAGAAATTCCCTTCTAAAATCCCCCTAAAGCTTTAATTAAATCAATGCTGTTATTGATGTACAGGTCATTTAAAAACATATATAGTTGTTTAATTTTTAAAAAGTCTCACCCTTCTGTAGTTGCTGTATGTTTTGTACCTATATTGACATTTGAAGCAGGCTACAGTTTTTCTTAATCATGAGAATAATTGCCACACAACTGCTTTTACAATTTGAACAATGAAAAACATCACATTAATTGAGAAGTGATGAAATAAGTTCCATTCCTCGTGCATTTGCTTTCTCCTCTGATAGACAGTTTTTCAATTGTCAATAGGGACTGTTTTCAAGCAGTGTAATGGCCAGTGGAAGGCATTCACTTTAGTCACATTTTGAAAATNGTGATGAAATAAGTTCCATTCCTCGTGCATTTGCTTTCTCCTCTGATAGACAGTTTTTCAATTGTCAATAGGGACTGTTTTCAAGCAGTGTAATGGCCAGTGGAAGGCATTCACTTTAGTCACATTTTGAAAATTCACTAGGATTAAGATCAATCTGGATGGGACATCTGTCAGCCCATTGATCACCAGGTTTGATTTTACTGACCTGGCGGGCTAGGCAGTGTCACTTTCCCCCTTCACGCCTCCATGAAGGTCCTTCCTGCACTGCGTGCTCCCCTAGGTCAAAGAGGATGACCTTCCCCTACATAGGTGGACCATTCTTTGGTCAAGGGTATATGAGTGGCTGTGCTTCCTTGCTGGAATTACACAATAAGCTCTCAAGTTTCATTTGCAGGAGAAGTTAAGGTAGTCATACTTTCAAGACTCCAGACACATCTGAATGAGGCATTGCATGTCACAGTCTGTCTTTCTTTTTTCTAAATTTATTTGCTTTTAATTGAAGGATAATTGCTTTACAGTCTTGTGTTGATTTCTGCCAAACGCAGTCTGTATTTCTTTTCAAAAAACAGAAAAGGAAAAAGAAAAATTATTTTGTGTCAGGCAGGTGCAGAGATGGTCTTACAAAGTTAAATAAGAAAACTTCTGCCCTCAAGGAACTAAAATCTTCAGCATTGAGATGGACTCCATTCAGTCTTCTCTGCCACAGAAAAGATTTCAAAGCACACACACTTTCAAAATTCAGTGACAGAAAGAAACGAAGGGCTTAAAGGTGTTTGATAGATTTTAAGAAGTAAAAGGCACAGTGGGTTTTTTTTTTACAAGTATATATTCTTTATTTAAAAGTTTTTATACAACTTTTCAAGGTTATTTTCCATTTACAGTTATTTCAAAATATTGACTATAGTTGTATGCTACGACCTTGACCCAGCAGTTTCTACCTCCCATTCCCCGCCCCTGTGTTTCCCCTCCTTCTACTAGTAGCCACTAATCTGTTCTCTATATAGACTGTTTCTATATAGAGAAGCATTCTCTATATGCAATTGCTTCATTTTGTTACATTCACTAGTTTGTTGTATTTTTTAGATTTCATATATGAATGATATCACACAGTATTTGTCTTTTTCATTCTGATGTATTTCTCTTAGCATAATGCCCTCCAAGTCCATCCGTGTTGTTGCAAATGGTAAAATTTTATTCCTTTCTATGGCTGAGTAATATTCTCTCATGTATATATACCACACCTTCTTTATCATTTCATCTGTTGATAGACATGTAAGGTTTCTTCCATATCTTGGTAATTTAAATAATGCTTCTATTAATATGAAGATTGGAGTGCATATATTTTTTCAAGTTGTGTGTGTGTGTGTGTGTGTGTGTGTTTACATACCTAAGAGTGGAATTGCTGGATCTTATGGTAGTTCTGGGTAAAGACTCCCAAGGACAGAGGAGCCTGGTGGGCTTCAGTCCATAAGGTCACAGAGTTAGACATGACTGAAGTCACTTAACATGCATGCACGCGTGGTAGTTCTGGGCTTTCCAGTTGGCTCAGTGGGTAAAGAATCCACCTGCAATGCAAGAGATGTGGATTTGATACCTGGGTCAGGGAAGATCCCCTGGAAAAGGACATGACAACCAGTGTTCATGCCTGGAGAATCCCGTGGACAGAGGCGCCTGGAAGAGTACAGTCCATAGGGCTGCAAAGAGTTGGACATGACTTCAGTGACTGAGCATGCACACATGGTAGTTTTATTTTTAGTTTTTTGAAAAACCTCTGTACTATAATCCACAGTGGATCCACCAATTTATATTCCCAATGTACAAGTGTTTCCTTTTCTCCACATCCTCACCAACATGGACCGAAAGAATTAACATTGCTAAAATGTTAAGGAAATCTAAGGATTCAATAAAATCTATATCAAAATACCAATGATATTTTTTTACAGAACTAAAAACATTAATTTCTAAATTTTTATGGAAACAAAATATCTCAAATAACAAAAGCAATTTTGTGGTGTAAGAACAGAACTGGAGGAATCATACTCCTTGATTTCAGTTCAGATCAGTTCAGTTGCTCAGTCATGTCCGACTCTTTGCGACCCCATGAACTGCAGCACGCCAGGCCTCCCTGTGCATCATCAACTCCCAGAGTTTACCCAAACTCACGTCCATTGAGTCAGTGATGCTATCCAGCCATCTCATCCTCTGTTGTCCCCTTCTCCTCCCGCCCCCAATCCTTCTCAGAATCAGTCTTTTCCAATGAGACAGCTCTTCTCTTCAGGTGGCCAAAGTATTGGAGCTTCAGCTTTAGCATCATTCCTTCCAATGAACACCCAGGACTGATCTCCTTCAGAATTGACTGGTTGGATTTCCTTGCAGTCCAAGGGACTCTCAAGAGTTTTTTCCAACACCATAGTTCAAAAGCATCAATTTNGCAATGGCAACCCACTCCAGTACTCTTGCCTGGAAAATCCCATGGACGAAGGAGCCTGGTAGGCTACAATCCATGGGGTCGCACAGAGTCAGACACGACTGAGCAACTTCACTTTCACTTTTCACTTTATGCACTGAAGAAGGAAATGGCAACCCACTCCAGTGTTCTTGCCTGGAGAATCCGAGGGACAGCAGAGCCTGGTGGGCTGCCATCTATGGGGTCGAACGGTGTCGGACACGACTGAAGCGACTTAGCAGCTTAGGAAGCATTACTACAAACAAAGCTAGCGGAGGTGATGGAATTCCAATTGAGTTATTTCAAATCCTAAAAGATGGTGCTTTGAAAGTGCTGCACTCAATATGCCAGAACATTTGGAAAGTTCAGAAGTAGCCACAGGACTGGGAAAGGTCAGTTATCATTACAACCCCAAATAAAGGCAATGCCAAAGAATGTTCAAACTACTGCACAATTGCATTCATCTCACATACTAGCAAAGAAATGCTCAAAATTCTCCAAGCCAGACTTCAACAGTACATGAACCATGAACATCCAGATGTTCAAGCTGGATTTAGGAAAGGCAGAGGAACCAGAGATCAAATTGCCAACATCCATTGGATCATCAATAAAGTAGAAAAAATCTACTTCTGCTTTATTGACTATGCCAAAGCCTTTGACTCTGAGGATCACAACAAACTGTGGAAAATTCTGAAAGAGATGGGAATACCAGACCAGCCTACCAGCCTCCTGAGAAATCTGTATATAGGTCAAGAAAGAGCAATTAGAACTGGACATGGAACGACAGACTGGTTCCATATTGGAAAAGGAGTACATCAAGGCTGTCTATTGTCACACTGCTTATTAAACTTACATGCAGAGTACATCATGTGAAATGCCAGGCTGGATGAAGCTACAGCTGGAATGGAGATTGCTGGGAGAAATATCAGTAACTTCAGATATTCAGATGACACCTCTCTTATGGAAGAAAGTGAAGAACTAAAGAGACTTTTGATGAAAGTGAAAGAGGAGAGTGAAAATTTTGGCTTAAAACTCAATATTCAAAAAATGAAGATCATGGGGTCTGGTCCCATCACTTCATGGCAAATAGATGGGGAAACAATGGAAACAGCAACAGACTTTATTTTGAGGGGATCCAAAATCACTGCAGATGGTGACTGCAGTCATGAAATTAGAAGATACTTGCTCCTTGGAAGAAAAGTTATAACCAACCTACACAGCATATTAAAAAGCAGAGACATTACTTTGCCAACAAAGGTCCATCTAGTCAAAGCCATGGTTTTTACAGTAGTCATGTGTGGATGTGAGAGTTGGACTATGGAGAAAGCTGAGGGCCAAAGAATTAATGCTTTTGAACTGTAGTGTTGGACAAGACTCTTGAGAGTCCCTTAGACTGCAAGGAGATCCAACTAGTCAATCCTAAAATAAATCAGTCCTGAATATTCATTAGAAGGACTGATGCTGAAGCGCCAGTACTTTGGCCACCTGATCAGAAGAACTGACTCTTTGGAAAATACTCTGATGCTGGGAAAGATTGAAGGCGGGAGGAGAAGGGAATGGTAGAGGATCAGATAGTTCGATGGCATCACTGACTCACTGGATATGAGTTTGAGCAAGCTCTGGGTGTTGGTGATGGACAGGGAAGCCTGACATGATGAGTCTATGGGGTCACAAAGAGTAAGACATGACTGAGTGACTGAACTGAGCTGAACTGAATATATAGTTGAGTTACAATGTTGCCTTAGTTTAAGGTGTAAAGAGATTCTGTTGTACATATGTATGAATAAAAATATAAATATTCTTTTCCTTACTTCCTCTTCTATTATAGGTTATTACAAGATATTGAATAGAGTTCCCTGTGCTATACTGAAGATCCCTGTTATTTATCTATTTTATATACCATCATCATATAGTCGCTCAGTCTTGTCTGATTCTGCGACCTCATGATCTGCCAGATTCTTCTGTCCATGGGATTCTCTAGGCAAGAATACTGTAATGGGTTGCCAGTTCCTTCTCAGAAGTCTATATATGCCAGTTCCAAATTCCTAACTTGTCTCTCCTGCCTTCCCCTTGACATGTTTTCTTTACATGTGCTTTTTGCCCCCTTGTCAAAAAGAAAGACAAATGTGAAGAAAAAGAGGAGAAAGAAAGATGGGGGAAGGAAAACACAGGAAAATCAAAAAGAACAGGGATGGAGAGGAAGGAGAGGGAAAAATTCTGAAAGGGTGGAAGCATCTAAGGTTCAGAAGTTTCACATCAAAATCCTTACTCAGAAATAACTTTGTAAGGTCAACAGAGCTCTGTTAAAATAACACCATGTCCTTAATGTGTCTTTCTAAGGTGAGCCAGACTAGCAGTTACCAGCACTCCTTCTTACTTTGCCTTCTTTCTTTTATATAAATCAAAAAGGAAATAAGCCAACACAGATTTAGCTCCCAAATCTTAGTGGAGCAACCATAGAAGAGAGCAGTCCTTTTTGAAAACAAAGGCTGGGAGACATGCAATAAAAATTCTGATCCTGAGACCTGAAAGGGAGGGCACACTTAGTACTTGTAAAAATTTATTTACTTATGATTGGAGGATTAATTGCTTTACAATATTGCGTCGGTTTCTTCCATACATCAACACGCATCAGCCATAAGTATACACATGTCTCATCCCTCTTGAACTTCCCTCCCATGTCCCACCCCGTCCCACCTCTCCGGGTCGTCACAGAGCTCTGGTTTGAGTTCCTTGAGTCATACATCAAATTCCCACTGGAGATCTATTTCACATGCACTGCTATTAGTTCCATCATTTGGCCCAGGTCTCTATGGGAAAGGATACCTTCACAGGTGAAAGCATGGTTGGGAGAAGCATTCTGACCACTTCCCTTGTCTGCCACATCTTCCTGGAGGGGAGATAAACCCTGCCCCAAAGAGCTGAGAACCAGGACATGAGGCTCTGACAACAGGACTACTTCTGACTTTTTGTTGTGTTTGCTTGTCTGTGTTCATTGACCCAAGAAATGCGTTTCTTTTCTAAGTGCCTGATGTTAAAGAAGTCTCCATTCAAGAGGACCATGAGGGCAGGCTTGGGAGGACTCAAACAGGCTGTAAATCATTAACGCTGTTCAACAATCTGTCTCATCACAAGGCCTTTAGATCTGTCTGGTGACTAGTGCATTGAGGGAATAAGAACTGATAAGTAAACCAGAGCTATCAGGGCCAGAATGCTGCCTCCTACACCTGTGTTCATAACAAATTCCCCCATCAGAGGTTAGCCCACAAAAAAGGCTTTATCTAACTTTATAGCTGGAGAAATCAAGGTAAAAGAGAGAAAACTGCTTTCCCAAGGTGACATAATAAAGGTAATGCAGTTCTGCATGTTCAGTCACTCAGTCGTGTCTGACTCTTTGTGATCCTATGGATTGTAGCCTGCCAGCCTCCTCTGCCCATGGAATTCTCCAGGCTAGACCACTGGGATGGGTTGCCATGCCCTCCTCCAGTGGATCTTCCCGACCCAGAGATTGAACTCACATCTTTCTAGATCAGTTAGTACTTCTTGATGTCACTGGTTTTGACATGAGGTAGGTTCTGAACAGTTTTCATTTGCCATTTTTGCATTATGGTAAAGTATATATGATATCAAATTTACCATTTTAACCACTTTTAAGTGTATAGTTCAGTGGCATAGGGTACATTCATATGATAATCATCACCACTATTCATGCCCCAACTTTTTCCATCTTTTCTGACATTAAACAGTAATTTCCCATCTCTCTTCCCTCTAGCCCCTGCCAACCACTTCTGAACATTCTTTTACAGCAAAAAGAGTTGTTGACTTTGACCTTGGTTTACAACCAGAAATGTAATTAGATGCAGGAGCCGGGTGAGGAGGGGGTAAATGTCAATTCAACACTGACTGTCTTTGGTAGGAGACACCTGGGGAGTGTACCGTGGTATGTGTGTGTGTGTCTTTAAAAGATTCTCCACCTCCCGGCCAGCCTCCTCACCATTTGCCACTGGGTTTTGCAGCCTGCCGGTTGCCTCAGTCCAGGCTAGGAGCTGGCAATCTCCTTTGTAGTTTCAGGAGCAGTTTTGTTGCCATGGAGGCCACATTCTGATTTGAGGAATGTAAAGATAATCCTTTGCTTTTAGTTCCAAAGATCTGCCCCAAAGATAGGCTGTTGCTCTTCTTCTGGAAAAGCCTGATTGGTAGGTTTCCTCCGAGCGCCCAGTCTGAAGTGCTTTATCCTATTCCCTCACCAACTTCAAAACTCAAGCTCTCCCAGGGCCTCTGGAAGGGAGTCTGTGACTTCCATCGATTTCCCGCAAATGGCTGATCCTGGAGGTGGTGCTGTTTGCAATGGGACGCTTCATAATCAGAATGCCGCCGCCGACTCTCACGGGGGAAACTGCTGGAAGAACGGGGTGGTGAAAGAATCCCAGGTAAGAGGCGATCCCTCCTCCTTCATCTGAATGACTGGAACATTTCAATATTTTGCTGTAAAACTCTTTGAAGCTGTCCTCATCGAAAGTCCTTGGCAGGAAGTGTTTTCCATGTTTGGACTCTGCTTCGGCTCATTTCAAATGCTTGGCTACTAAAAAGTTTAGATATGGTTTAAGGAGAGAATTTCTTCTTTATACAGGAGAGGAGATATGTAGACCCAAGAGCCTTCAACTCCTAATATACAAACATCCCTACTAGTTGTTTTCTCTCAAGCATTTTGGGAAGCACAGTTGCAAAGGCTAAAATTCTTGAGCTGAATTTCAGTCCCTCAGAAAATCACAACAGACTGCATTCACCATGCTTCGTAAGAAATAAAAAAGGAAGTGAAAGTAAACACTGCTGAGATTATGTGGAGAGGGTGGCATTTTCCCCTGGTAGAGGAGGAATGCCTCTCTGTTTGAAAGGTGACTTCTTTTTGGTATTTCGTGGGGCCTTGTCAGAACTCACAGCTTGATTTGGGGCCAAATCAAGCTTTGAAATTTGACATCACAAGCATTCCTTTATATAAGACACTTCAGAAAGCGTGGCTTATTGTTACATGCTGCACACAGGAACCAAACAGACTTTGAATTGTTTTCCCATGTGAGGCTTTTAAAAAGTGTTTTCACTCCTGCTATGGCAGAATGTTTGAGGGGAATGTGCTGAGGAGGAGGAGGAGGAACCCAAAAAATGTTGTCAGCTTATTCAAAGAGGGAGCCAAGCCGGGTCTGCAAGCTACTTGTGAAAACAAGCAGGCAGTCCCCAGCTTTTCATTGGATGCCCAGCCCTCTGCTCTGAGCTACAGGAGGAGCAGGGTGACCTCACCTCCTCCAGAGCAGATTAGCACAGGCAAACTGGCAGCTTTACTCGTGGAAAATGAGAAGCTGAGTGGCAAGGAACCCACTCAGGAGAACAGGGGAAGGGGGGAAAGTCAGATGGTTCTAAGACCACAGGACAGGTGGGGCTGGTTGGAGGCCAGCTCACAATTCAGTGAATTAAATTCATGTGTCCAGTGGGATGAAAGATGTGGAGAGGGGGAATCTCTCTGGAGTATGGGTCATTTGTGACTAGGCTGTAGTCTTCAAAATGTGTTCCTGTCTCAACAAAAGGCCTTATCCTAGCCTTGAAGTGTCCACTAAAACCCTCAGGTCTGGCCTCCTCCAGCTGACTATTCAATTGGTCAAAAAGTTCATTCGGGTTTTTCCATGCTATCTTCCTGACAAACCCGAATGACCTTATTTGGCCCTCCCAACATAATATGAAAAAAAAGTATTCAAGTCTCATTATTCGCATGAGGGGGATCATACTAATCCCCACCAGTTCTTCATCACTGCATCAATTCAGATCATTACTACTCAAGACCCTCTTTGCCCCTAAAATGACTCTAACACTGGCCCCTGGCCTACACACCTTTTGAACCATCCCCACCCTGAGGGCAGAAATGCCTTCAGGGGATTCCTTTTCTCTGTCCCTACTTTATCTTAGTTCTGTAACCACCCTCTAGTATTTGAGGCTAGAGACTTAGCTAGATGGTGAGACTTAGGAGTAAGTAAGAAGAAAAGCCAGAATCCAGAAGATTTGTTCCTAAGTGCTCCTACAAGACTGTAAATAACTTTGAATTTATCGACACTTCCCTAAGAGCAGCAGGAAATATTAGGGCAGCCACTGCCTTTTCCAACAGCTCTTTCTGAAGGAAGGAACATCCAGAACCTATTTGCTCAGATATATTTAGGTGTTACTAAGTTGAAATTGGCTTCCACTGAGAGCCTCAATTATGGCTTAAAAAGTATGTTCCAGAAAGAAGAAACTCTGCTGGGTTCTTAGGGCAGTAGGGCAGACAAGGGCCTATTTTCCCTGCTATGGTTGTGGGTGTGGTCGTCTTTACCATCATGATCCTCACTCACTGACTTTAGTCCATTTCACTTTGAGGACACCTTAAGCAAACTGAGGCTTGACCAAAAGCCTTGCAGTTTGAACCCAGTCCTTACAGAACGAACTCACACTTGGAACCCAGCCACCATGTTTGAAGGAAGCCAAAGCAGCTCAGGAGAAGCCCAAGCAGAGAAAAACCGAGTAGCCCAGGCAAGATGCAGTGCCAGCTGGTAGACTGAGTGAGTCAGCTGCCTTAGAAGTGGGTGCCCCAGCCCTGGAGTCTGTCTGTTCCAGTTGTTCTTCATAGAATAGAGATGACTTGTCCCTACTGCAGCTAAGTTGCTTCAGTTGTGTCTGACTCTTTGTGACCCCATGGGCTGTAGCCCCCCGCAGGCTCCTCTGTCCATGGGATTCTCCAGGCAAGAATACTGGAGTGGGTTGCATTTCCTTCTCCATGTCCCCACTGGCCCTGCTCAGATTACACATTCTTGAGCAAACAAGTGGTCGGTGTTTTAAGAATGGTGATGATTTATTAAACAACAATAAACATGTAAACACATGAATATTCTATTTCTTTAAAATGCCTAGAAAAATCATTCTACAGTCTTATTACAACCATTCTCAATGCCTTCAATTTGAGGAAACAGTTTTTTGCCATCAATCTTTGGCAAAGATTCCTTTTCGTAAGCTTTATATTTTTATCTTGTTTTATCTTGTATTTTGCGTAAGGACTTAAGGTGAGTGTCTGGCTGGTAAAACCAAATACAGTGAACTCCTATGACATCAGTGCAAAACCACGATCATTTAAAGCCTGTCAAATCCAAAGTGTAATTATTCAACCTGAGGAGGTCTGTAACTTGCTGCCTTATCTAAGAAATAGCAAGCAAAGAAAGATGCATGTGTTCAGGTTTAGCTGTTTTGTTGACTGAAAGAATATATATTTTAAAGTATATTTAATATCTTCCAATTATAAATTAATTTTATCTATTGTTTAAAGTTTCCTAGAAAATGATTCTCTTTAGAAACACAGGTAGAAGTAGATTGACGTTAACCTAATTATTCTCAAGGAATCCACTACATTTATTTTGAAATACACTTGTTTTAATCTTCCTACTGAGTATTGTCATCTCTCTTAGTTGGCCTGAACTAGTTTTACTGAAATTCTAAAGTATGCCAACCCATAAATTCATGTGAGAAGTTGTTGCCACCATATTATTGATAGAAAGTCATAGGGCCATCATTCACAAATTAAACATTTGGAAACAAACAAACACTATGAGCAGGGCTCAGAGAAGTATTCAAAATTGTTCTCCATAATCTACTTCATCCATCACAATTCTCTCTAAATAATGCTTCACTCAAAACTTTACACATTGAAGATCGTTTGATTACAGCAGAGGTTGAGATGACAAATACCCAGCAGGCTGGCAAGGCCTAGGGTGGACAATAGAAAGTGGTCAGCATGGGTTAAGTCTTCCCAGGTGGCTCAGAGGTAAAGAGTCTGCCTGCCAAGCAGGAGATGCAGGATCAATACCTGGATTGGCAAGATCCCCTGGAGAAGGAAAGAGCAACCCTCTCCAGTATTCTTGCTTGGAAAATCCCATGGGCAAAGGAGCCTGGTAGGTTACAGTCCAGGTTGCAAAGAGTCCAACACAACTTAGCAGCTAAACAACAGTAACAAAGCATGGTTTTACCCGAGTGGAGTGAAGCAACTCAGGTAACAACAGCAACAAGTACTCAGGACAATGTTGTGTTGACAGATTTTATGATTTTCAAAAGAAGCTGGAAATCCAGATGGGGGAGGAGGGGAAGAGAATATCCTAATTTTTAAGTATTGTCATTTCATCCTTCAAAAAGCCAATAGTGCAGATTTCAAGGAGACATTGATAACAGCCACAAGCCTGTAATCTCTGAACTATTGTTGCTCAGTCACTAAGTTCTGTCCAGCTCTTTGTGACCCCATGGACTGTATAGCCCACCAGACTCCTGCATCCATGGGATTTTCACAGCAAGAATAATAGAGTGGGTTGCCATTTCCTTCTCCAGGGGATCATTTAGACCCAGGGATTGAACCTGCATCTCCCACATCTCCAGCATTGCAGGCAGACTCTTTACCACTGAGCCACCAGGGAAGTCCCTCTCAGCTACAGGATGAGAAAAATAAGAGGTCCTAAATAGAGTGAGGTTATTGATATTTCTCCCGGCAATCTTGATTCCAGCTTGTGTTTCTTCCAGTCCAGCATTTCTCATGATGTACTCTGCATAGAAGTTAAATAAGCAGGGTGACAATATACAGCCTTGACATACTCCTTTTCCTATTTGGAACCAGTCTGTTGTCCCATGTCCAGTTCTAACTGTTGCTTCCTGACCTGCATACAGATTTCTCAAGAGGCAGGTTAGGTGGTCTGGTATTCCCATCTCTTTCAGAATTTTCCACACTTTCTTGTGATCCACACAGACAAAGGCTTAGGCGTAGTCAATAAAGCAGGAATCCCATCACTTCATGGGAAATAGATGGGGAAACAGTGGAAACAGTGTCAGACTTTATTTTGAGGGGCTCCAAAATCACTGCAGTTGCTGACTGAAACCATGAAATTAAAAGACATTTACTTCTTGGAAGAAAAGTTATGACCAACCTAGATAGCATATTCAAAAGCAGAGACATTACTTTGCCAACTAAGGTCCGTCTAGTCAAGGATATGGTTTTTCCTGTGGTCATGTATGGATGTGAGAGTTGGGCTGTGAAGAAGGCAGAGCACTGAAGAATTGCTGCTTTTGAACTGTGGTGTTGAAGAAGACTCTTGAGAGCCCCTTGGACTGCAAGGAGATCCAACCAATCCATTCTGAAGGAGATCAGCCCTGGGATTTCTTTGGAAGGAATGATGCTAAAGCTGAAACTCCAGTACTTTGGCCACCTCACGTGAAGAGTTGACTCATTGGAAAAGACTCTGATGCTGGGAGGGATTGTGGGCAGGAGGAAAAGGGGATAACCGAGGATGAGATGGCTGGATGGCATCATGGACTCGATGGATGTGAGTCTGAGTGAACTCCGGGAGTTGGTGATGGACAGGGAGGCCTGGCGTGCTGCAATTCATGGAGTCGCAGAGAGTAAGACACGACTGAGGGACTGAACTGGACTGAAATAGAGTGATTCAGGGAATTTGGGTCTTCTTAACTTAGACTTATTTTATATATTTTTAAAAGCAAAAATGAATCTTCTTAATTTTCTTGGCTTGTTATATTAACACATATTCCTGGAGTGTGCAAGTCTGAGGAACAACTCTGACTCTACCATGTATACTGGGTTTCCCAGGCTGACCCTGATTTCGAATATTAGGTGTCAAGAAGTCAGAACTGACACTGTTTTACCAAGGAGAAAACACACACACACACACACAAGTGTGAAGCCAAAGTGATTCAACAAGACCACTTGTTATTAATCTATTAAAAAACTTTATATTAGAATTTTGTACCCCACTTTTTAATACTATTTTCCTAATAGTCCATCTAGTCAAGGCTATAGTTTTTCCTGTGGTCACGTATGAATGTGAGAGTTGGACTGTGAAGAAGGCTGAGTATCAAAAAATTGATGCTTTTGAACTGTGGTGTTGGAGAAGACTCTTGAGAGTCCCTTGGACTGCAAGGAGATCCAAACAGTCCATCCTAAAGGAGATCAGTCCTGGGATTTCTTTAGAGGGAATGATGCTAAAGCTGAAACTCCAGTATTTTGGCCACCTCATGCGAAGAGTTGACTCATTGGAAAAGACTCTGATGCTGGGAGGGATTAGGGGCAGGAGGAGACGGGGACGCCGGAGGATGAGATGGCTGGATGGCATTACTGACTCGATGGACATGAGTTTGGATGAACTCCGGGAGTTGGTGATGGACAGGGAGGCCTGGCGTGCCTACCTGGGAGTTGCAAAGAGTTGGACACGACTAAGAGACTGAACTGAACTGAACTGAATATTTCTTTTACTACAAAACTATGTTTATATCCCGCCTTACAACCTTGAGTAAAAATGAACTCTCCAGGGAGATATTTCTTTTCTGGTGGCTTTTCACAACCCAGCATCTCTCAGGATTTCCCAGGGAACCACTTAAGGAAGAATGATAGCAGGAAAATGAGCTTTGACCTCAGCTAGAATTGGGTTTGAGTCCTAGTTTGCCCCTTACTAGCCATGCCTCATCGGAAAGGTACCTTCATGTCTCTGATCCATATCTCATAAGGCAATGCTGAAGACTTGATGAGATAGTGTATGCAAGGCTCTCAGTAACTCTCACATGTGTGAAGTGAAGTCGCTCAGTCATGTCCGACTCTTTGCGACCTCATGGACGGTAACCTACCAGGCTCCGCGGTCCGCGGGATTTTCCAGGCAAGAATACTGGCGTGGGCGGCCATTTCCTTCTCCAGGGGATCTTCCCAACCCAGGGATCAAACCCAGGCCTCCTGCATTGCAGACAGACGCTTTACCATCTAAGCCACTAGGGAAGCCCGCTAGCTTACATGTGTAGTCGACAATAACTGGTAGCTTTTATCTGTGGAAGTTAGCCTGCAGCTATCTCTTACTCCCCTACTGCTATTTTAAGAATGTTCAATACAATACCTGGCATGTAACAGATGCTCAATAAATGATGGTCTTCTGCCTTGAATTCCCTTATCCAGTGATGGCTTTATTTCACTTGGTCTGTCAGCAGCACTTGACACAAATAACCACTCCTCCTTCTTCAAGCACTTTACTCTTGGCTTCCAGGTTATGACCCTCTTATATCACCAGCTTTTCCTTTGCAGTGTCTATCCGTGGCTTTACTCATCTCCTTGACCTTTAAACAGTGGAGTGACCTAAGGCTCAGTCCTTGTACCCCCTCTCTTTCCTAACTGTAAATATCTCCTTATTGAACCTTGCCCCATCACTATATGAACATCACTATCCATGTTTATGTATTTTGTGTACGTATGCCATTTCCAATGGCTTACTTGATATTTCACTTGGAGAATCAAAGGCATCTCCAACTTAACATGCCCAAACTGAGCCCCTGATACTCCTTCTATCCCAAACACACTTCCTTTAGAGTCTTTCCCATTGCAGAAAATGACGACTTTAGTCTTCCAGTGGCTCAAACCAAAAACATGAAATCATTCATGATTTTTTCATTTTACATTGAAAGAGTCAGCAAATTCATGATCCTCTCTTCACAGAATATCCAGAATCTGACCACTCCTTGCCTCCCCACAGCAACCTCTCTGGTCTCAGTCCCCACAATCTCTCACCTTGATCATTTTGGAAGCCTCATCCTTTCTCCCCATTCTCTGGTTACCCACTACTAAATAACCACCCATACCAACCAGAGCAACACTAAACAACAACCATTTTGTTATGATCATGGACTCGGCTCGGTAGGAAAACACCCTGCAGAGATAGCTCTTCCCAGTTCCATGATACCTAGGACTTCGATTGGGGGGCCTAGAACAGCTGAGCCTGGAGAATTCATCTACAGGATGGAGTCCTCACTCCCATGTCCCATGCAGCCTAAGACGGCTGAGAAACCGGGCAACCCAAGACTGTGGGCTGCATCGCCCATATGTCCCCATCAGCAGGGAAGGCTCCAAGAGTTTTCTCGTAAGTGAAGCAGAACTCTCACAGCCTTCTGTACCCTAGCCTCAGAGGTCAGCTTCATGAATGCCTGTTGAAACAGTCACAAGCCCACCAGGTTCAAGTGCAGTCTTTGAGAATAAACAGGCATATAATGCCTACTTAGATTTTTACCAAAAGTAAAGGAGTAAATTTAAGAATATGCTTGGAAAGCAAGTCGATGATGATGTTATTGTATTTGTTATGATGTTACTTTGATTGAGGTAGACTGTCTTTATTATGCAAGACTCTTGTAAGTGTAGAGATTTTTTTTCAATTGCATTGTATTTTTTTCATTGGTATTATAAATGAAGACAGAACAAAGTAGAATGCTTTGTGATGTCATACGGCAATTGCATTTTTTGTCTTTTCTCTGGGTAAAAATGTATTAGATCTGTAATTAAAGTCTTTCTTGAAAGCAAAAGCAAACAAATTTAAAAAAAACCTACTTCTCAATGGAAAGATGATTAAAAAGCTTATAGACATCTTTTAAATTTCATACCCTGCTTCCACCCCTTCTCCCCCTCCACTACCATCAGCAAGGCTGCTCTCAATACAGCAGCAGAATGATCCTGTTGAAATGACATCAAGAGCTCACTTTTCTGCCCAAATCCTCCCCATGGACCCCATTTCACTCAGAATAAAAGCTGAGATCCTTACAATGACCACAGGCACCATGGGCACTCTGATCCATCCATGACTCAGCTCCTGCCGCTTTCTGGGTGCTTGGGGTGTTCTAGTCACACACGAGCGAGGAGCCCAGGACCTGCCCACCCGGGGATATCCCCACATCCTCTCCCATTTGTACTTCCCCAAAATCCACTTGACTGTACCTCCCTCCTTTCAAGTCAAATGCTACTCACAATCCTATCAAAATTGCAAACCTCCTTGCTTCCTGCCTCCCTTAACTGCTTGTTTTCTTTAGTACTTAACACCATCTGCACGTACACACATAGATTTATTTCCTCTGTGTTTGTCTGCCTCTGGTTCTAGAATGGGAGCTAGGCTCTGGCTGAGATTTCCATCTTACTCACTGCTGAATTCCTGGAACCTCACCAGAGCCAGTACACAGTAGGTGCTCAATAATGGTTGCACAGTGATTAAAGACCTGATTTCAGCTTGTTTTATTTCCTTTGCTGGTTCTGGTTCTTTAAAAGACAGAAAAGGCCCCACCCATATGATACATAGTCTACGTTGCAGGTTTTGAAGTGTCTAACCTCTTATTAATTAATTACTAATTTAATTATTGGTAATTAATTAATTAGTAATGAAAGGTTTCCTATCCTTTGTTGGAGAACATAACTACTGTTTACTTCTCTCTTTTTAAAAATCAGTAGATTGCTAGATTACTTTGTGTGACCAGATCACTACATACTTTTATGGTGATATCCAAATATTAGGTATACTGTAAGCCTGGGGTTAGGGAACGTGCTTTCAGCAAGCAGAACTTTTTAAAGAAAATTTAAAAAGAAATAAATGTTATTAATTTATCCTGATGATTCTGCTACCTCTTAATATAAGATGAAATATGCCTGGATTAGAGGGAAAATGATTAATACCTCAGGGTATAAAGACCTATTATCTGGTTTTAATAAAAATTCTGCATTCTCAGGATTGCATATCCAAGAAAAACCAGAATAACCTGCTTTCCCATTCATGACCCTGTATATTAAATGATTTTTAATGTTTAATTTAACAAATTTTGCATCACACTGTATGCTAGGAATTTTCTAAATACAAACTTATTTGATTCTTAGAAGCTTATGAACTTAATTATGCAAAGCATTTTTATATTATAGAAAAGTTCAGTAAACTTGCTTAAGATTAAACCTCCTGTTAGTGGAGACTGGCCCCAAGGTCTATGTTTTTAATCATTAGGAAAAAATAGAAAAGCCTTCTCTTTAAACTTTTTTTGTGAATAATTTCAAACTTACAGAAAATTGAAAGAGTTCTGCAATGAATACCCATATACCTACCACATAGAATCTGCAGTTAACATTTTATTGCATTTGTTTCACCACACTTTTTTCTGTTTGCACTTCCCTCTACTCAGCCATCAATCCATATGTTTGGTGCATTTCAAAGAAAATTGTAAAACCAGCGCATCCTCGCCCCCGCCCCTCCGAGTATTAGCTGGACTTCAATATTTGTCCATAGCCCTTTTTATGTTTTTTCTTTTGAAGCAAAATTTACATTGAATTTTGGCTTATATCACCTTTTGATTTCTCTTGTTGGAAAGAGTTTCATAATGTAGTTTTGACCGTAGCAAGATTTATAAAAACCACTCACTTGACATTGGAGAGCTTAACCTCTGGACCAAAATACTGAGTGGTGTGTAAATTCACATCTAGTGAGATGGAAGATGGGCTTCCCGGGTGGCACTAGTGGTGAAGAACACGCCTGCTAATGCAACAGACATTAGAGATGCAGGTTTGTTCACTGGGTCAGGAAGATCCCCTGGAGGAGGGCATGGCAAGCCCATCCAGTATCATTGCCTGGGAAATCCCATGGACAAAGAAGCCTGGAGGGCTACAGTCTGTAGGGTCGCAAGGAGTTGGACACGACTGAAGCAACTTAGCCCAGCACAGCAGAGATGAAATAAGGACTCAGCAGAGATTCTCCCTCTTGAGAAACTCCCCTGCTGTACATCTGTAATTCTTCAGGGATCAAGAGCCATTTTCCTCTTTTTTTCCCCCCCTCTGGTATAATCCAGCTAACAGGAAAGGAACTTAATATAGAAATTCTTACAATTCCATTCCATGCCCTGTCTTTCTTACAGGTGGAGGGATGAGGTTCAACAAAGCTAAGTAGCTATCTCATAGGTCACACCAGTGTAAGACATCCTCATCATTCTAGTCTCTTGATATCTCGACCGAGGACCTTTCTGGAAGGTCCATTTTATTGGAAACCTCCCACCTGTGAAAGTAATCAGCCAGGGACTAAGGTATTTGATGATTCATAGTGGTACCTGCTATTGCAAATTCTCTAGCTTTGACTGCAAAATTGATGCTGCAAAATTGCATTTGTCTCATGTAAGATGTAAAGACCTCTTTTTTCCTATTTCCCCAAATACAAGACACATGGAGGGAGCCTCCTTCTTTGCTGCTGCTGCTGCTAAGTTGCTTTAGTCATGTCCGACTCTGTGCAGCCCCAAAGACGGCAGCCCACCAGGCTCCCCTGTCCCTGGGATTCTCCAGGCAAGAATACTGGAGTGGGTTGCCATTTCCTTCTCCAATGCATGAAAGTGAAAAATGAAAGTGAAGTCGCTCAGTCATGTCTGACTCTTAGCGACCCCATGGACTGCAGCCTACCAGGCTCCTCCATCCCATGGGATTTTCCAGGCAAGAGTACTGGAGTGGGGTGCCATTGCCTTCTCCCCTTCTTTGTGTATCTTAGAAAAAATATGTCAGAGAAATCAATATTTATTGAGAGTTAATGATTGCTGCCACACACAAGATCCCACCAAATGTTTATGCTTTTTGAAATATTGTTAATTCTCACCTATCACTTTCAAATTTCACATATAAGGATCCAAGATTCAAAGAAGTGAGATAATCACCCACATGGAAGGCAAGTAATAGGAGGCTATTATGACTCCTGATATCACATAAGGGCTTCCCAATTAGCGCTAGTAGTAAAGAACCTGCCAGCCAATGCAGGAAACATAAGAGATGCAGGTTTGATCCCTGAGTTGGGAAGATTCCCCTGGAGGAGGGCATGACAACCCACTCCAGTACTCTTGCCTGGAGAATTCCATGGACAGAGGAGCCTGGTGGGCTATGGTCCATGGAGTCACAAAGAGTAGGGCATGACTGAATTAACTTAGATGCACTCATGCAATATCACATAAACTGTTGCCACATCTCACAGCCCTACTGTTCTCTTAAACTGAACCATCACATAGAGATTGGGAGCAGAGCCTCCCCTTTGCACTGTGTGGGCTTGAATTTCAGATTCACATCATCATTTGTGACCTTGGGAAAGTGATTTAATCTCTGTGCCTCAGTTTCCTCATCTGAAATATGAGGATAATAGTAGTATCTGCCCAATGGATTCCTTGTAAGAAATAAATATGATAGCACATGCAAAGAATCAAAATGATTTCTTGAAATTTAACCAGGGCTTGCTTGGCCCCTTTTAACTTTCAGCATCAGCTGTAATGATCCTTATATCCAAGATCTTGTTGGACTCTCACAACTATGCTGTGAAGTTTTGAAGGCTGTTGACCCATTTCATGGATGGAAAAAACTGGGCTCAGAAAAATAATGAGACCAAAGACACATGGATGAAGGGGAAAGAGTTGGACAAAAATCTCAGATATTTTTTGCCTCTAAGTTCAGGGATGTCTCAAAGGACTGGACACATAGTAGGCCCATACACAGCATACCAACTCCATCAACTATTCCTTACAAGAACAGGTAGGAAGTTACAAAAAATCAGTGCTTCTAGTCTTCAGTAGATATATTCATAGCAAGAGATGAAGTGCTATTTTGGTCATTACACTTAGAAAAGCAGCTTTGGGGGTCAGTTGTAGTAATTTTTCTTAATCTATGAGATTGTAAAAGTCTTGAATAATGTTAATTTCTATCTTAGATTTTCATAGCAAGGCAGCAAAGTGATTTTACATGGCACATCAGATAGCATAACTTCCTATAAATCTTTCTTTAAAAATCATTGAGCTTTATCTTTACATGTTTATGGCATATAGCATGTGTGTTCACCTTCTTCTGAACCTTCATGAATCCTCAATTTCATTTTTAAGTGTGTGCCATCATGAAGGCTTGCTTCCAGACCCAGCATGGGAATGCAAGTCAATTCACTTCTTGGTTCCTTTGCTGAACTTCCCCAGAGCAATGACATTGATGATATGGTAAGGATTCTTACATTTTGCAACACGGCCTGTTTCCCAGTCATCTACTGTGAGAGTCCGAAAGAAACTAGGCTCCAGATATTCTCAAACACTAGAATATTCATAGCAGAATTGATCTCAGACCTCAGAGAAGCATGTTATCTCATTTTATAGGTATTAGCAACATATTTCTCAATAAAGAACAGGAATGCAAAGTCAAGTGGGCCTTGGAAAGCATCACTACGAACAAAGCTAGTGGAGGGGATGGAATTCCAGTGGAGCTGTTTCAAATCCTGAAAGATGATGCTGTGAAAGTGCTGCACTCAATATGCCAGCAAATTTGGAAAACTCAGCAGTGGCCACAGGACTGGAAAATGTCAGTTTTCATTCCAGTCTCAAAGAAAGGCAATGCCAAAGAATGCTCAAACTATCACACACTTGCACTCATCTCACATGCTAGTAAAGTAATGCTCAACATTCTCCAAGCCAGGCTTCAGCAATATGTGAACCGTGAACTCCCTGATGTTCAAGCTGGTTTTAGAAAAGGCAGAGGAACCAGAGATCAAATTGCCAACATCTGCTGGATCATGGAAAAAGCAAGAGAGTTCCAGAAAAACATCTATTTCTACTTGATTGACTATGCCAATGCCTTTGACTGTGTGAATCACAATAAACTGTGGAAAATTCTGAAAGAAGTGGGAATACCAGACCACCTAACCTGCCCCTTGAGAAATCCGTATGCAAGTCAGGAAGCAACAGTTAGAACTGGACATGGAACAACAGACTGGTTCCAAATAGGAAAAGGAGTACGTCAAGGCTGTATATTGTCACCCTGCTTATTTAACTTCTATGCAGAGTACATCATGAGAAACGCTGGACTGGAAGAAACACAAGCTGGAATCAAGATTGCCGGGAGAAATATCAATAACCTCAGATATGCAGATGACACCACCCTTATGGCAGAAAGTGAAGAGGAACTAAA
>SJYW01007841.1:562005-650134 GCA_006410735.1 Raphicerus campestris
TGATCACCAGAGGGGAAATGTAGGGGGGAGGGATAAATTAGAAATTTGGAATTAGTACATACATACTCCTATATGGAAAACAGATAAACAACAAGGACCTACAGTGTAGCACAAGAAACTACTCAATACCTTATAATAACCTATAATGGAAAATAATCTGAAAGAGAATGCTGCTGCTAAGTTGCTTCAGTCGTGTCTGACTCTGTGCGACCCCATGGATGGCAGCCCACCAGGCTCCTCCGTCCCTGGGATTCTCCAGGCAAGAACACTGGAGTAGGTTGCCATCTCCTTCTCCAATGCATGAAAGTGAAAAGTGAAGGTGAAGTCACTCAGTCGTGTCTGACTCTTAGCGACCCCAGGGACTGCAGCCTACCAGGCTCCTCCGTCCATGGGCTTATCCAGGCAAGAGTCCTGGAGTGGGGTGCCAGTGCCTTCTCCCTGAAAGAGGAGATTCATGTACATATGTAACTGACCACTTCGTTGCACACCTGAAACTAATACAACATTGTAAGTCAACTATACTTCAATAAAGAGTTCCTCATTCAAAAAACAAACTATATTTCAATCAGAAAGTTAAAAAAAAAGGAAGGGAAAAAATGAACAAATGTGTAAATATGGAAAGCCATTAAACTTCTGGTTTGCTTTTTTCACTGCTTTATACTTGATTAGATGTTGTCATCGAGGACTTCTTACTCTCTGGTCCTGAGATGTATTCTGCATGCACAGAAAAGCCCTGTGTTCCTCAAGTGATTCAGCTGCTTTTAGGTAGATAAGAATATTTTATTCCCCCCTTGGCCCATAAGCATCAGGAGGATGGAAGTCATAAGATAAAACTACCCAAATGACTCGTCCACTGCCAGGCATAGGTGCATAAACATGGTAGTCAGCCTTCTCAGGAGAGTTGACAGCTACCCGTGCCCAGCTGGGAAGGAAAAAGAGCCAGTCTCATGGCTAATTTATTTCTGAAATATGTTCCAATCTGTCAAGTCTCAACGGTTTAAGTTTTGAGCACCTCAAGAATGAACACTGTCTCACCTGGACTGAGAAATAATAACTAGAAAACAGTAGGTGGTAGTTAATCTCAGTGATATTGAAACACATGTGCATCACTTTCTCTGGCTTATTAGGATAGCTTCAGAAAAGCTGTGCTCCTCAAGTGATCCAGCTGGCTGTAGGTAAGATTAGAAGACTGAAGTCATTACAGGCTGGTGAAGGATGACCGCTTTGTTCCAATGTTCAATTATGTCCACTTGACTTTAGAGACTCCACCCCAGCTGTCAAATCAGGCAGGATCCTGGGAAAGTCTGGCTTATCCTGCCATGTGAGCCTATTTTGTTCCAGCAGGCACTATACATTTCATCTCCAAACAGGCAGGAAATGAGGTCCTTGCAAGGTCCCGTTCCTCTCGTTTCCACCACGACGTGCCAGTGCTGATTCCCCTGTCCTGAGAGACCCTCACCTCCCTCAGCATTTCCCAGTCTTGGCTCTGTCTCATTCACTCACTCCTATAGCAGATCTTCGTGTGGCTTGCTCCTAAGGACTTCATTTAGTCCCCTCCAAGCCATCCGACCTCTTCTGTGACTCCTTCACTTCCCAGTCTGGAACTGTGGAAACCTGGGACTCTTCACGGGTGGCCCTGACTTGTTCCCTAACTTCCCTGGTGGTGGATGGGTAAGCCAAAACGCGGGGAAAGCAACTTGACCTCTCAGGGACTGAGCTTGTGCACCATGACAAAGAAAGTTTGGAGTAGCTAATACATAAAGAACTTGTGCCTTCAAGAATTTCCATGTTTATTATCTGTCTGTCTTTCTGACTTCTGTGGTCACTGAGGCCTAAATCTTTTAATGTGATTTTTTTTCTGTCATGCACCACCTCATACGCAGAGATGCTCAATATATTAAGAATTAAATCTTTGCCTCAGCTTTCTGGAATAAGCTTGCCCAGAATGATTGATTGATTTGATTGACTGATTATCTCATTCCATCTTTTTTTAAATTATAGTTGATTTACAATAAAGTTTCAGGTGTATGACATAATGATTCGATACTTTAATAAATTATACTACATTTAAAGTTATTATAGACTATTCTTTACATTCCCTGTGCTGTACATTACACGTTTGTATATTATTTATTTTATACATAGTAGTTTATACCTCTTAATCACCTTTCCCTATCTTGCCCCTCCCAGCTGTGGGAACCACTAGTTTGTTCTCTGTATCTATGAGTTTATTTCTGCTTTATTATATTCATTTGTTTTAGTTTTTTAGAGTCCACATATAAAAGAGAAATTACAGTATTTGTTTTCCTCTGACTTATTTTACTAAGCGTAATACCCTCCAGGTCTATCCATGTGGTTGCAAATGGCAGATTTCATTATTTTTTAACACCAGAGTATTATTCCATTATATATATATATAAAATACACACACACACACACACACACACACTGTACACACATACGTTGGGGTGCATATATCTTTTCAAATCAATGTTTTAATTTTCTTCAGATAATTTCTCAGGAGTGGAACTGCTGATCATACGGTTGCCCTGTTTTAAAATTTTCTGAGGCACCTTCATACCATTTCCACAATGGCCACACCAACTTACACTCCCCAGACTTAAATTAAAATATTGGCCAGTGCAGACAGGTCCTGATGCATTCTTTTCCTTGGGGAAGTAACTTAGTTCCTAGGCTTCTTCCAAACCCTTCTAAGCAAGATTTAGACATGAAAGAATTTTAAAACAATTCTTATAGTATCTATTCTTCAAGATAATATGTTAACAATATAAAGGTAATATTTAAAAAATGAGTCACTGGACTTCCCTGGCAGTCCAGTGGTTAAGAATCCACCTGCAGATGCAAGGGACACAGTTCCATCCCTGGTCCAGGAAGATTCCACATGCCCAGGATCGGCTAAGTGCATACACCACAATGACTGAGCCCAGGGGTGCTACCACTGACGCCTGTACACTCTAGGGCCTGTGCCCCACAGGACAGCCCGCCACAGCGTAAAGCCCACACGCCGCAGTTAGAGGGTAACCCGCTAACCGCAACCAGAGAAAGCCACACAGCAAGAAAGGCTCGACACAGCAAGAAAGGCTCGGCACAGCCAAAATAAAAACATTTGTTAAAATACTTTAAAAAATGCACCACCCAATCTCATGGCATAACCCGATATAAGTTTATTTCTCACTCCTATGAAGTCCAGTGGGCACTTATAGGAATCTGGAGGGGTGAACAGCGAGGACCGTGCTCCACAGGGCCGTTCAGGCCTCCAGGCTGAGCGAAGCTCTGCAGACTAAACTGGGTGGCCTCCGGGTCACAGCGGCTGTCAGCATTCAGATGGCAGCAGGGCACAGAGAGAAAGAGGCAGGTCAGGCGCAGAAGTGGCACATTTCACCTCTACCAGCTTCACACTGACCAGAACTCAGTCGCACAGTCATGCTTGTCTGCAACGGATGTGGGACTCCTAGCCCAGCTGTGAGAAAGAGGAGAGGGAAGTGGTTTGATGCTCACAGCCAGTCTCTCCCACAATGGACATTAGTGTGAAAATATTTGGAATATTCAAAAGGCCTAAGTGAGGGATAATAACAGCTATTAT
Source organism: Raphicerus campestris (assembly GCA_006410735.1). Classification (NCBI taxonomy): domain Eukaryota; kingdom Metazoa; phylum Chordata; class Mammalia; order Artiodactyla; family Bovidae; genus Raphicerus; species Raphicerus campestris. The sequence goes on from SJYW01007841.1 coordinate 565,610, forward strand.
TTTTTGCAAGTGATCCTTTATTTTCTGTCCTTTTATTAAATAACTTGTCTTTTAAAAATATTTTTGTAATACAGTGTGATGAGTATTACAATGGTGTTATGCAGTGAGAACACTCAGCCTGGATCTTTTTAGGAAGTGAAGACAGAATTAGGTCTTAAACCGTGGATATTGGGCAGGCTAAGGTATAAAGGGGTGGTGTGAAGGAGGGGGGCAACAGAGGACATTCAAAAGAGGAGTAGACACCAAACAAATTACAGGAAAGTGTCAGCATGAGAGAAGGTTTAGAAAGGCATAAAAATCAGGGTACCAGGATGTGAAATGAAAGCAGCTCACCTGTTTGTGACAAGATGATACGAGTTAGACTAGACCGAGACATAGGAGTTTGATAAAGCATTTCTAAACATTTGTATCTGTAGCAGACTGTGATTACAATACTCATTTCTTAAAATCCAAAGCAACTTTAAGATATTAAGTACCCTTCCAGCTAAGGTAGAATTATGTACTCTCATCTCTCTTGCTTCATTCCACTTTAATAAGCTTTGGAACCGCATCATTTCTACAACTTCAGCCCAATCAAACTTGCATTCCAAAGTATTTTAGAAGAGAAATAAATGGCAACGTTGAAATCAATAAGATTCTCAAATGTCTTAGAGACATTTGAAAAAATATAGAGGATTCTACTGAGGAAAGCACCGTTTTGAGTTTTACCTGCCGCTATGAATGAAAATTTATTATACATATACAACACAACATATGGCATATACACAGTAAGGAATGTATAAGGAATATATACTCATCAGTCAGAACAGGGCACTCATCAACCAATCCGAATGGATGTCCAGGAGAAATAACTGAGATGAATATATTGTGAATACTAGGTGAACACCAGTCCCACCCACCTCCACCAGCCTCTCACCTAGTCTACAGTTCTTGTTACTCTCTTGACTGGGGAGGAGAACTGATCTACTGGGATCCTTGGCTGCCAGTACTGGAAGACTCAAATTTAAGGAGATTAAAAATAAGATTTCATTATTCTCACGTAATAAGAGTCCAGAGTTGGGAAGAGTCTCTAATTGGATGGTCCCTGGATTGGTTGTTTTTGTCCCTTAACTCTTGGTCATCAAGGATCAAATCTTTCCATTTCCTCTTTCTACCATCTTTTGTGCATAACTGTCTTCACCTGTGGCCACAAATGGTTGCTGCAATTCCAGATGACCCAAGCATCATGGTCTTTCTCAACTTCAGTATCTCAACAATCCCCCCTGCACCGCCCCGCCATGCCTCTAACCCCCACCTCTTTGTCCCCTCTCACATTTACTGCCTCCTCATGGGTCCTCAGTCTCTTGCTTCTCCCTACGTATAGGTACTGGCCAGGGCTCTATACATATTCTTTCTCTTCTTTCCCAAATATTTCTCTAAAAGCAGCATCATTCATTCTAGCAGTTTCCTTTATCATCACACTCAGAAGCTTTCAGGAGCATTTAATGAGTGTTTGCTCTGGGACAGGTCCTTTGCATTTATTATCTAATTTAATTTTCAAAATAAGCAATGGATATGAACTTGGGCAAATTCCGGGTGATGGTGAAAGATAGGGAAACCTGGTGTGCATTCATAGGGTCACGAAGAGTCGGACATGACTTGGCTACTGAGCAACAACAGATACCTTACTAGCTCCATTTTACACTGAAGGCATTTGAGAGCAAGAAAAATTAAGTGACTTGCAAACCAAGTCTTACAGTCAGCAAGTGAAATGCCTGAATCCAAAGCAGGGCAGTCTCCCTCCCCCTGAGCCCTCCCTGCCATCAGGCCCTGCCTCCCTCCAAGACTGGCCTCAGATGTCCCTTTCTTTAAGAAGCCACTCCTGATCACCCCACGTAATACAAGCTCACCATTTGTGTCACTCTGATGACATTACTTTTTGCTCAATGTTATGATTATACTTTCTCCCCTCCACCCATCGCGTTATGCTATCAATTCTGGGGGAAAGAGGCTATATTTTTATTTCCTATTCTCTCTAATAGTAGCCTGTTGTGCTGCGCTCTGCTCAGTCCTGTCCGACTCTTTGCAGCCCACCAGGCTCCTCTGCCCATGGAATTTTCCGGGTAAGAATACTGGGTTAGGGTACCATTCTCTTCTCTAGGGGATCTTTCCAAGCCAGGGACTAAACCCCAGTCTCCTGCATTGCAAACAGATTGGTTTACTGCCTGAGCCCAAGAAAGCCCAATGTTAGCCTAGAGCAGTGAAAAACAGGCTGCCAGTGAGGGACCTGCTCATTTCCATCATGATAAAGAACCTGCCTGCCAATGAAGGAGACAGTAAAGACGCAGGTATTATCCCTGGGTTGGGAAGATCCCCTGGAGGAGGGCATGGCAACCCACTCCAGTATTCTTGCTTGTAGAATCCTACAGTCCCTGGAAGGCTACAGCTAATAGGGTCACAAAGAGTGGACACAACTGAAGCAACTTAACACGCACAGCTCACATGCTCATTTCCATCACTTGATGGAAATGCAGAAAGTAAACAACCCACAGAGGGTCGCCAAGTCCCAAATGACCAGGCACTCTGGGAAGGGTAGCTCAGGATCTATTGGGGCTTCCAGTCACCCTACTCCAGTACTCTTGCCTGGAAAATCCCATGGACGGAGGAGCCTGGTAGGCTGCAGTCCATGGGGTCGCTAAGAGTCAGACACAACTAAGCGACTTTACTTTCACTTTTCACTTTCATGCATTGGAGAAGGAAATGGCAACCCACTCCAGCATTCTTGCCTGGAGAATCCCAGGGACGGGGGAGCCTGGTGGGCTGCCACCCATGGGGTCGCACAGAGTCAGACATGACTGAAGCGACCTAGCAGCAGCAGCAGCAGAGCTACAAAAGAAAAAGTAGAACATTGAAAGAAGGTGTATTTCTAATAGGCAGAACAAAGGAAGTGCATCACAGATTACCATCTGTGTCGACCTTGGATAGCAGACCTTTTAAGCAAGATTTTAAGCTTTATTTACTTTGACAGTACAGATTCTCATATTTCAAAAGAATTATCCAACACCAGATTGAGAAACCCTTCCCAAGAGGTGCTACCAACTTCGATTTTCATTTAAAAATTCGGTGAATGTGTTATTTTTCATCCATTAAGCAAGATATACATTTCCAAATAACATTGCTCTCCATGAGGGTATCTCATTTTCTCTCTGCCAAGCAAAATTACATTAAATTAAAAATAAACTCATATAAAAGAAAGTAAAGTAGATACCAGATGAGGCCAACAGACACTGTTGGAAATCCCTTCTTCATGATAAAGCTATCTTCCAGAACAAATCCCAGGGGTAAAAAAAGAAATAGTTACAGAAGCCTAGTCTCTGCGCCCAACTGAGGGTTTTATTTCCATAGAGGTAGACTGTCTTTTAAATACAGCACAGGTTTGCCTGAAAGCCAACTCAAGCAAAAAGTTCCCATTGATTTGGCCATATATGGAGCTCAGTAATGGCTTTAAGGTCAGGCAAGGAAAAGGGAAAAACATACTGATCCTCACAGGATGGCCTTGAATGTCCTGAAATTTCTCTTCTTATATGTGCCTATGAGACTTGGCCAGCTTCCCAAGTGGCTCAGTGGTAAAAAAAAAAAATTTGCCTGTCAATGCAGGAGATGAAGGAGACATGGGTTCAATCGCTGGGTTGGGGAGATCCCGAGGAGTAGGAAATGACAGCCCGCTCCAGTATTCTTGCCTGGGAAATCCCATGGATAAAGGTGCCTTGCAGCTACAGTCCATAGGGTTGCAAAGAGCTGGATGTGACAGAGCAACTGATTATGTACTCACATATNCCCGAGGAATAGGAAATGACAGCCCGCTCCAGTATTCTTGCCTGGGAAATCCCATGGATAAAGGTGCCTTGCAGCTACAGTCCATAGGGTTGCAAAGAGCTGGATGTGACCGAGCAACTGATTATGTACTCACATGTGATTCAGTCTTCCTCTAAATCAGCCAAAGGGGTTCATTTGTGAGCAGGTAACATCAAGGTTCTGGAGTCACCCACACTGGCACCCTTCACTCCCCCTTCTTCATCTATGTGCCCTTAAAGTCAGGGGGCCCCAAAATCTGGCCCCATGCTCCCTACTCTTTTTTGTTTTGTGCTTTGTTTGCCTTTAACCGTGGCTCACTCAAAGTAGCTGAGTCCCCCATCTTATACTTCAGTCAGGCCTTTCTCTGTTCCTTTTTTCTCATTTAAATTAATTTATTTTAGCTGGAGGCTAATTACTTTACAATATTGTGGTGGTTTTTGCCATGCATTCACATGAATCAGCCATGGGTGTACATGTGTCCCCATCCTGAACCCCTCCCCATCCCATCCCTCGGGGCCATCCCAGTGCACCAGCTTTGAGTGCCCTGTTTCATGCATCAAACTTGAACTGGTGATCTATTTCACATATGGTAATATACACGTTTCAATGCTATTCTCTCAAATCATCTCACCCTCACCTTCTCCCACAGAGTTCAAAAGTCTGTTCTTTACATCTGTGTCTCTTTTGCTGTCTCGTGTATAAGGTCATCGTTACCACCTTTTAAAATTCCATATATATGCATTAATATACAGTATTGGTGTTTTTCTTCCTGACTTCACTCTATAATTGGCTCCAGTTTCATCCACCTCATTAGAACTGATTCAAATGCATTCTTTTTAATGGATGAATAATATTCCATTGTGTATATGTACCACAACTTTCTTATCCTTTCATCTGCGATAGACATCTAGGTTGCTTCCATGTCCTGGCTATTGTAAACAGTGCTGCAATGAACCCTGGGGTACATATGTCTCTTTCAATTCTGGTTTCCCCAGTGTGTATGCCCAGCAGTGGGATTGCTGGGTCGAATGGCAGATCTATTTTCAGTTTTTTAAGGAATCTCCACACTGTTCTCCATAGTGGCTGTACTAGTTTGCATTCCTACCAACAGTATAAGAGGGTTCCCTTTTCTCCACACCCTCTCCAGCATTTATTGTTTGTAGACTTTCTGATAGCAGCCATTCTTACCAGCATGAGATGGTACCTCATGGTGGTTTTAATTTGCATTTCTCTCATAATCAGTGATGTTGAGCACCTTTTCATGTGTTTGTTAACTATCTGTATGTCTTCTTTGGAGAAATGTCTGTTTAGTTCTTTGGCCCATTTTTTTATTGGGTCATTTATTTCTCTGGTATTGAGTTGCATGAGCTTTTTATATATTTTTGAGATTATTTGTCAGTTGCATTTATTATTATTTTCTTCCACTCTGAAGGCTGTCTTTTCATCTTGCTTATAGGTTCCTTCACTGTACAAAAGCTTTTAATTTAATTAGGTCCCATTTATTTATTTTTGCTTTTATTTCCATTACTCTGGGAGGTGGGTTATAGAGGATCTTGCTGTGATTTATGTCAGAGGTGTTTTGCCTATGTTTTCCTCTAGATGTTTTATAGTTTCTGGTCTTACAGTTAGATCTTCAATCCATTTTGAATTTATTTTTGTGTATGGTGTTAGAAAGTATTCTAGTTTCATTCTTTTATGGGAGGTTAACCAGTTTTCCCAGCACCGCTTGTTAAAGAGACCGTCTTGCATCTCTAACTGCCCCCAAACACTGCACTTAGGCAAGCAGACAGCACCCCAACTCAGCAGGTTCCATGCACACTCATTGTCTGCCCCCATGCACAGTTCTCCTTCTGTTCCCCTCTTCCTCTTATCCACATTCCAGTAACATTCCTTCCAGGTACTGTCATGATCTCTTCCTTGACCTTATACCTAGCCAGTTATGAAATTTCATCAAATCTATTTCCTGAGGCTCTCAGCCCCTTTTGCTAGAGTCTGGACAAATAAGGAAGGAAAGACTCCCCTTACATAACCCTGTGTTGTGGAAAGAACCAGGAGGTGGGTCTTAACTGGGTCGGTGGGTCTTAACTGGGTCAGCAGTTCACCAGGAATGCTGGAGATGGATGCAGTTCAAAGGTCATACAGAGAACAGGAGCCAGGAAGGGAGCCAAAGACTGGCAATGGCCATCATCAGACCTAGGACTGGTGTGAGGACACAGAGGGAGGTCACGATCNCCAGGAGGTGGGTCTTAACTGGGTCGGTGGGTCAGTTCACCAGGAATGCTGGAGATGGATGCAGTTCAAAGGTCATACAGAGAACAGGAGCCAGGAAGGGAGCCAAAGACTGGCAATGGCCATCATCAGACCTAGGACTGGTGTGAGGACGCAGAGGGAGGTCACGATCTCAGGAGCAGGGATGGAGTCTGTGTCATTCATCTAGGAATTCCTAGAACCTAGCATGTTGCTGGTTCATAGAAGACATTCAATTAGTGCCCTGTGCTCCCAAATACAAGGCACTTGTTAGTTCCTTCACTTTCCATTCCAGACCTCATGTTAAGCAATGCTCTCTCAGTTTCATTATTTTAAACCATCAGGTAGCACTTGGGGAAGATATTAGACAAAAGCAACATCCAGTAACATTAGTTTGGGTTGTCGAGAGAAGACACTATTGCCAAAACTCGGCTTCTAATCACCAGTGTCAAATAAAAATGCAGAGACAGAGTTTGGGGTGAAGTAGAAAAGAATAGTATTGCTTTAGTATCCTTGCCTGGAAAATCTCATGGACAGAGGAGCCTGGTGGGCTGCCGTCCACGGGGTCGCAAAGAGTCGGGCACAACTGAGCGACTAACACCAACTAACACTTACTCACTAGCATGGGAGATGGTTAGCACATTCTTTAGTAATACCCTCTTGGGAACTGGGATAACAATTGACCCTGTCCAGTCCTGTGTCCACTGCTCAGTCTTCCAGATTTGCTGACATACTGAATGCAACACCTTGATGGCATCATCTTTTAGGGTTTTGAATAGTTCTACTGGAATTCTGTCGCATCCACTAGCTTTATTAACAGCAGTGCTTCCTAAGGCCCACTTGACTTTGCTCTCAGAATGTCTGGCTCTGAGTGGCTGACCACACCACCATAGCCATAGGCCTTTTTTATACAATTCTTCCATGTATTCTTTCCATCTCTTCTTGATCTCTTCACCATCTACTAGGTCTTTACTGTTTCTGTCCTTTACAGTGCCCATCTTTAGGCAAAATGTTCCCTTAATAGCTCCAGTTTTCCTGAAGAGATCTCTAGTTTTTCCCCTTCTGTTGTTTTATTCTCGTTTTATACATCATTCACTGAAGAAGGGCTGCTTGTCTCTCCATGCTGTTCTTTGGAAATCTGCATTTAGTTTGATGTCACTTTCACTTTCTCCCTTGCTTTTCACTTTTCTTTCTGTAACTGTTTGTAAGGGCTTCTTAGATAACCACTTTGCCTTCTTGTTTTTCTTTTCCTTTGGGATAGTTTTGTTCACTGCCTCCTGTACAATATTACAGACCTCTATCCCTAGTTCTTCAGGCACACTGAAGAATTAACCCCTTGAATCTATTCATTACCTCCATTGCATATTCATAGGAATTTTATTTAAGTTGTACCTGGCTGCCCTAGTGGTTTTCCCTGCTTTCTTTAGTTTAAGCATGAATTTTGCTATGAGAAGCTGATGATCTGAGCTGCAGTTAGCTCCAGGTCTTGTTTTTGCTGACTGTATATGCTTCTCCATCTTTGGCTACAAAGAATGTAATCAATTTGATTTCAGTATTGACCATTTGGTGATGTCCATGTGTAAAGTCATCTCTTGGAGGTTATTTGCTATGACTGATGCTTTCTCTTTGCAGAATTCAGTTAGCCTTTGCCCTGCTTCATTTTGTCCTCCAAGGCCAAACTTGCCTGATAACAAGGTATCTTTTGACTTCCTACTTTTGTATTCCAATCCCCAGTGATGAATAGAACATCTTTTTTGGTGTTAGTTCTAGGAGGTCTTCTAGGTCTTCATAGAACTGGTCAACTTCAGCTTCTTCAGCATTTGTGATAGGGGCATAGACTTGGATTACTGTGATGTTGAAATGAAACGAGATCATTCTGTAATTTTTGAAGCTGCACCCAAGTACTACATTTCTGGCTCTTTTGTTGATTATGGAGGCTATTCCATTTCTTCTATGGGACTCTTGCCCACAGTAGGAGACATAATGTTCATCTGAATTAAATTCGCCCATTCCTGTCCATTTTAGTTTACTAATTCCTAAAGATGTCTATGTTTATTCTTACCATCTCCTGCTTGACCACATTCAATTTTCCTTGATTCATGGACCTAAAATTCCAGGTTCCTATGCAACACTGTTCTTTGCAGCATCAGATTTTACTTTTATCCACAGCTGAGCATCATTCTCGCTTTGGCCCAGCCCCTTCATTCTTTCTGGAGCTGTTAGTACTTCTCCTCCATTCTTCCCCAATACCGTATTGGACACATTCAGACCTGGAGGATTCATCTTTTGGTGTCTTTTTTTTTTTTTTTTTTTTGGTCCTTTTATACAGTTCATGAGGTTCTCATAGCAAGTATACTGGGATGGTTTGCCATCCCCTCCTCTACTGGATCATGTTTCATCAGAACTCTCTGCTATGACCCATCCATATTGGGTGGCCATACACGGCATGGTCCTGCATGGCATTTTTTATAATGCATCAATCTAAATATATATGTATAGGCTAAATTAGTATATTAAGTATTAACAGGCACTTTACAGTTTCCTGTAAATCACTAAAAGTGATCAAAGCACTTGTTATGGGTCATCTCATTCGGAAATGCAGAATCTGTGGATTGCATTATCTATGTTGAATAAAACAGTGAATGAATGCATAAATATTTATTAATTAGTAACAATTTATTCACTAATGCATTGAGCAAAAATTAAGCTGCTATGTGCAAATTAGTTAACCAGAAACAAGAATGGTTTGATATTTAAATATAGGACAGAAATGGTATGGACCTAACAGAAGCAGAAGATATTAAGAAAAGGGTGGCAAGAACAAGGAGAAGAACTATACAAAAAAAAGATCTTAATGACCCAGATAACGATGATGGTGTGATCACTCACCTAGAATTAGACATCCTGGAGTGCAAAGTCAAGTGGGCCTTAGGAAGCATCACTACAAACAAAACTAGTGGAGGTGATAAAATTCCAGCTGAGCTCTTTCAAATTCTAAAAGATGATGTTGTGAACATGCCACACTCAATATGTCAGCAAATTTGGAAAACTCTGCAGTGGCCACAGGACTGGAAAAGGTCAGTTTCATTCCAATCCCAAAGAAAGGCAAATACCAAAGAATGTTCAAACTACCGCACAATTACACTCATCTCACATGCTAGCAAAGTAATGTTCAAAATTCTCCAAGCTAGGCTTCAACAGTATGTGAACTAAGAACTTCCAGGTGTTCAAACTGGACTTAGAAAAGGCAGAGGAACCAGAGAAAATTGCCAACATCTGTTGGATCATAGAAAAAGTAAAAGAGTTCCAGAAAAACATCTACTTCAGCTTTATTGACTATGCCAAAGCCTTTGTGTGAATCACAACAAACTGTGGAAAATTCTTAAAGAGATGGGACCACCAGAGCACCTTACCTATCTCTTGAGAAATCCGTATGCAGGTCAAGAAGCAACAGAATGGGACATGGAACAATGGACTGGTTCCAAATTGGGAAAGGTGTACGTCAAGGCTGTATATTGTCACCCTGTTTATTTAACTTATATGCAGAGTATATCATGAGAAATGCCAAGTGAAATGAAGCACAAGATAGAATCAAGATTGCCAGGAGACATATCAATAACTTCAGACATGCAGATGACACCACCCTTATCACAGAAAGCAAAGAGGAACTGAAGAACCTCTTGATGAAAGTCAAAGAGGAGAGTGAAAAAGCTTAAAACTCAACATTCAAAAAATGAAGATCATGGCATCTAGTCCCATCATTTCATAGTAAATAGATGGGGAAATAATGGAAACAGTGAGAGACTTTATTTTCTTTGGCTCCAAAGTCACTGCAGATGGTGACTGAAGCCATGAAGTTAAAAGACACTTACTCCTTGGAAGAAAAGCAATGACCCACCTAGACAACATATTAAAAAGCAGAAACATTACTTTGCCAACAAAGGTCCATCTAGTCAAAGCCATGGTTTTTCCAATAGTTATATATGAATGTGAGAGTTGGAGCATAAAGAAAGCTGAGCACTGAAGAATTGATGCTTTTGAACTGTGGTGTTGGAGAAGACTCTTTAGAGTTCCATGGACTGCAAGGAGATCCAACCAGTCCATCCTAAAGGAAATCAGTCCTGAATATTCATTGGAAGCACTGATGATGAAGCTAAAGCTCCAATATTTTGGCCATCTGATGCAAAGAATGGACTCTTTGGAAAAGACCCTGATGCTGGGAAAGAATGAAGGCAGGAGGAAAAGGGGACAACAAAGGATGAGGTGGTTGGATGGCATCACTGACTCATTGGATGTGAGTTTGAGTAAACTCTGGGAGTTGGTGATGGACACGGAGGCCTGGTGTGCTGCAGTCCATGGGACTGCAAAGAGTCGGACATGACTGAGCGACTGAACGGGACTGGACTGGACTGATATTTCAAAGTCTACTTGCCAGTGACATTTGCTGCTTCTTATTCATTCACTAAGTCATGTCTGACTCTTTTGTTACCCCATGGACTGTAGCCTGCCAGGCTCCTCTGTCCATGGGATTTCCCAGGCAAGAATACTGGAGTGGGTTGCCATTTCCTTCTCCAGAGTATCTTCCCAATCCAGAATCAAACCTGCAGCTCCTGCATTTCAGGTAGATTTTTTTTTTTTTTTTTTTTTACTGCTGAGCCACTAGAGAAATATTTTCATTAACATTTTACTAAGGAAAATTTCAAGCATGCAGAAAAGTGAAAAAAATTATATGACAATCCCCAATATAGCCTCTAATGCATCTAGATTCAGCATTCTCCCAAAATTGCTTTATGTATGTGTTTAATTTTTGATGAACCATTTGAAAGAAACTGGTTATAACATTTCATCCTCCTTAAGCCTTCAGCGTGCATTGACAAAGATGAAAACATCCTCTCACATACAACTACCATCACTCCTAACAAAAATAACAAATCCTCAGAAATATGCATTTCCTGTCCACATTTGGGTTTCCACAGTTGTTTAAAAATATGTGTTTTTACCATTTTTTTTACAATAAAAGAGGCTCTAGTGGAAAAACATACAGTACACTTGAGTCTCTTAACTCCCCTCTCCTACCCTTCACTCTTTCTTCCCCAGCTTGACTGAGGTGTAGTTAATAAATAATAATTTATGTATTTGAGGTATACGATGTTATTTGATATATGTATACATTATTAAATTATCACCACAATCAAGCTAATTAACATAGCTATCATCTCACCTAGCTACGCATGTGAGTGTACTTGTGTGTGAAATGAGATCTACTGTCTCACTGTAGACCTACTGTCTTAGCAAATTCAAGTATGCCATACATTACTCCCTCTAGTTACCATAGTGTACATTGATATCCAGAATTTCTTCATCTTATAACTGAAGACTTGTACCTTTGGACCAACATCTCACCATTTTTCCCACCCATGGTCTGGAAGTCACCAGTTTACTCTCTATTTCTGTAAGCTCAACTTTTTTGATTCCACGTATAAGTAAGATCATGCAGCATTTGTCTTCCTGAGTCTGGCTTATTTCACTCAGTATAATATAATCTAGGTTCATCCACATTGTAACAAATGACGGAATTGTCTTGTGTGTGTGGCTGAATGATATTTACCGTGTGTGTATACACAAGCTACGTTTTCCTCATTCATTCATCCTTTGATCAACAGATTGTTTCTATATCTTGGCTATTGTGAATAATGTTTCAATAAACATGGAAATCCAAATATCTCTTCAATATACTGATTTATTCTCCCAGGAATATGCACCCAGAAGTGGCAGTAATTCTTTTAATTTTTGGAGGAAATCCCACACTGTTTTCCATAATGATTGTACCAATTTACATTTGCACCAGCAGTGTACAAAGGCTCCCTTTCCTCCACATCCTTATCAACACTTGTTACCTCTCTCTCTTTTATTTTGTCATAACAGCCATGTTAGCACATGTCAGATGATATCTGTTTGTGATTTTGATTTGCATTCCCAGATGATTAGTGATGTTGAACACATTTTCATGTAACCATTAGCTATTTGGATGTCTTCTTTGTCTATTCAGGTCCTCTTCCCATTTTTAATTGAATTGCTTGGGTTTTTGACTTGTATGTGTTCCTTATTATTATTAACCCCTTATCAGATATGTGGTTTGCAAATATTTTCTCTCATTCTGTAGGTTGACTTTTCATTTTGTTGATCATTTTTTTTGCTGAGCAAAAGTTTTTGGTTTCATGTAGTCCCACTTGTTTATGTTTTGCTTTTAAAAACCAAGTCCTGGACTTCCCTGGTGGTCCAGTGGATAAGAATCTGCCTTGAAATACAGGGGATGCAGGTTTGATCCCTGGTCTGGGAGCAACTAAGCTTGGGCTCCCCAAGTGCACCACAGTGAAAGATCCTGCAAATAAACAAATAAAAATTGAAAGAAAAAAAAAAAAATGTCAGTTGTCATATAGAAAGTCCCATATTGTGGATTATCTGATTGTCTCCTCATGAAGTTATTTACCTGATATTTCTTGTAAAATGGAATTTAGATATTAGAGTTTTGNAATCATGAAAAAAAACAAATAAAACTTGAAAAAAAAAAAAAAAACAACACAGGTCAGTTGTCATATAGAAAGTCCCATATTGTGGATTATCTGATTGTCTCCTCATGAAGTTATTTACCTGATATTTCTTGTAAAATGGAATTTAGATATTAGAGTTTTGCTAAATTCAGCTTGAATATGTCATTGGTGTATTGAATATTACATCATGATAAGAGTATAGAGTGGTGAGTTGTCCTAACATCTCTGATCTAATTTGATTACCTGATTAAGGTTGTAATCCCAGGTTTGTGATTAAGGAGTAACTTACAGGCAATGGCACCCTACTCCAGTACTCTTGCCTGGAAAATCCCATGGATGGAGGAGCCTGGTAGGCTGCAGTCCATGGGGTCGCTAAGAGTCAGACACGACTGAGCGTCTTCACGTTCACCTTTCACTTTCATGCATTGGAGAAGGAAATGGCAACCCACTCCAGTGTTCTTGCCTGGAGAATCCCAGGGACAGGGGAGCCTGGTGGGCTGCTGTCTATGGGGCCACACAGAGTCGGTCATGACTGAAATGACTTAGCAGTATCAGCAGCAGTACGGAGTGATACTTTGGTATCTTGCAAAACCGCTATTCCTCATTCATTTTTCACTTAATGGATTTAGAATCTGTTGATAATTTTTGCCTGAATCAATTATTTCTTTAAGAGTTGTGGAATAAAATGTACATTGCTGATTACCTTCTTCAGTGATCAACTTCCAATTTTCTCCAAGTATTTTCACAATCTTAAATGTGCTCTTTGACATGTAAAAGATTGAAAGTTCAAAATTTTCAGTGTCATAGTTCATTGTGATGGAAGAGTGGCTAATTTTCCATTTCCATTTGTCTTTTCAGCAAAATGGAAATTCAAATTTTTACAAGCCATTTGTGGAATCCTTTGAGGAAGCACCTCTTCACGTTATGGTTTTCACTTACTTGGGATATGGAATTGGAACACTGTTTGGCTATCTCAGGGACTTTCTGAGGAACTCAGGAATAGAAAAATGCAATGCAGCTGTGGAGAGAGAAGAACAAAAGGTACGCATGGGCAGCTCCTGAGTCGTTGTCAATGCCAATTCTTCTCTGAAGTGTGCTCACAAGTGGTAATACTTGTACAGATCCTGAAAAGAGTGATATGCTCAGCAACCACTCAAGGCAAATTCTATTCTCCTGACCCCTGTAAAACCCCCCACAGTTACCCATGTATTCATGGACTTGTTTCCCTTACAATATTTATTGAACAATTACTAGTTGCCAGGCTAAACTAAAGGTTTCCATGTACATTATCATAAATATTATTTTTAAAACAATCCCATGAGATAGATTTCAAAATAGCATTTTAAAGGTGAAAAATCAAAATCAGAAAGTGAGGGCATGAGTGGGACTGTATTCTGGTCTTCTAGTTGTAAGCTGAGTATTATTTATATTCTATCCTGGACTAGGAAAGTGTGTTTGAGTGACATGTGGTCAGGGTTTCACTTAGACCAGAATTTCTCAACTTTGGCACTATTGACATTTTGAGCTGGATAATTCTTTGATGTGGGAGACATTGCAGGATTTTTAACAGCTTCCCTGACCTTGACCTGCTAGATGTAATTAGAACTCTCCCACGTAATTGTTACAATCAAAAATATCTCCAGACATTGCCAAATGCCTTACCAAGTGGAATATCACCCTCAGTGTAGACCACTGACCTGGATACTTTCAATGGTGAATGTATAAATGTCTACACCATCTCTTCTTCACATAGAGCTAACAGGACAACTTGGAAAGTATTCAGAAATCTGTGAAGAGTGTGTGTCCTTTTACCATGTTTTCCAAAATTGGTTCAAATGATATATGATGCCATGAATCTCTTTTTCCCTAAAACTTGCTTTAAAATATACAATTGTGGCCACAGATTATTTCACATGATGGAGCCTTGAACATATCTAAGTAAAGCATCATTGACACATGTAATAAGAGAATCTCAAATCCTATAACTTACTGACCAGTACCCATAGTAANAAAGAACCAACAATGGCAACTAAGAGTCAAAGAACAAAATTAGAAAGAATTATTCACCTATATAACAAGATATTCATATCCTTGATTTGTAATGTGAAAGTGATAGTTGCTCAGTCATGTCTGGCTCTGCAACCCCGTGGACTGTAGCTCTGCAGGCTCCTCTGCGGAATTCTCCAGGCAAGAGTACTGGAGAGGGTTGCCATGCCCTTCTCCAGGGGATCTTCCTGACCAAGGGATCGAACCTGCGTCTCTAGCACCTCCAGCATTGCAGACAGTTTCTTTACAGTCTGAGCCACCAGGGAAGTCCAGGAATGTATAAAGACTCTTAACAAATCAAAAGAAGGAGAACATCCCAGTTTAAGAAGTGAGTCAAGATTCTGACAAATTTCAAAGCAGATGAAACTTCAGAATCAGGACAGTGTGATGTTCCTCAACCCACTTTTTCATTATCACCTCCTCTAAGATACTTTAACATCCGAGAGACACTATGTATTTGTTTACGTGGTACATGGATATCTCTGCTTTACCTAAAAGTAGAGTAAGGTATGCTCCCTCCAAAAACCAATTTTCAACCATTTGGGGGCAATATCCCTGTTTAGAATGCGTATGGTACCTTTAGGGGAGGTGGATGGTGATCAAGGAGGACACAAAGGGACTTCCTGGAAGCTGTTCATATTGTTTGCTTGTTTGTTTATCTTGATGCAGTTATGTGAGTTCTCTTTATGAAACTTCAATAGAGCTCCATACGGACAATGTGTTTCCTTTTCTATATGTATGGTCTAGTTTAAATGAAAATTTAATTTTTAAAAGTAGATCCAGTACATAAGTGGACAATTAAGAAAAATAAATATAAATGGTCAATGAGCCTGTGAAAAATATTCTGCCCTTAAATAAAAAGTGATGAAGATCCAGAGTTACCATCTTTTACTTCATTGGCAAAAGACAAAAGATAAGATTCCATGGTTTTAAAAGAGTAAAGAAAAGGGCACCCTTATATACTATACTGTTGATAGAATAAATTGCAAGGAAATTTGAAAATGCATCAACAATAAGCTATTTAACTCAACAGTTCCATTTTGAGACAGTTTGCTTTGAGAAATTTGAAGGTCTTCAATGAGGTATGATTGAGAATAATCATTGAATTATATTTAATAATAGAAAAAAATGAAATAAGTGAATTTCAAGCCATAGGAAATTGATTAGATATACTTGGTAGATCTGTTTAACATAATATTAATCAGTCATGCAGAGTTATAATGCAGTTGTTCAGCAGCATGATTGAGAGGCAAGTCTCTGGGATGAGGTCGCTGGGGTTCAAATCCTAGTCCTTCATTTGAACGGACTAGGGCCTGAGATAAGCTCTATACCTTCTGAGTACTCAGTCTTCTCTTCTGTAAAATGGAAAATATATTAGTAATGAAACCATATACTTATATATGAAACAGGAAACAGACTCAGAGACATAGAGGACAGGCCTGCAGTTGCCGAGGGAGACAAAGGGTGGGNGCATGATTGAGAGGCAAGTCTCTGGGATGAGGTCGCTGTGGTTCAAATCCTAGTCCTTCATTTGAATGGACTAGGGCCTGAGATGAGCTCTATACCTTCTGAGTACTCAGTCTTCTCTTCTGTAAAATGGAAAATATATTATTAATGAAACTATATACTTATATATGAAACAGGAAACAGACTCAGAGACATAGAGGACAGGCCTGCAGTTGCCGAGGGAGACAAAGGGTGGGGGAGGAGAGGAGGGAGCTTCTGGGATTAATAGATACAAGCATATTACACACAGAACTGGTAAAGGACACGGTGCTACTGTATTGCAGAGGAAACTATATTTAATAGCCTGTGATGAATCATAATGGAAAAGAATATGAAAGAGCATGCATACACATGTATAAATGAATCATTTTTCTCTACAGCAGAAATTAACACAACATTGTAAATCAGCTATAATGCAATTTAAAGAAAGAAAATACATTATTAAAAGAATAGAACAAGTCGTATGTCCATAGAACATAGGACAAGTCATTAGTCCACTGCACTTCTAACACATTCCCAGGAGGTCTCCTGTGATGCTGATGCTGCTATTCCAGGGATGACACTTTGGGACCTACTGGAAACTAGCATAGCTGACTTTCTTGACCACATTGTCAAAAATTTTCCAAAGTGGAATAGTCTTTCACCTTGTGTAGAATGAATACCATGTGTACCTGGGGGATGGAGCCTATAAATAAAAACTGCAAAGTAGGTGGGATAGACCAGAAGTCAGTGAAGCAATTTGATTTTGATCTCTGAATCTATTCTGACACATGTTGCTGGTCTAAATTTCCAAATTCAGGAAAGGTTAGACTCAGGCAAACTAGAGAGAAGCTTTTGTTTCCATTTGCTGATAGAAAGCATCAATAATCTATAGGAAGAACAAAATGTTTTATTCCAGCCAAATTGAGGCCTACAGCCCAGGAGACACAGATTTAAGAAGCTCTTGAATTGTGTTCCACCAGACCAGAAAATCAGGGAGGTTCATAATGGTAAAAACTGCAAGGTACAGTTAGTTACATGAGTTGTTTATCAAGATTTATTACTAGAACTACGAGGATGTAAGCACATTTGTTAAGTAAGGATTGAGTGGGATTAGAAATGGTTGCACAGTTACAAGAGACCTTAAGACCTTAAGGTGGCAGCTGGCAACTGCTAACAGGCATTGTTTTGAGAATGGCTGGTGGTGTCCTTTAGTTTGTTAGAGTTCAGAAAAGTCAGATTCTCAGTGATACGGGAACATGTCTGAAACCGCATCCACAACGTCCACCTTGCTCCATTTTGGATGCCTGAAACACAGTTACTCTATTTTGGTTTTTAACTGCATTCTTTTCTTTAATGGTTAAATTAGAACCATTTGACAGGCCACAGACAAGTTATTCTAGTTAGCACGTGTACTGTGCTTAGTTGCTCAGTCATGTCTGACTCTTTGTGACCCCATGGACTGTAGCCCTCCAGGCACCTCTGTCCATGGGGATTCTCCAGGAAAGAATATTGGAATAGGTTGCCATGCCCTCCTCCAGGGAATCTTCCCAACCCAGGGATCAAACCCAGGTCTCCCACATTGCACCCAGATTCTTTACCATCTGATTCACCAGGGAAGCCCCCAAAGTGCAACTTGCTGAAGCCTGGGATTGAACTAAGGACCTTTAGATCTTCAGTCTAACACTCTCCTAACTGAGCTATTTTGGCAACTTAGCATAAAGACTTGACATCTGTGTGTGTCTCTATTCATAATTATTTCAACTAGTTAGCATAAAGTTTTTAAAATCATGTGTAGGCAAGGATGATTTCCCTATACATCAATATGTGAAAATTTCTTCCATCAGTTTCTCCCCTCTTCTCTACTTTTGGTCAGCAAAGAGATGTAGCTTCTTGGTCTTTCTTTCCCTATGTACTGGATGGTTAAAAGTGGGTATGTTGTCATGTACCCCAATATTCACAGCAGCACTGTTTACAATAGCCAGGACATGGAAGCAACCTAAATGTCCAACAACATATGAATAGATAAAAAGATGCAGCACATGAATATGATGGAATCTTACTCAGCCATAAAAAGGAACAAACTGGATCATTTGTAGTGACATGGATGGACCTAGAGTCTGTCATACAGAGCGAAGTAACTTGGAAAGAGAAAAATAAATATCATATATGAATGCCTATGTGTGGAATCTAGAAAATGGTACAGATGAACCTATTTGCAGGGCAGGAATAGACACAGATGTCAAAACAGACACGTGGACACAGATGGGGAAAGGGTGAGACAAATGGGAGCATATTGGCATATATAGATATATAGACTGCTGTGTGTGAAATAGACAGCTGGTGGGAAGCTACTGTATGGCGCAGGGAGCTCAACGCTGTGATGACCTAGAGGGGTGGAGTGGCAGGGGCAGAAGGAAGGTTCAAGAGGGAGGGTATGTATGTGAGCGTGGAGCCGACTCACTTCATTGCACCGCAGAAACTAACACAGCATTGTAAAGCGATTGTACTCTAATAAAAATGTAAAATTCTTTAAATTAAAAAAATTTTTAATTTTAAAATTTTCAAAAAGTGGATGTGTAGTAATAGCATATTATCTGAATCCACATGCTCTGTAAGTCCTCTGGGCTGCCATCGTTTCACCTAGCAAGGGTTCAGATGTTCAGAAGTTCACTTTGAAGAAAACAAACTCCTGGGTTAATGCTGTATCCAGAAAAGCTCATCTCTTCATGGAGATTCTTTTCCCCTGAGAAGGAAAGACTTGAGCTCAATTCAAAACATCAGGAAAACCTGAATAATATGACGACCTAGTTGAGAACACTCATTCAAATCAAATAAATTTCAAGAAGTAGGCTTGAAATATTTTCATCTTAAAAACATCAGAAAGATCACATTAACTTATGACTCAATGCAACTGGATATAATAGGATATTCTGTTCCATTATCAGGTTTCAGATGTGATTTTAATATTAGTTAGGTGCTAGTTTGCTGGATTTTCTGTTTCTCAATTTGAGAACATTGTCCTTAATCATTAGATATTGTGTCTCCTTCTTTATCTATCTGACAACTTTCTCTGCTATTATTTAATTCAAATTACTAAGGTTCTTCTTGTGTTTCTTATAGTTAGGTTGAAGAAATGTGCATTATTGCTGACCTAAATATTGAAGAAGAGGCCAGCCTAAATTTGAAGTTTACATTCTTAATTTGCACACAAAAAAACCTTTATTCATAGACAGTGCCAGTTCCTTTTAGACTAAATCATTGTAAATTCTGATCAAGGAAATTTCATTGGATTTCTCTCAAGACTCTTTAGTTTCATCTAAGAATACTTGTAAAGGAAGGTGGTCTCTAAGTTGGGAGGAGGAAAATGAAAATATATCTTGGTTTCTGAAAACCTTTTGGCAATTTCCTGTTACTTGTTATAATTCTAACAAGGTAATCACCTTTCTGTTGAGAGTGATAGAAATTACTGCACAGCCAAATCTCAACTAGCAGAGATATTTTTGTAAGTGAAGAATTTGGCCCTGTATATTCAACAAAGCCAAGCAAACATAACAATTTAACAAGGAATGCCAATAATTTTACATAAGGATAAAATGTGCCAGCAAAGTAATACCTAGGTAATCAAACAAAGTTGAAACTCACAGAATTTCAGAATATATAAGTCATCTACCAATTCCCTTCACCTACAAAAATACCATAAGATACATACATGAAGCCTAGAGATATTTTTAATGACTTGCCAATCAATGTTCATGCAGTCAGTATGCTGAGAAGATTAGACACCAATTTTCCTAAGTCCTGGGATTCCCCTGGTAGTGGCTAAGACTCCAAGCTCCCAATGCAGTTTGATCCCTGGTCAGGAAACTAGCATCCACATGCCGTAATGAAGACTGAAGATCCATGTGCCACAACTAAGACCCAGAGCAGCCAATAAGTAAATATACACAAACACTGCAAAAGAACAATTCTCCTGAGTTCTACCAAAGAACTCTTTGCACTGTTCAAAGCTAAAACCAGAGACCAACTATTTTCAAGGGTTACCAAACCAATCCAGCTGCCCCTATTTTTAAGTTACAAGTTGTTTTTATAGTTTTTTTTAATTTTTATTTTTAGTTTATTCTACTTTACAATACTGTATTGGTTTTTCCATACATTGACATGAATCAGCCACGGGTATACATGAGTTCCCAATTCTGAACCCTCCTCCCACCTCCCACCGCATATCATCTCTCTGGATCATCCCCATGCACCAGCCCCAAGTATCGTGTATCCTGTATCGAACATAGACTGGTGATTCGTTTCTTACCTGATAGTATACATGTTTCAATGCCATTCTCCCAAATCATCCCACCCTCTTCCTCTCCCACAGAGTCTAAAAGTCCATTCTATTCATCTGTGTCTCTTTTGCTGTCTCACATACAGGGTTATCATTACCATCTTTCTAAATTCCATATATATATGTTAGTATACTGTATTGGTGTTTTTCTTTCTGGCTTACTTCACTCTGTATAATAGGCTCCAGTTTCATCCACCTCATTAGAACTGATTCAAATGTATTCTTTTTAATGGCTGAGTAATACTCCATTGTGTATATGTACCACAGCTTTCTTATCCATTCATCTGCTGATGGACATCTAGGGTGCTTTTATAGTTTTAAGTGACTGCAAAATTAAGAATGATATATTGTGACATAAAATATATTGAATTTCAGTTTTCATAGCCATAATGTTTCACTGGCACACAGCCACACCCAGTCTTTTGTGTATTAACTGTGGCTGCTTTCACTTTACAATGGCAGAGTTGACTAGTTGCCACAGAGACCACACAATCCACGAAGCCAAAATATTTTTTCTCTGCCTCCCTACAAAAAGTGTGCTGGGACATTGCTGACAGTTTAGTGGCTAAGATTCCATGCTTCCAACGCCAAGAAGGAGGCTTCCATCCCTGGTCAGAGAACTGAGATCTCACGTGCCATGTGGCATGGCCAAAAGATTTTTTTTTTCCAATTAAAAAGTTTACCAATATAGATAAGTACTTGGGAAGATGAATCCCCTAGATTTAAGAGCAATTGTCCAGATTTCTGAATTTGGTGCACATCAGGGTATATCAAGCTATAGTCTCCTTAACTTCATTTAGACTAACAATCCTGTCAAATCCCAATGTACTAAGGATACAGGTTAACTTTCATTGACATTGGTACTTGTGTATATCCCTTAACCACTGATAATGTCAAACAATAATCAGCCTCAAAGCTTCCAGGAACAAAAAGCTTTATTTGGGATCTTAAGAATTCTAGTTTAGGAAACAGATTTGAAAGAATCTTCTGAAGAAGGGAAAGCAACATCTCTCGAGAGTCACACACACTGAATCTGAACCTTGGCTCTAGACTTACTAACCACTGCCCTTGGGCATGTGAACTAAACTCCGGCTTTGGTGTCCTTATCTGTAAAACAAGTTCATAACTTCAAAAAGTTGTATGACAATTAATTAATTTAAAGCTTGAAATGTTTCAGTAGGGCGGGTTGTCACATTGCTAAGGAGATAGCCTGCTCTTATTAGCTCTATCTCCTTTGGTTAAGTGGCACCACTTCTGTGTCTATTCTCTCACCGATAAGATAAGGACCAGAGTGCCTATTTTATAGAGTGTGTGCAAGTGTAATGATTAAATTTAATCACCATAGTCCATAAGTGGACCCTCATTAGAAGTTGATTCCCCTTCTTTCTTCTACCTTTGTTTTTAGAAGTAGATTTTTAAAGTCAGAGAATCAAATGTGAATTTGCTCTGTACAGTAGATAACAGTGTATTAATAATAGTAGTACTGGGATTATATAAGCAAATTCCCTGTTTTTAGGAAATAGTAAAATATTTAAGGGTAGAAAAGGCATGATGATTGTAATGTATGAAGTAGTTCAGTAAAAATTACATATATAATTATATATATAATATATAAAAAGAGGATGGTGTTTAAAGAAGCATACTAAAATGATGACATTTAGGGAATCTGAGTGAAAAGTATTTAGGGATTCTTGGTAATGTTCTTACAGCTTTTCAGTATGTCTAAAATTAAATCAAATAAAATGTTTAAAAGAAAAAGTGTGAAACATAAGTCTATTATACATGTGGTCAGAAGTTATGTACAGGTCATTTGATCCACTTAAAAACTCTCCTCTTATTGAGATTATTTGTGACAGGAAAGCTTATCATAGTTATGTATCCATGCCTCACTTAAGGTTTTTGTTTGCATGGGATTCTAATTATCTATTAATGCTTTAACCTTCCAAGCAGTTGTAAGGAGTTTGCTTGAAATTAAGGCCTGGGAAGGTGGGCAGATAAAACTGTTTCTGCTCTTTTATTGGGCTTCATCAGCATGAGAGTTCTCTTGACCCAGCAGCAGTGGCCAATATTCAGAGTGATAGAGCATTCTAGACCCATTTCAGACACCACGTCTGGCGTCTAGGTTTTCCTCTGATTCACAGAAAGACAGAGGTCCTCGGGAGGCTCTGTAGGTCCACAACCCCTACTAGACTGGACACAAGTGGACCCAGCAGAGAGCAGGCATCCTAGAACTTTGTGGTGGAGCACTGAGAGGTGGGACTCTTCAGGTGGGAGGCTTGGTGCTCCTTCTAATGCAGGGATCACCAGTCCAAGCACAGTGGCCCAGAAGTGGGCTGGGAGCCATGGCACAATAGGAAGGGCCAGATGAGAAAGCTGGCAGGTTGCCACCATAAATGGCCACCTACTCCCTACTCCTTGCTCACATCTAAGGAACAATTGACAGACAGGATATTCTGGATGAAAAGTGACTACAGTCACAGTTTGGAAAACAGTCTTCACATGTGCTGCATAGGCAAAGTTGGTGGTTGGGAAACAAGCTTGTTAATAACACCCATGCTCTTTACTATTAACCAGTGTCAATATCATGGCCAATATCATTCGAAAATCAACTGAAATGTGGAGTTTATAATTTGCTACTTTTCCTTGAATCTGATTTTTATTGATATGACTGATGGTGGCGTAGCCTGTGCTTGGCATGCAAAAGCACTGCAGAGAGAGCTGCCAAGAGCTTATACCCAGCTTGTATTTATTCTTTTATCACAAAGTAGATTTCCAGTAGCCACTGGATAAATAAACCATCAGGATAAGAGCAAGTGTCAATATAGGCACAATGTCACAATTTGGATATCCATTCTTACCAGCCTAGGTGTGGTTGTTATTGACTTTCAGAGACTAAAGAAAACATGAAAGTCACCACAGAGGGAAAGAGAAATAAAAATTATTGTGGATTTATTTATACTTTCAGAATCTGCCTGCCAATGCAGGAGACTTGGGTTCGATCCCTGGGTCAGGAAAAACCCTTGGAGAAGTCAATGATAACACAATCCCGTATTCTTCCCTGGGAAATCCCATGGACGGAGGAACCTGATTGGCTACAGTCCATGGGGTCACAAATAGTCAGACACAGTTGAGTATGCACACACACAGTATCAGTTAGGACTATAGCTCTGCTTTCTCGGGATTCAAAAAACACCCATATTTACATATCAGCAACAAAAGGTTGACTATAATTCTAGAATTCCTAATGCGCTCAGATCAGTAACTGCCACTTGACAGGACTCAAGTATCTTCATCCAACCAGGGCATGGCTCAAACATTGGTGGAGACAAGCTAGTTAAGTTTCTAGTGCCCATTTTGTTTCCCTAAGGTCCTCCTACATTTTTATTTCCTTTTTTGAGTTTTAGTATTTTTATTGAAGTATAGTTGATTTACAACACTGTGTTAACCCCTACACTTTCATTTCTTGAATCCGAAGAACAGGAGCAGGAAAGCAGCCATCCATTCATGTGAAGGAGATATATTATTTCTTTTTTCTTAAAATCCCCATCCCATCCCAGACCAGCCTAGTCTAACTTTGAAAGTCTTGGCTTCCTAGAGTAGAAGACGTCTAGCCATCCTAGAAATCTCTCAAATCTGTTAATGAAACTTGAGCTATGGACACTAATCAGAGAAACGCCATAATCATGGGAGTTGGGAGTGGGGACTATTCTACAAATTGAAAAAAGTAAAGACCTAGGTGCAAAACTGCTAATAACTTGTAAGCCACCTATGAGACATCTGGTCACAGAAACTGATATATGTGAGAATGTACTAACCACCCAACCACTGGAAATTCATAAGCCTGGTTTCTAAGGGACCTAATATGGTCACCCGCATTTCCTCCCTTCTTCTTCCCTTTGAGTCAAGCTAATGAAAGAGACCTGGTAGAGGGCAATTTCTCAGGCTGTTCACAGACACGCCCACTTCCCATATTATCTTAAGGACTTTTCATGATGCAACTGTTATAGACAAGCCCCTAAAACATCAGATGTTGGGAAGACCTAAGTGGAGGAAGACAGCACAGTGACTCACCATGAAAATCTACTCATACACTTCTGGGGGATGGGGCCAGGACACTGTTGTCCCCTGACCTCTGGGCAGGAAAGTCTCATGGAGAAGGTTACCCAGCTGACAAAGTTTGGGAACCTGCCATCCTCGCTGGAGGCTTTCCTCAGGCAGCAGTGTTCCCAGACATGCTCCCTGCCTGGTGGCCTGGTGGCCCTGGCATCACAAGGCTTCTTGACATTTTCCCCTGCGCCATCCCCTCCTCTAGCCTCAGTCTTGGCTTCTTTTTCCATCAAAAGGCAGCATGCAACTCAGCACGCACCTGTTATGGGTCAGTACTGCCATAGGCACCATGGTTGCCAAGACAAACGTCCCACACCCAGCATCTGCACTCCAAGGGCTCTTCCTGTAATAAGACGGCCCCATGGACATCCTGGTGAAACTTACTAAGTGCTATAATCATCCTGTGATAAGGCTCATGCACTCTCAAGGGAGAAAATGACCGAGTTTCCCTAGGGAAGCTGAGACGGCATCCGAGAAAAGATGTTACGTTAGGTGGGTCTCAAAGAATGACTCAGAGCTGCAGAAACTCATTCTAGGTGGAGGAAAGAGCACTCCCAAGGTCAAGGATGCCTAAAACAGCACTTCTCCCAATCCCTCCAGCCAGGAGAGATTGCCAGAGGCCATCCAACTGTTTAATGGAAGAGCTGGCATCAAAACCAGTTCCCTCATGGCCAAGCTGGCAGTCATCTCACCACCTGTTCTTGGAGTTGCTCCTTTTAGGATGCGGTCTCTGCTAGGTAAAATCAAGTCTGACAAATGTGCCCACATTTTATCTTTAAATTTCAGTTTCTTTTTTTTTACTCTATGTTATATCCTGAATAATAAATTTTTCAATTACAACTTAAATTTCTAACTGATCGCCACCTCCAAATCTTGAGTGGAACTGACTCTGCTAGAATGCTTGTTTTCCAAATAATGTTTTCAGACAGTTTGGAGGAGAAATGAATTCAGATTTGAGAAAAAGGCTACCAGCTAGCTGTTGTGACCTCTCAGGAAGAGCAAAGATGGGTCATCAGATATTCTTTTTCATGTTAAATGCAAAATAAAATTTTCAGCTCACCATACAATGCTTTCTAAAGTTTAACACTTCATCAGTTTAGTTCAATAAGCAGGCTGATTTACCAATTTAGATAAAATTCTGACATCACACTCTGTATAGTCAAATGTGTCAATAGAAGCATGGCTATAATAGTCCTGAATATGCTAACAGTATTCCTCTAGTTTAAATCTGAGTTAAGTCTGCTCCTATGTTCTATGAATATAAATTACAGCATTTCTCAGTTTGTATATTTTTTATTCTGTTAAGTGTATCATTTAGAGAAACAAAAATAAAATGCAAGACATGTGTAATTTAAATTTTTTTAGTAGCTGCCTTTTCAAAAGTTTTAAAAAAATCGGGCAAACTTAATTTCATAATACATTTTATCTGTCTCTTATACACATCTNATATTTTTTATTCTGTTAAGTGTATCATTTAGAGAAACAAAAATAAAATGCAAGACGTGTAATTTAAATTTTTTTAGTAGCTGCCTTTTCAAAAGTTTTAAAAAAATCAGGCAAACTTAATTTCATAATACATTTTATTTGACTCAATATATCCCAAATATTACCATTTAAAAATGTAATCAATAAGTAAAATATTAATAAGCTATACTATATTTTATTATATATTAATTCTTATTGTATATTAATAAACTATACTATATTTTTATTGTCTTTGTACTATCTTCAAAAAATAATGGATATTACACCCTTCCATGTGTGCTCAGTTGCTTCCATCATGTCTGACTCTGCGACTCCTAGACTGTAGCCAGCCAGGATCCTCCAGACAAGAATAATGGAGTGAGGATCCTCCAGACAAGAATAATGGAGTGGGTTGCCATTTCTTTCTCCAGGGGATCTTCCCAACCCAGGAATTGAACCTGCATCTCTTATGCCTTCGGCATTAGCAGGCAGATTCTTTTACCCTTCTAGCACATGTCAATCCAGACACTAAATTTTCATTGGTTAAAGTGAAATAAATGTCAAATAATCTGACTAAAACAGTAAAATTGTGTTTCAGTTCAGTTCAGTTGCTCAGTCATGTCCGACTCTTTGCAACCCCAGGAATCGCAGCACGCCAGGCCTCCCTGTTCATCACCACCTCCCGGAGTTCACTCAGACTCATGTCCATCGAGTCGGTGATGCCATCCAGCCATCTCATCCTCTGTCGTCCCCTTCTCCTCCTGCCCCCAATCCCTCCCAGCATCAAAATCTTTTCCAATGAGTCAACTCTTCGCATGAAGTGGCCAAAGTACTGGAGTTTCAGCTTTAGCATCATTCCTTCCAAAGAACACCAGGGCTCATCTCCTTCAGAATTGTGTTTAGTAGAGAATATTTTCCAGAGCTTCAGTTTTAACATTTAAATTAACTAAAATACAGGGTAACACTCAGCCCTTCCATTGCACTAGCCATGCGTAGTTGGTGGCTACAGTCCTGGACAGTACAGGTGTAGAGCTTAGAGCGATGCAAGCGTGAGACTGTGGGCGCACTGACGCTCTCCATGAGGCCTGAGAGACTGTACGTAACACGGGGAGAGGGGGATGCTAGAATCTCCATACTCTTCTCCATAGTGGCTGTATCAACGCATATTCCCACCAACAGTGTAGGAGGCTTCCCTTCTCTCCACACCCTCTCCAGCATTTCTTGTTTGTAGATTTTTTTTTGGTGGTGGCTAATCTGGGGTGTGGGGCTTCCTACGTGGCATTAGTGGTGAAGAGCTCACCTGCCAATACACAACACAGAGGAGATGCAGGCTCATCTTTGGTTCGGGAAGATCCCCTGAAGAAGAGCGTGGCAACCTACTCCGGTATTCTTGCCTGGAGAATCCCATGGACAGAAGAGCCTGGTGGGCTACAGTCCATGGGGTCACAAAGAGTCAGACACGACTGAAGCGACTTCACGCGCACACACACACACATTCTGGGGTGTGAGGTGGCACCTTCCTGTAGTTTTTTAATAGAATTGTATTTACTTATTTATTTTTGGCTGTGCTGGGTCTTTGTTGCTGTGCAGAGTACTCTCTAGTGGCGGTGCATGGCCTTTTCGTTGCGATGGTTCCTCATTGGGGAGCACAGGCTCTAGGGTGCTTGGGCTCAGTAGCTGAAGCACATGGGCTTGGCAGTTTTGCCTACTGGGCTCTAGAGAACGGATTCAATAGTTGCAGCATACAGGTTCAGTTGCTCCACAGCAGGTGGGATCTTCCCAAATCAGTGCTCAAAACCATGTCTCCTTTGTTAGCAGCGGATTCCTTACCCCTGAGCTACAATGAAGTAAACCCTCATTGTAGTTTTGATTTGCATTTCTCTAATAGTGATGATGAGCAGCTTTCCATGTGCCTCTTGGCCATCTGTATGCATATATAGAGAATCTAGAAAAAATAGTACAGGTGAACCTATCTGCAAAGCAAAACTAGAGACACAGCAAAGAGAACAAAAGTATGAACACCAAGAGGGGAAGGGAGGGAGCAATCATTTGAGAGATTCAGATTGACATGTATTCACTACTATGTATAAAATATATAACTAGTGAGAACCTATTGTAGAGGGCAAGGGGGAAAATAGTAAAAAAGAAATCATAATAAAAAAGAAGTGGTCAGAGAGTAAGCTTTTAACGGTGGTAGAGCCGTAAAAATGTGAACTTTGGAGTCAGACTTGACTGTTGATTTTTATCTGTTACTGCTTCCCACTTCAGTTTTCTTATCTGTAAAGTAATAACACCTGCATTATCAGGCCCTTAAAATTAAATGAGATAACTTAAATAGTGGGCTTTGAAATCTGGCACATTCCAAAGGTTCAATAAATTATAGCTTGATTGCATGTATGAAAGTCATGAATTCTGCATTTAAGAGTGGGGAATCTCTGAGGGAGTTAGAATTTAATTATTTGTGGGGTGTAGGGTGGGAGGAAAGAGGAATTGTAGCATTTTTTATAAATTTTATTACATGATAAAACACATATATATAGAAAATTGCACCAGTCATAGGTATAAGGTTCAGTGGATTGTCACAAAACAAACATACCCATGTAACCAGCACCAAGATCTAGAAACAAAACGTCTAGAGCATCTCAAACCTCTTTGCATGCTTCCAACAAAAGTAACCACTTTTCTGACTTTTAGAACTTCTTTGGTGGCTCAGTGGCAAAGAATCCGCCTGCTAGGGCAGATGAGGGGTTTCATCTCTGGTTGGGAGGATCCCCTAGAGAAGGAAGTGGTAACCTACTCCAGTATTCTTGCCTGGGAAATCCCAAGGACAGCCTGGCGGGCTGTGGTCGATGGAGTCAGACATGACTTAGTAAGCAACTAGACAACAACAGCAAATACCTGACTCCTAACACTGGTACTATGGGTTGTTTTTGTCTGTTTGTAAACTATAAATGGATTCATACCATAGTCGACCGCATATTTGTGATGTTTTCCATGTTGTTGCATGGGACATTAGTTTGTTTTTTCTGATCGCTGTGCTGAATTCTACTATATACATACCCCCTAGAGTGTATTGATCCATTCTACAGTGTATGAGTATTTGAATTGCTCCTATCATAGGTCTACAGCCAACAGACCTGCTATGAACACTCTTATATGTGTCTTTTGGTGATTAAGCATTGGAATTTGAGTTTTCAGTCTTCAGCTTGTTGAGAACAGCAGATTCATCTACCCTATCATTTCATGTGCAGGAACCTTGGATAAGCATAAAGAGCTGGAGGATCTTGTGGCTAAGTTCCTGAATGTGGAAGCTGCTATGGTATTTGGGATGGGATTTGCAACAAACTCAATGAATATCCCTGCACTCGTTGGAAAGGTGAGGATTTGTTAACATAATTGTCTTCTGCTGTGTTACTCCTGAGACAATCTGAATAAATCCTCTGTTAGACATATAGCTGAGAAGTTTCTTTTCTTAGGATTGGATGTTCAACTTTTTGAATATAGGTACTATTACCAACCAGGGTCCTTTCCTAATCAATAGAAATTGATGAGACCAGACAAGAGATTAAGGCAAGGCTTTAAGGGGGCCCCAGGAGCAAAAATAAGTAAGAGGTTCCCTTACTTGCTCACTCCCTGAAAGAGGACGATCTGGTTTCTTACACGGGGTGAGGATAGAGGCAGGTCCAGAGGTCAGGCTGAAGGGATGGCTTAGGTGGTCTGCCCACTGTTCTGGTGATGTTGTGTGCAGGGACCATGTGCAATACCTGGTTTTTGCTCCCAACACCCTGCTTTTTCTGCTGGCTCTTCAGAAGTGGCAGTTGGGTTTTGTATTTTGTTGTCCGTAATTTGCAGTGTATGCATACAGTTATTTTTTAGTCCCACAAAAATAGTTTCTTTGTACTTTGTTGCTCAAGAACACAGAGAGGTTTGTCTAGGTGCAAGGTCTGCAGCAAAGGGTCCCGGGCCCCAGGTCCAGGTCCCAGCCTGTGTCAGTACCAGCTGAGTCCAGCAAATTTCTTCATCATGATATTCCAGTTATAGAATCTCAGCCCTAGATGTGAGTCAAATTTCTCTTCAGTGATAGTTTAGCAAGAGCAATTAAATTTCTAAGCTCCTGAGTCATCATGTTGAATGTAGCAAATGATTGTTAAGCATTTATTTTGACAAAACATTTTGCTTATGTAATTCACTTTTTTATTCACTTAGTCACTTATTGAGAATCTGCTGTGTCCTCTAATGAGGCAAAATGTAGGGCATACAAAGATGTATAAGACCTTTGTCCTGTAAATTCAGGTAGCTTACAGTCTAATGGGGTATAGTGTCCAATTCTATGTGATCATATGAACCACAGCCCACCAGGCTCCTCTGTCCACGGGTTTCTCCAAGCAAGAATACTAGAATACCCTCCTCCAGGGCATCTTCCCAATCCAGGGATCAAACCTGCATCTCTTATGTCCCCTGCATTGGCAGGTGGGTTATTTAACTAATGCCACCTTAGGATGAATATTACAGAAAAGGTGTGCCCATAAATGGGGAGAGGCAAAATAATTCTTTAAAGAAAGGCTGGGATGCCTATGCAAAGAAGGTGACATGAGAACAGAATCTGGTACTTATCTGTAGAGATAAGTAAGTTATTTCCTTAAGAGAAGGAAATGGAAGCATCATGTATAAAGCACTGAAGTTTAAAAGAATTAGAACAGAAGAGAATGATTGAAGAAGAAATCAGAACAAAGACAGGTAGCAAACTGTAAAGAATTTTGCAGCATAAAGGGTGCTAGAGTTTTGGAAATGCTTCTGGAGAAAAATGGAGAGTTGGCTGCCTCGTTTTCAGTAAGCAAGTGCCATAATCAGATTTCTGTTTTTAAAAATCTGACTCATGGCAACTAATATAATGCAATATATAACCTTTGATTGGATTCTGCACTGAAAAAAAAACAAAAAAGAAGGAAATGAAACTTCTACAGAAGTCACCAAGACATTTTTAGGATTGTTGGCAAAGTTTGACTTTGAATTATATATTAAGTGATGACTCCTTGTGACCCCATGGACAGTAGCCCATAGGATCTTCTGTCCAGCCCATAGGACTGGAGTGAGTAGCCATTTCCTTCTCCAAGAGATCTTCCCAAGCCAGTAATCAAATCCCCATCTCTTGCACTGCAGGCAGATTCTTTACCATTTGAGCCACCAGGGAAGCCCATTCTAGGTAATAGCATTGCATTAATGTTTAATTATGATCACAGCATTGTGATCATGTAGGAGAATGTCCTTTTTCCTAGTAGATACATGCTAAAGAATTTGAGAGTGAGATATGATGATTTACAACTCTCATATGTTCACCAAAAAATTATAAATACACAATGTCTGGAGTATGGAGATGTGAGAATTTTGCTGCCTTTGGTCTCGAAAATTTAAAATGTATCATGTGTGAAATTTCTATATAACAAAGAACTCAAAGATTCTGGATGGCCACAAAGGGAAAATGCTTTCTTATTTTTTTGCAGGTCCCTGCATTTAAAATATGGTTGGGCAATTTCATTATTTAGAAATCTTTAAATTAATAAAGAAAATAGTTTACATTAATTGATAAGCAGTAAATTAGACTGACCTTCTCTCCTTGCCTCAGACTGAATTGCCATCTATACTCTTCCAGATGCAGTTTTTAACTGTAAAGCAGAGATGCTTCTGTCTACGTGGATGTTACTATAAGGTGGAATGGGAATCATAAAAGAAGAGCTTGAAATGTCTTGCAGAAAAAAAAAAAATGAATGAACAACCCTGCCTTCTAGTCACAGTGCTTCAAAACCATTTCAAATAATCCAGCAGGAACTGGAAAATCCCAGAAAATCCACGCCCCACCCAAAAGTATATTGATTTTCCTGCCAATCATCAATCCTGTAGCATAAAAATAATTCAAAAAGATGTTATTCCCTTAAGAGGATCCCCATCTCCATCAGCTAATTGCTCTTGAGGATCTTATCCATGCAAACATATAAACACCCATTTAAACTTTTGGCCTTTTAAAATTAAAGAGGGCTGTGGGAATCCATGTTACAGGTCTTGAAGTGAGGTCCTATTCCCACGTGTCTCTTCCCCTTCATTTTATTTATTGGCCTGTGTTCCATGTTCTTGTTTTCTACACAGGGATGCCTCATTTTAAGCGACGAGTTAAACCACGCATCCCTAGTGCTTGGGGCCCGACTCTCAGGCGCGACCATAAGGATCTTCAAACACAACAGTGAGTATCAACGATTTTATCCAAGAGATACCACTTGCTCCTAGACAAAAGTAAAGATTATTGATGCAGCTTTGTCCTTGCTCTTCAAACTGGGAGCTTAGCTAATGAAACACGGTTATGTTTATATTCACAACGGGCTTGTTAACCTCCGGTGACCTGGAACAAACGGTTGAACTGCATTAAGCACCCAGATTGCTAAGTGTAACCCAAACATACCAGTGTCACTGTCATTAACGGTCTTACAAGCAGCTGCTGAAGCTGTGGCCGAGCTCTTAGAGTGTGCACAATTATCAGAAGTGTGCAATGGCCTCCTTTTTTGTAACTCTGCCTTGGGGAAGTTTGGAGACTTAAGTTTTGTTTGTTTTTTTTAGTTTAGTTTTTTTATCAAAGTATAGTTGATTTATGTTATATAAATTTATCATTTATACTGTTAATTTCTGCTGTACAGCAAAGTAACTCAGAAATGGCTCAGTGGTAAAGAATACTCCTGCCAATGCAGGAGACACAAGAGACTTGGGTTCGATCCCTGGGTTGGGAAGATCCCCTGGAGGAGGAACTGGCAACCACTTCAGTGGCCCTGCTTGGAAAATCCCAGGGACAGAGGAGCCTGGTGGGCTGCGGTCCATGGGGTTGCAAAGAGTCACACATGACTGAGCATCCATGCAGTCATGCATATGGTTTACCTCAGGGTACTGAGTATATCTTATACAGTAGGACCTTGCTGTTTATCATTCTCTATGTGACAGTCCGCATCTACTGAAGTTCCAGTTCTTCCCTCCCCCATTCACCCTCTGTGAGTCTATCTCTGTTTCATAAGTAGGTTCATTTGAGTCATATTTTACTTTATTTTTTTACTGAGTATGGTTGATTTACAATGTTGTGAATCTGCTATACAGCAACATGACTCAGTTATACACGTGTATACATTTTAAAATATTCTTTTCCATTATGGTTTATCACAGAGTATTGAATATATTTCCTTGTGCTATATAGTAGGACCTTGTTGTTATCCATTCTAGATGTAATAGTCTTTCTTGGAGATTCTATAAAGATGAAGACAATAGGCAGATAGGGCGATGAAACTGATGGGATGTGTTAATAGCTGCCACAAGGCTGCTCTACAGCGCGTGCGGTGCTGCGCTTAGTTGCTCAGCTGTGTCCAGCTCTTTGCAGCCTCATCAGCTGTAGCCCACCAGGCTCCTCTGTCGTGGGATTCTCCAGGCAAGAATACTAGAGTGGGTTGCCATGCCTTCCTCCAGGGGATCTTCTCAACCCAGGGATTGAACCCAGGTCTCCAGCATTGCAGGCAGATTTTTCACCATATGAGCCACCAGGGAAGCCCAAGAATACTGGAGTGGGTAGCCTATCCCTTTTCCAGGGGATCTTCCTGATTGAGTAATCCAACCAGGGTCTCCTGCCTTGCAGGCAGATTCTTTACCAGCTGAGCTACCAGGAAAGCCCAGTATATAGCATACATAAATTTACAACCATTTATTTGGGGTTTTTTTTCGTAAGTATAGGCTTTGACCCAAACATTTGTGTTCTTGTTTTATAGCCTACTATAATGTGGTCCTAGGCAAATTACTTAACCTTCTTAGACTGTTATTTACTAATTCCAAAAATAACCTCTATTATGATGCCTGATCATGGTATGAAACTAACCTCTATTATGATGCCTGATTCACAATATGTTGGAAAAGGAATATAAAATGCCTGGTAATAGAAGCTACTGAATTGTTTGTACCTGCTGTGTTATTAGATGAATCTAAGTAAAAGGGACCTGAGTGTTCTTTGTAATATTCTTATTCTTGCAAATATTTTGTTAAGTTTGAAATTATCTTCAAACAAAATTATAATTTTTTAGTCCTTTGCCAAAATTACAATGGAAAATTTTCAATTTATCTTCCAATTTTACAAAGCTCTTAAAACATTCAGTAACTTATTCTTTATGCTCTCTCTTGGGCCCAAGAAAATAGATAACAGTTCTCATTTTTATCTTTTAATAATTGCTTACTGTGGTTATTTTATATAACAACTAGCATTTACTGAGAATTTACACTGCACCAGATGCTGAGGTGATGATCTTTCCTTATGTACTTATTTAACCCTGTGGACAGCCCCATGAGGTCAGTAGTAGTTTACAGATGAGTAGATTCAGGCTCCACAACAGGTTGCTTAATACTTGTCTAAGATCAGTGCTACACTCAATATGCCAGCAAATCTGGAAAACTCAGCAGGGGCCACAGGACTGGAAAAGGTCAGTTTTCATTCCAATCCAAAAGAAAGGCAATGCCAAAGAATGTTCAAACTACTGCACAATTGTACTCATCTCACATGCTAGCAAAGTAATGCTCAAAATTCTCCAAGCTAGGCTTCAACAGTACATGAACTGTGAACTTCCAGATGTTCAAGCTGGATTTAGAAAAGGCAGAGGAATCAGAGATCAACATCCATTGGATCATCAAAAAAGCAAGAGATTTCCAGATAAACATCTACTTTTGCTTTATTGACTATGCCAAAGCCTTTGACTGTGTGGATCACAACAAACTGTGGAAAATTCTTAAAGAGATAGGAATACCAGACCACCTGACCTGTCTCCTGAGAAATCTGTATGCAGATTAAGAAGCAACAGTTAGAACTGGACATGGAACAGCAGACTGGTTCCAAATCGGGAAAGGAGTATGTCAAAGTTATATTGCAGAGTACATCATGAGAAAAGCTGGGCTGAATGAAGAATAAGCTGGAATCAAGATTGCCAGGAGAAATATTAATAACCTCAGATACACAGACAACACCATCCTTATGGCAGAAAGCAAAGAACTAAAAAGCCTTTTAATGAAAGCGAAAGAAAAGAGTGAAAACATTGGCTTAAAACTCAACATTCAGAAAACTAAAATCATGGCATCCAGTCCCATTACATCATGGCAAATAGATGGGGAAACAGTAGAAACAGTGACAGACTTTATTTGGGTGGGGGGGCTCCAAAATCACTGCAAATGGTAACTGCACCCATGAAATTAAAAGACGCTTTTCCTTGAAGAAGAGTTATGACCAACCTAGACAGCATATTAAAAAGCAGAGGCATTACTTTGCCAACTAAGGTCCATCTAGTCAAAGCTCTAGTTTTTCCAGTAGTCATGTATGGATGTGAGAATCAGACTATAAAGAAAGCTGAGCACCAAAGAATTGATGCTTATTTTAAACTGTGGTGTTGGAGATGTTTGAGAGTCCTTTGGACTGCAAGGAGATTCAACCAGTCCATCCTAAAGGAAATAGGTCCTGAATAGTCAATGGAAGGACTGATGCTGAAGCTGAAACTCCAATACTTTGACCACCTGATGCAAAGAACGGGCTCATTTGAAAAGACTCTGATGCTGGGGAAAATTGAAGGCAGGAGGAAAAGAGGACAACAGAGGATGAGATGGTTGGATGGCATCACTGACTCAACGGGCATGAGTTTGAGTAAACTCCAGGAGCTGGTGATGGACAGGGAGGCCTGACATGCTGCAGCCCATGGACATGAATGAGCAACTGAACTGAACAGGACCCATTTCAGGCCTTTAGCCTCCAGAACTGTCCGATAGCAAATCTGTGCTATTTTAAAGCCATAGATTTGTGCTAATCTCTTACAGTAGAAAACTAATAGACTTTCAGCCTCAGATACTCAAATCACTTGTTCTCACTCACTAATGTGCTCAACCCAACTTTTACCCATAAAGAATTCTCCCTACTGCTGTATTTACATCAGAACACAACCACCTTTGAGAGCAGGGCTAGCTTCAGTGTCCTTGGGACAACTTCTCATTTGAGATGTTCCAGAAATGAGACGGTATTGGGAGGGGAAAAAATTGAGTTTAGTCACAGTAGGTAAGGCTTCAGTAACTGCTGGCTGTCTTTATTGCTGGATGAGTTCTTGGATCGCAAACTGTGGGCAATCACTGTTCACCCTCCATTTCTGCATGTTCCACATCCACCAGATTCAACTTTCCACAGACCGGAAATATTTGAAAAAAAAAACTGCCAGAAAGTTACAAAAAGCAAAACTTTAATTTATCCTGGAATAATCCTAAATACCTCAGTAAACAATGATATTTTAATCCTTAATAGGTGTAAGTGCTGACTGGAATAAGGTAGAGATTTTTCAAAGAATNGTTTGAAATTATCTTCAAACAAAATTGTAATTTTTTAGTCCTTTGCCAAAATTACAATGGAAAAATTTCAATTTATCTTCCAATTTTACAAAGCTCTTAAAACATTCAGTAACTTATTCTTCATGCTCTCTCTTGGGCCCAAGAAAATAGATAACAGTTCTCATTTTTATCTTTTAATAATTGCTTACTGTGGTTATTTTATATAACAACTAGCATTTACTGAGAATTTACACTGCACCAGATGCTGAGGTGATGATCTTTCCTTATGTACTTATTTAACCCTGTGGACAGCCCCATGAGGTCAGTAGTAGTTTACAGATGAGTAGATTCAGGCTCCACAACAGGTTGCTTAATACTTGTCTAAGATCAGTGCTACACTCAATATGCCAGCAAATCTGGAAAACTCAGCAGGGGCCACAGGACTGGAAAAGGTCAGTTTTCATTCCAATCCAAAAGAAAGGCAATGCCAAAGAATGTTCAAACTACTGCACAATTGTACTCATCTCACATGCTAGCAAAGTAATGCTCAAAATTCTCCAAGCTAGGCTTCAACAGTACATGAACTGTGAACTTCCAGATGTTCAAGCTGGATTTAGAAAAGGCAGAGGAATCAGAGATCAACATCCATTGGATCATCAAAAAAGCAAGAGATTTCCAGATAAACATCTACTTTTGCTTTATTGACTATGCCAAAGCCTTTGACTGTGTGGATCACAACAAACTGTGGAAAATTCTTAAAGAGATAGGAATACCAGACCACCTGACCTGTCTCCTGAGAAATCTGTATGCAGATTAAGAAGCAACAGTTAGAACTGGACATGGAACAGCAGACTGGTTCCAAATCGGGAAAGGAGTATGTCAAAGTTATATTGCAGAGTACATCATGAGAAAAGCTGGGCTGAATGAAGAATAAGCTGGAATCAAGATTGCCAGGAGAAATATTAATAACCTCAGATACACAGACAACACCATCCTTATGGCAGAAAGCAAAGAACTAAAAAGCCTTTTAATGAAAGCGAAAGAAAAGAGTGAAAACATTGGCTTAAAACTCAACATTCAGAAAACTAAAATCATGGCATCCAGTCCCATTACATCATGGCAAATAGATGGGGAAACAGTAGAAACAGTGACAGACTTTATTTGGGTGGGGGGGCTCCAAAATCACTGCAAATGGTAACTGCACCCATGAAATTAAAAGACGCTTTTCCTTGAAGAAGAGTTATGACCAACCTAGACAGCATATTAAAAAGCAGAGGCATTACTTTGCCAACTAAGGTCCATCTAGTCAAAGCTCTAGTTTTTCCAGTAGTCATGTATGGATGTGAGAATCAGACTATAAAGAAAGCTGAGCACCAAAGAATTGATGCTTATTTTAAACTGTGGTGTTGGAGATGTTTGAGAGTCCTTTGGACTGCAAGGAGATTCAACCAGTCCATCCTAAAGGAAATAGGTCCTGAATAGTCAATGGAAGGACTGATGCTGAAGCTGAAACTCCAATACTTTGACCACCTGATGCAAAGAACGGGCTCATTTGAAAAGACTCTGATGCTGGGGAAAATTGAAGGCAGGAGGAAAAGAGGACAACAGAGGATGAGATGGTTGGATGGCATCACTGACTCAACGGGCATGAGTTTGAGTAAACTCCAGGAGCTGGTGATGGACAGGGAGGCCTGACATGCTGCAGCCCATGGACATGAATGAGCAACTGAACTGAACAGGACCCATTTCAGGCCTTTAGCCTCCAGAACTGTCCGATAGCAAATCTGTGCTATTTTAAAGCCATAGATTTGTGCTAATCTCTTACAGTAGAAAACTAATAGACTTTCAGCCTCAGATACTCAAATCACTTGTTCTCACTCACTAATGTGCTCAACCCAACTTTTACCCATAAAGAATTCTCCCTGCTGCTGTATTTACATCAGAACACAACCACCTTTGAGAGCAGGGCTAGCTTCAGTGTCCTTGGGACAACTTCTCATTTGAGATGTTCCAGAAATGAGACGGTATTGGGAGGGGAAAAAATTCAGTTTAGTCACAGTAGGTAAGGCTTCAGTAACTGCTGGCTGTCTTTATTGCTGGATGAGTTCTTGGATCGCAAACTGTGGGCAATCACTGTTCACCCTCCATTTCTGCATGTTCCACATCCACCAGATTCAACTTTCCACAGACCGGAAATATTTGAAAAAAAAAAAACTTCCAGAAAGTTACAAAAAGCAAAACTTTAATTTATCCTGGAATAATCCTAAATACCTCAGTAAACAATNGTTCCACATCCACCAGATTCAACTATCCACAGACCGGAAATATTTGAAAAAAAAAAAACTTCCAGAAAGTTACAAAAAGCAAAACTTTAATTTATCCTGGAATAATCCTAAATACCTCAGTAAACAATGATATTTTAATCCTTAATAGGTGTAAGTGCTGACTGGAATAAGGTAGAGATTTTTCAAAGAATGTGCCGAAGATATAAAGTTAACTCCCTGTGTGTATAAGAGGTGTGCAAGCAGGCCAGATAGAAGCTAATAACTTGTGAGATGGAGTTTAAAAATGGCCACCTTCATGATGTATTTAAAGTTATGAAAGAGAAGAATCTACAACCAATAATAGTCTACACAGCAATCTCATTCAGATTGGAGGATAAATCAAAAGCTTTCCAGGCAAGCAAATTCAGCACCACCAAACCAGCTTTAGAACAAATGCTAAAGGAACTTCTCTAGGCAGGAAACATAAGAGAAGGAAAGGACCTACACAAAGTAAACCCCAAACAATTAAGAAAATGGTAATAGGATCAGACAGGTCAATAATTACCTTAACTGTAAGTGGGTTAAATGTACCAACGAAGAGACACAGAATGACTGGGTGGATGAGAAGCTGTGCATGCGTGCTCTTCCACTTACCACATCACTCTACCTAACCCCCAAACTGTGTGTGATTATTTTATACTGCTAGGTTAATTGTATTTCCACTATGGCTTGAAATTGTAATTATCTTTTATTTGTTGTCTGGCTACTTATTGTGAAAACTGATAAACATCTTTTACTGTTGTGATTTCGTAGCTATTATTCACTTAACACCATTGTATCATGATTGGTCAAGAAAAAATAATAGAATTCTATATCACTAAAACTACTATTTAATAGGAAAAGAAAAAGTCTTCCTCTCTGATTCCTGTCTGATGGGCATGTTCCAAGACTTTGAGGAAGAAATGGAAGGCTTATTTATCAAAACTGAAGGTGGCTTCAAGAAAAGAGGGAAATGTAGCACTTTAGGAGCCAAAAAAAAAAAAGAGACTATCTTAAAATATCCATAACGTCACACAAATAAAATTAAATGTGGCTGAGACAAATGTAAAATCCTACATCTGGGCTCGAAGAGTTTACTGCAGTATGAGAAAGAACTCGATGGTGGTTTGTGTGGGGGAAAAGTATTTTTGTTAACTGGGTGGCGTGATTGCTGAACAAGAAAAACTGACCGGTGCAATTCTTTATTGGAAAGAGGAAAGAACTGAACAAATAAATAAAGTCTGACTCATTGGAAAAAAGAATGGCCACTTAAACTGGAACGTCCTTAAACATCACCATTATGGGATATCATACAATTGTATGTATTCCACTTTCTTGTATGTGGACTTGGCTCCACCTGTGTCCTCTGCTTACATTTAAAGGTACTGTCCTGACCTTGGAGGGAGAAGAGGTCCTATTTTTATGTAGATTAATACCAAAGGATACTTGCTTGTTATTTAGAGTAATTATGCTGCTGCTGCTGCTGCTAAGTCACTTCAGTCGCGTCCGACTCTGTGCGACCCCAAAGACGGCAGCCCACCGGGCTCCCCCATCCCTGGGATTCTCCAGGCAAGAATACTGGAGTGGTTGCCATTTCCTTCTCCAGTGCGTGAAAGTGAAAAGTGAAAGTGAAGTCGCTTCGCTCAGTCGTGTCCAATTCTTAGTGACCCCATGGACTGCAGCCCACCAGGCTCCTCCGTCCATTGGATTTTCCAGGCAAGAGTACTGGGGTGGGGTGCCACTAGAGTAATTAAGAATTAATCAGAATTCTGGGTCCTTGAATTTTTATATTCTGTATGGGAAAAAGATATACCTGAAGTGTAGTTAAGACTATTCAGACCGTCATAATAAATGTTGAATCCTATGTGATTGGATTTGACCAATAATTTTGAGCTATTCATCATTTCCCTTCCTGCCTGCTAAGTCATCTAGGTGGAGTCCAACTCTTTGTGACCCTGTGGACTGTAGCCCACCAGGCTCCTCTGTCCATGGGATTCTCCAGGCAAGAATCCTGGAGTGGGTTGCCATGCCCTCCTCCAAGGGATCTTCCTGACCCAGGGACTGAACCCACATTTCCTGTCTCTTGCATCGGCAGGTGGGTTCTTTCACTACTAGCGCCGCCAGGGAAGCCCCCATTATTTCTCTAATCTCCTCAAATCAGAATGAGGAACTGAAAAGACTGAAAGAAGGAAAGTTCTGAAAGGAAGGCACTACTCTCTAAGGAAAAGTAAACAATGCTTAAGTCTATTTTTAGCAGAATCTGTCACCAGGGATTAGCTCCTCCTAGATAGCAGATGTGGACAGTTACTGTCAGCCTTCCACTTCTGCCTGCTCCACAGTCATCAGATTCAGCCAACCACAGACTGAAATTATTCAGGAAAACATTTTCCAGAAAGTTAAAAATGCAAAACTTGGACTCCCTGGGGGTTTAGTGGTTAGAAATCCACCTACCAATGCAGGGGACACAGGTTCAGTCCCTGGTCCTGGAAGATCCGACATGCGGAGGAGTGACTAGAGAGTAGCTCCTGCTTGCCAGCACTGGAGAAAGTCCACGCACAGCAAAGAAGGCCTGGCAAGGCTAAAAAATAAGTAAGTAAACAAAGAAAATTTTTAAAAAGCAAAACTTTATCACAAGCTGGCCAACTATTTATACAGGATTTACATTGTATTAGGTATTATAAAGAAAGCTGAGCACCAAAGAATGGATGCTTTTGAACTGTGGTGTTCAAGAAGTCTCTTGAGAGTCCTTTGGCCTGCAAGGAGATCCAATCAGTCCATCCTAAGGAGATCAGTCCTGAATATTCATTGGAAGGACTGATGTTGAAGCTGAAACTCCAATACTTTGGCCACCTGATGCGAAGAGCTGACTCATTTGAAAAGACCCTAATGGTGGGAAAGATTGAGGGCGTGAGGAGAAGGCGGATGGCATCACCGACTCAATGGACTTGAGTCTGAGTAAATTCGAGGAGTTGGTGATGGACAGGGAGGCCTGGCGTGCTGCAGTCCATGGGGTTGCAAAGAGTCGGACCCGACTGAGCAACTGAAATGAACTGAACTGAACTGAGGTGTTATAAGTAATCCAGAGATGATTTAAATTATATGGGAGGATGTGCATAGATTATACACAACCGCTATGCCATTTTATATAACTAACTTAAGCATCTGTAGATTTGTGTGTCCACAGAGGTTCCTGGAACCAGTCCTCTGTGGATACCAAGGGACAATCATGTTGAGATCCCAACGATCATTTATTCAACATTCACTGCTGCTAAGCACTGATTAAGCCTTTTATATTATCAACCATTTAAATTTAACAAAAATCCAGATTATATTTCTCTTCACTATTCTCACTTATTAAGGAAGAACTAGGCTCAAAGTGACTGAATGACCTGGCCAAGGATACACACAACATACAGTGAGAGTCAAAATTCAAACCCAAGTCTGTTGCTCCTGTCCTGGTTCGTTTTCCCTGGACCAGACTTGAGACGTGATGCAAAGGCTAGTCCTTTCCTGAGGAAGTGATCCCAGGATGCAGGCAGATGAGCAGGGGATGAAGACAGGAAACAGTGTGCTGTCTACCACAACAGACAACCGGGGAGCAAGTCTACCAGGAGGCTCTAGGCACCA
Organism: Raphicerus campestris; assembly: GCA_006410735.1. Lineage (NCBI taxonomy): Eukaryota > Metazoa > Chordata > Mammalia > Artiodactyla > Bovidae > Raphicerus > Raphicerus campestris. Next base: position 607,978 of record SJYW01007841.1, read on the forward strand.
GAGTGAGCTGCCTTGGTGTCACCCCACTGGAGTGGGAGGCGCAGGATTTACCCACCGGTTCCCACTTGCTGGTTGGTTGAGGGCTGTCCTAACTCAGGCTGAGTACGCTCCTGCAGCCAGAAAGAAACCTCTTGGACAAAGAATAGCCTGTGTCTGCAGTGAGAGGACCCAGGTGCATGGACATCTCTGGATGATACTCTTCCACTCTCGCTAAGTCCAGCTACTGCCAGCCCCCATGCAGGACCCAGAGAGAGACATGGGTTCTCATGTGAAAATCAGTCTAGTGTGATGCCTTATCCTATTAGCATCCTGTTAACCCAGAAGCTGAAGTCTGGCCTCTGGCACCATGCTAAGAATAGCTCCTTGCACGTCTACTGTGCATAGCTCCAGGGAAACAGCCAACACTTAGTTTGCATTTGTGACTCATCAGTGCCATAAAACAGACTCTCCGGCCAGTTCACAGCACTGGCCAAGGCATCAGCTCCAACCAGGGCCCCACAGGCTTGGTCTCCTTCACGATTCTGGTCATGAAGCATCATGACCAGGTCCAAGCACCGTGGGGTACCTGGAGGCCTTGAGTGAACACGTCCTCTGGGCTGAGTATATCATCACCCTGAGAATTCCAGGACTGCAAATCCTGGAATCCTTCAACTTTCTGGAAAGGTCAACCTCTGCTTTCAGAGGGTCTGTGGAAATCAGAACTGAGTGTTGTTTTCGCTTTTTCTGAACCTGCTCACTTTACTGGTAAGTGCATAGGATGTAGATTGTAAGATAATGTTTCCTAGACTTTAATGTACAAGGAGGCACTGTGTGGCGACTTGTTAAAATGCAGAGTCCAGACTCAGATCTGGGCAGGGGCCTGAGCATCGGCCTTTCCAACAAGCTCCCAGGTGATGCTGCTGTTCCAGGTGCTGGGCCACACTTGGAGCAGAGAGGCTGTGCATAAGCGCCATACTCGAATGAGTCACAAAGAGCTTCTTGAGCTGGTCTTGAAGAGGAGAAGCAGTCTTTTCAACTAGGAGAGTTGCATGAGGTCAGAGGAATGGGCAGGCCAAGAATTTGGAGTGGTCTGGGAGGAAAAACGTTGGGAAGAAGAGCCAGGATTCTTTCTAGAGGCATTTACAGGCCATGAGGAGGGGGAACAAAGGATGCTGTGTCTGTGGGAACACTTGGGGCCCTGCCTCTTCTGAGGGCTCACGAGTGTCATTTGAGTGGAAGGTCAAACCCGTAAACATCACTTAGGTTACTTTACAAGCCACAGCCTTTTAGATCTCCAGGCTCTTGAACTAGATTTCCACTTTAATAAATAAAGCAATTGCCTCTCTACCTTTTAACAGTAAGAGTATTGAACCATTGCTGGAATGAAACTTTCACATGCACTCACTAATTTCAACCTCAACTACACAACAAGGCCAGGCACCTACCAATTACCCCTTGTTCCAGATGAAGAAAAAAGGCACGCGGTGGTGAGGTGACTTGTTCAGAGACAGAGCTGGAAAGAGGCAGAGATGAGATGTAAATCAAGGAGGTCTGAGTTCAGAGTTCCCCTTTGAAACACAATGAACTTAGACCTCCTTTCTACTCCATGCCTCCCCAGGATGGAAGGGTGATATACGCAATACGCTGCAGCTTCCATCTCTTGGGCAACTCTCCCGGGTCAGGGCAGCTGGGTCAGGCAGAGGCAAGCAGCACTCAGTGGGTGCCCTTGGCTGTCCCGTGACCTGAACCACAGCATCTAGGAGCTGACTCAGGCTCCCACAGTGCTCCCCAAGTCAAGGCTCACCTTCCTGCCCTGATCCCACTCACCCAAGGATCCCACTCAGTCTATGCCCGCAGGCCCTTGCCTGGGGATCCGAGACCTCTGTGCTGCATCAGGCCCTGAACCTGAGCGCACGGGACACCCGGTCCCTTTATGCAGACTCTGCTCATCTCATGTCCCCAAGGCCAGACATTTCTGCGATGACCTTCTCCCCTGCCCCCGGCCACCAGCACACCCTCAAACCTCGACCCAACTCCTCTCCTCCCTGCTGCCCTTTGCCCTCTTCCAGGAACCTCACCTTGCTTCTTTGACTTACAAAAGTTCTCCAGGACATCAGAAATACCCTCACTGATCTTGCAGAGGAGACTCTATAAATGTGACTTTGAGAAGAACATTTGCTTTGCTTGCCAAAAGTGGCCATTATGATTGTGTTTCCCCCCAAAGTCTACACAAGGGAGCAGTCCCCCCAAAACTGTCTTGTACATAAGATTCCAGAGGTCCAGTGGTTAAGACCACCTTCCAATGCAGGCGGTGCAGGTTCTATACCTGGTCGGTTAAGATCCACATGCCCTGTGGATCTTAACCAGATCTTAAAACAGAAGCAATACTGTAACACATTGAATAAAGGGTTTAAAAATGGTACACACACACACACATNGCTAAGCACTGATTAAGCCTTTTATATTATCAACCATTTAAATTTAACGAAAATCCAGATTATATTTCTCTTCACTATTCTCACTTATTAAGGAAGAACTAGGCTCAAAGTGACTGAATGACCTGGCCAAGGATACACACAACATACAGTGAGAGTCAAAATTCAAACCCAAGTCTGTTGCTCCTGTCCTGGTTCGTTTTCCCTGGACCAGACTTGAGACGTGATGCAAAGGCTAGTCCTTTCCTGAGGAAGTGATCCCAGGATGCAGGCAGATGAGCAGGGGATGAAGACAGGAAACAGTGTGCTGTCTACCACAACAGACAACCGGGGAGCAAGTCTACCAGGAGGCTCTAGGCACCAGAGTGAGCTGCCTTGGTGTCACCCCACTGGAGTGGGAGCCGCAGGATTTACCCACCGGTTCCCACTTGCTGGTTGGTTGAGGGCTGTCCTAACTCAGGCTGAGTACGCTCCTGCAGCCAGAAAGAAACCTCTTGGACAAAGAATAGCCTGTGTCTGCAGTGAGAGGACCCAGGTGCATGGACATCTCTGGATGATACTCTTCCACTCTCGCTAAGTCCAGCTACTGCCAGCCCCCATGCAGGACCCAGAGAGAGACATGGGTTCTCATGTGAAAATCAGTCTAGTGTGATGCCTTATCCTATTAGCATCCTGTTAACCCAGAAGCTGAAGTCTGGCCTCTGGCACCATGCTAAGAATAGCTCCTTGCACGTCTACTGTGCATAGCTCCAGGGAAACAGCCAACACTTAGTTTGCATTTGTGACTCATCAGTGCCATAAAACAGACTCTCCGGCCAGTTCACAGCACTGGCCAAGGCATCAGCTCCAACCAGGGCCCCACAGGCTTGGTCTCCTTCACGATTCTGGTCATGAAGCATCATGACCAGGTCCAAGCACCGTGGGGTACCTGGAGGCCTTGAGTGAACACGTCCTCTGGGCTGAGTATATCATCACCCTGAGAATTCCAGGACTGCAAATCCTGGAATCCTTCAACTTTCTGGAAAGGTCAACCTCTGCTTTCAGAGGGTCTGTGGAAATCAGAACTGAGTGTTGTTTTCGCTTTTTCTGAACCTGCTCACTTTACTGGTAAGTGCATAGGATGTAGATTGTAAGATAATGTTTCCTAGACTTTAATGTACAAGGAGGCACTGTGTGGCGACTTGTTAAAATGCAGAGTCCAGACTCAGATCTGGGCAGGGGCCTGAGCATCGGCCTTTCCAACAAGCTCCCAGGTGATGCTGCTGTTCCAGGTGCTGGGCCACACTTGGAGCAGAGAGGCTGTGCATAAGCACCATACTCGAATGAGTCACAAAGAGCTTCTTGAGCTGGTCTTGAAGAGGAGAAGCAGTCTTTTCAACTAGGAGAGTTGCATGAGGTCAGAGGAATGGGCAGGCCAAGAATTTGGAGTGGTCTGGGAGGAAAAACGTTGGGAAGAAGAGCCAGGATTCTTTCTAGAGGCATTTACAGGCCATGAGGAGGGGGAACAAAGGATGCTGTGTCTGTGGGAACACTTGGGGCCCTGCCTCTTCTGAGGGCTCACGAGTGTCATTTGAGTGGAAGGTCAAACCCGTAAACATCACTTAGGTTACTTTACAAGCCACAGCCTTTTAGATCTCCTGGCTCTTGAACTAGATTTCCACTTTAATAAATAAAGCAATTGCCTCTCTACCTTTTAACAGTAAGAGTATTGAACCATTGCTGGAATGAAACTTTCACATGCACTCACTAATTTCAACCTCAACTACACAACAAGGCCAGGCACCTACCAATTACCCCTTGTTCCAGATGAAGAAAAAAGGCACGCGGTGGTGAGGTGACTTGTTCAGAGACAGAGCTGGAAAGAGGCAGAGATGAGATGTAAATCAAGGAGGTCTGAGTTCAGAGTTCCCCTTTGAAACACAATGAACTTAGACCTCCTTTCTACTCCATGCCTCCCCAGGATGGAAGGGTGATATACGCAATACGCTGCAGCTTCCATCTCTTGGGCAACTCTCCCGGGTCAGGGCAGCTGGGTCAGGCAGAGGCAAGCAGCACTCAGTGGGTGCCCTTGGCTGTCCCGTGACCTGAACCACAGCATCTAGGAGCTGACTCAGGCTCCCACAGTGCTCCCCAAGTCAAGGCTCACCTTCCTGCCCTGATCCCACTCACCCAAGGATCCCACTCAGTCTATGCCCGCAGGCCCTTGCCTGGGGATCCGAGACCTCTGTGCTGCATCAGGCCCTGAACCTGAGCGCATGGGACACCCGGTCCCTTTATGCAGACTCTGCTCATCTCATGTCCCCAAGGCCAGACATTTCTGCGATGACCTTCTCCCCTGCCCCCGGCCACCAGCACACCCTCAAACCTCGACCCAACTCCTCTCCTCCCTGCTGCCCTTTGCCCTCTTCCAGGAACCTCACCTTGCTTCTTTGACTTACAAAAGTTCTCCAGGACATCAGAAATACCCTCACTGATCTTGCAGAGGAGACTCTATAAATGTGACTTTGAGAAGAACATTTGCTTTGCTTGCCAAAAGTGGCCATTATGATTGTGTTTCCCCCCAAAGTCTACACAAGGGAGCAGTCCCCCCAAAACTGTCTTGTACATAAGATTCCAGAGGTCCAGTGGTTAAGACCACCTTCCAATGCAGGCGGTGCAGGTTCTATACCTGGTCGGTTAAGATCCACATGCCCTGTGGATCTTAACCAGATCTTAAAACAGAAGCAATACTGTAACACATTGAATAAAGGGTTTAAAAATGGTACACACACACACACATAAAGTCTTTTTTTTAAAAAAGTAAGAATAATTTGTCATCAGTCGCAGTTGTTTTAAGTATCTGTTGCTTAATAGTTCACATTTGGGCTCAATATTGGAGGAAGCCACTGAGTGTCTCTGAAGGCACCCAAGTACACGGGGTGGGGGGGGGGGGTGAGGGGATGAGTAGGCAGAATTAGAAAGAGGAGCAAGTAGCATTTCTTCATCATCCAACCATCTTTTCACTTAAGAAGCAGCTATTGAGCTGCTGAGTATCTTGTCTGTAGGCATGAAAAGATTTGGGCAAGCATCCCACAGAGCAGGGAGCCAGAGGATGTATCTAAATGCAGCTGCGGGCAGGTTTCCCGGAGCTCTGGGGGGTGGAGGTGAATTGCCAGCACACTGGGCAGGGCCTGGGAAGCGCAGCCTGCCATGTGGCCCCCACCACGGGCCCTGGATGGGCGAGCAGGGTGGGGCAGTGAGGGATGGCTGGGGACAAAGTTCTCTTGTCTCAACAAAAGCTCAGTTGCACAAGAGATGAGGAAAGAGGCAGCCATGGCAGGAGAAACTGTGTTGGCATTGTACAAGGGAGTTAAAAAGAGGCCAGGGACCCAGTTCTAATCTCTAGGAAGAGGCTCTTTGAATTACACTGAACCTCCCTTCTGAGATGATTGCGGCTTCTTTGTAATCGTTTTTGACTTGGGCTCTCTTCTCAGTGTCTGTGCAGATCCCAGAAGCTTGCTGATATTATCAGGGCTTTGAATTCAAAAACAGGTGTAGAAGCTGACGCAGACAGTCATTGCCACCTAAGGCTGATTGGAGCTTTGGGCACAAAGATGGGCTCTTCCTGGGATTTAGTAATTCGTTAACTGGTGACAAACCAGGGCAGCTTTGAACCAGAATGTAGCCCCCAGGCTATATCTCATCACCCACCATGCCATCTCCCTTCTCTCATCCTGTCACAAACCAAAGGAACCCGCCTTGATGAGCCAGATTTGGTGATGAATAACATCTAAGGCATTGTTGTTACTCAACTTTGTGATGATTGCAAGTCCTCAGCATGTCATTATGACTTTGTAACAACATGGTAAAATAGCACTATGTGGGTGTACCTGGATGGCATCAAATGTACTCTCTTAATTTCGCTAACTCAAGTTTTTTTATACTCTGACCAGAAACTGATTTGTTTAGGCTGAATCTTTTTGTTTGTTTGTTTGTTTGTTTTGGGTTTTATTGGTTTGACAAACTTCTGACTTTAGTCTGCTTATCTGAAAAAAGCCAAAACCTAATTGTTCTTGCCTACTTCTCAGAGGTGTCATAGGGATTAACATAATGTGAATATAAGTACTTTAATAAGTATTATTATTTGAAAATCCCTTGCAGATGTTAGCACATGATTTGCTGAAACGGTAGACTCTTGAAAGGCCTGCAGAACATACGCCACAATCCCCTGAATCCTACAGGTCTGTAACCCACACTGTAGAATTACACAGTAAGAACCTGAGAATCAGGATGTTATCATGTTTCCAGATGTTACCATGGGCCCAGAATCCTACAGTGAGTGAAGTCATACCTCTCTGTGTCTAGCCTCAATGATTCTGTAAAGAGGTTAGCTAGTTTATCCCCCAAGGGGGAAACATGACTGACTGATTCTCCCTTTGCGCGAGGATCCCAGTGGGTGAACACCAGGGGTCTTCTCAAGTTCCCCTAAAAACTTCTCCCCAAAGAGCTGTCCATTCACGACAAACACGATGAGTTCCCTGCCGTCTGCAAAATGCAGCGAACACGTCAATGGCATTTGCAGGCTGTCTGATATTAGAAGAATGGATGGAAATGTCTCTTTTCCTTAGCGGTGTTGACTTAAACTCCCAGACTCAGCCTCTAAGACGTATGTGACTTTTTTGACTTCATGAAGAGTATGATAATCTAGGCATGTGCAGATTTTTCAAAAGCTTAGAATATCAATTTTTTTTTCATTACAAATATAGAGTGTGATAAACTTTGATGTTCGTCTACAGTGGTGATATCTCCACTAAGAGAGCAGTCATCATTCTATTCTCCTCCAGAAGTTTGCCCCTTTGCAATCTCCCATCTCTTCCCTGGCAACTAACTACTGGGAGAATATTGATTTTTAAATGACTTATAATTTAGTTCACTTGGCTTTTCTTTTATTATTGGAATCACACTCATCATGTATTATTTCTGTATAAAGACTTGTAAATTCCAAGTCCCGGAGGAAAACCCCTTTAAACAGTTCTGCTTAGACTCATCATCTCTTTATTCTCTGAATCATCATCTATTCTCTTCCAAGACTAACAGGCCTTCAGCAGATTACAGAAAAGGGAGCTGGTTTCTCCAAGCACAAGGGTTCCTTCAACACTTCAGGAGCCCAGCTGAAAGCAAAATGTCAATAAAGGTGAAGGGATGTTATCCCTGAAATTCTCAAAGAAAGCTGCTTTTTGTTTCCTTGGCTGCCCTCTAGTGGTCAAGGATGCAGAAACATACTGCATCTTAGGTCATGACTCAGAAGATATATCTGCTTGTCTTTAAAACAAAAGCTAAAAAGACAGTTATTTAAAGAAATACTACTGCAAGCATGAGGAAAGTGTCCTTACTTATAATTCATATTTAGATCCCAAAGTGTCATTCCCTTTCCTGTTTCCTAGTCTACAATCCTTTCTGTGAAAAGATAAGGGATTCAACTATTACATATCAAATTAGCTCTAACACTGAGCATTAGGACTAGGCTAAAAGGATGAATAAGATAAGGTCCCTGCCTTCCCTGGAGGATAGGCATGAACTCGAATAATGAGCAATGTGATGAGTGCTTAAAAATAGAACAGTCTGTATCTGTTTTGTGGATAAGTTCATTTCTGTTGTTTTTTAGATTCCACACCTAAGTAATGTCATATAGCATTTGTCTTTCTCTGTCTGACTTACTTCACTTAATATGCTAATCTCTACATCCATCCATGTTGCTGCAAATGGCATTATTACAGCTGAGTAGTATTCCATTGTGTATATTTACCACATCATCTTAAACAGCAAAGCGCTACTGTAGAGCATAGGAGACTATGTTCAATAGCCTGCAATAAACCATAATGGAAAAAGATTATAAAAAGGGATGCATATATGTATAACTGAATCACTTTGCTACAGAGCAGAAGTTAATACCACATTGTAAACCAACTATACTTCAGTAAAAACAAAAATTTTTTAAAACAAAATAGACACACATACACTATATATATATATGTATATATATATATATATATATATATATATATATANATCACTTTGCTACAGAGCAGAAGTTAATACCACATTGTAAACCAACTATACTTCAGTAAAAACAAAAATTTTTTAAAACAAAATAGACACACATACACTATATATATATATACATATATATATGTATAAATCATATGTATATATATATACATACATATATATATATATATATGTATAAATCATTAAGGACACGAAGGAAGAAAGAAAGTCTGCTGTATCGGCCAAAAGAGCTCTAGTGGAGTCTTGCGTGATGGGTGGAAGTTCTCCAGACAGATAAGAGAGGGAAAGTGTGTAAGACAGATGAGAGGCTGTGTGTTGAAGAATATTGAGAAATAATATCAGGAAGATAGCCAAGAGCTAGGTCAGGAAGGGCCTTTGGAGGCTGTGTTCATTAGCTATTCCTGCAACAAACAGCCTCGAACCCTCAGTAGCACCCAGTAAATATCCCTGATTTTTCCCGCGTGACTGAAGGTGGGTTGGGCTAACTGTCCTACTTATCCCGCAGCCTCTCTTGGGCCCCTCCTGGGACCAGCTGGGCTAGCCCTGGGGGTGTTCTTTTCCTGTTACTGGCAGAAGCACAAGAGGAAAAGCAGAAACATGGGAGGTCTCTAAAGGTCATACTCAGAACTCACCTGCTCTCTCTTTCCTGGATTCTGTTAGCCAAAGCAAGGCATTGGCTGAACCCAAGTCAGAGGCAGGAAAACACCCTCCACCTCTTTAGTGGGAGGGCTGTGAGCTTACACGTCAAAGGACTCAAATGTGTGGAGGGTACGAATTAGGGCCAATAATGGCACAAGTTCTACCTTGGAAATGCTGCGTTTGAGGTACTCATGCATTTTGCTAAAATGTGATTGGAAAACATAGCTCAGAATACAGATCTGCTGTATAGGAATGGAGTCTAGATGAGAGTGAATACATGTATATGCATGCTTGATTCATTTTGCCATACAGCAGAAACTAACACAGCATTGTAAATCAACTGTACTTCAGTTAAAAAGCTAATTTAAAAATGTTAAAATCAAAGTAGAGAATTTTCATTAAAAAAAAATAGAGGTCTAGCTTTGAGTGATGAATCCAGGAATCTCAAGACCCCACTCACCAGACTTGTGGACCCCCTCCCATGCCAACTGGTCCAGAATCTCTAGGGGTGAGACTGGAGATGTGCATGTTAACGAGGTCCCTAGACGATGCTTCATATTGTCTGAAGTCTGAGCCCCACTGGTAGATAAATGACATAAAATGGCACTGCCTTAAAGTTTTGAAGCAAACCTGCGACTGCTTTACCCCAGAATGTGGCCTCCACCCCGCATCCATTCACCCACCTCCCAAAGCTTAGGCAGTGAGACCCCTGCCGGCCAAACATGCTGCCACTCTAGCAAACCCAGCTAAGCTCTCCCAAGATGGTGCCTAAAGGATCGACTGGTGAGTGTTAGATAATGACATCTCTCCAGGCTAATTTCAGCCTGGCAGCAAATCTTCAGCCTAAGAAATGCATTTCATGCATTTTTTTCAGTCTCTAAGAGGCGCCATGGAAGAGCCTGTGAAACCGTGTCTCAATACCTCCACTAGAGGCTTATTCTCCCTGCTTGGAAACCCAACCTCTCATCTTGTCAGAGTTAAATTTTACTAAGAAATAGACTGCTCTCTCCCCTCTAGTTGTTCTCTGATTCCAGCTTTGCTCTCTGAAAATTCAGGCCCAAGCCTGAGTGTAAAAATATCTGACTCCTACTCCATAATTTAAAAAAAAAAAAAGAAGGAAGAAAAGAAAAACCCTTTCGTGACTCCAATTTTTTTGTATTATTTAAAGACATGCAAAGCCTAGAGAAGCTCCTGAGAGATGCAGTCATCTATGGCCAGCCTCGAACCCGCAGAGCTTGGAGAAAGATTCTCATCCTAGTGGAGGGCATCTACAGGTAGGTGAATAACCAGAGACCTGTTCACACACTGAGGGGCACAGCGAGCTGACAAGCGGGGCAAGGCTGACCTCTCCTAGTGAAAGAGACAAATGAATGAGACAGAGGGGAGATGAAGGGACCTGAGCCAAAGCCACCAACGTGAACTGTCAAGGGTTGGCTCCCCTGACCTGTCCATGCCCTGATCTCCGGTGGAGCACCTCAGAGGCTGGTGTACTGGAGAAAGTGTCTTCAGAAATGTCCTGACTAATGGTCAGAAATGTCCTGACTTGCACTGATTCCTCCCACTACCCTTGGCTGCCCCACAGTTTCAAAGTCCTCTGGGACTAGGTTATTCAACTTCAGAACACTCTTTGCCTTTACGACAAAGGCAGGAGAGTAGGTACCGCTGATGGGAGCTCAGCTGCCCCTAATTCAACAGTGCACCCAAACTCTAGTTGCTCCTTGAACTTGGCCAGTTGTTGGCATCAGAACACAAAAGGCCTGCACGTTTTCCTCAAGGTGAAGCTAACCTGGAGTGCAGTTTTTGAGGAAATGGCTTTTGCATCTGAAGACATGTTCAGTCTTCTCTCAACTTATGGGCTGAGCAGACAAAACATCCACTAATCTGGTCAGAACTGCACTTTCATCCTGAGGGTTGCAGGTGAATTTGCTTCATTCTCCAAATTGATGATTGTTACTAAAGTCAAAATTGCCCCAAACTCAGCTTCTGTCAGATGCCCTAATCCATGAGTCAACGAAATTGCTCATTCCTGAATCAATGCTCAGTCCTAAAGTCAGAAGAATCAAGGGTGATACTTCCTATGATATAATTATGGAACAATGAGTAATATTCCCTCCCAGGGAAGGGAGTGAGGGCTTAACGTCCCAACAAGAGGGAATGTGGTTGCGAAGGAAGTCTGAGGTCAGAAGCAGCATTGCTTTCCACTCCCAAGGGCACCACCCTAGCATACCTGTCAGTTTTCAGTTGTCAGTCACAAAAGAGCGCTGCTGGCCCCAGGTGGGCAGAGGCCAGGGATAATGCCAACCCCCTTACAGCACACGGGGTGGGCCCTGCAAAAGAGAGTTATCTGGCTCAACATGTCAACAGTACTGAGGGTGAGAAGCCCTGCTATAGACTCCTGTAACCAACCACAGGCCCAGAACTTGCGACTTTGAGGAAATAATCTCGTTTTGACTCTCGGCTGTCACGACCTCCAGCTTGGGTCTTTCTCCCTGTGAGATCTGTGCCAGATGCCAGCCTGGGAGGAGAGCTCTTATCTAAACATCTGTCAGTCAGGCCTGGACTGGTGGGAGGGCGGATCAGCTGAACCAGAGAGATAGGCATCTCCCTGAAGCAGAATAAACAGAAGTGAAAGTGAAGTCGCTCAGTCGCGGCCGACTCTTTGCGACCCTGTGGACTGTAGCCCACCAGGCTCCTCTGTCCATGGGATTCTCCAGGCAAGAGTACTGGAGTGGGGTGCCATTTCCTTCTCCAGTAAAGAATAAACAGAACCCAACTGCAAATAAACAGAACTCAGCTCCACTAAAAGGAAGTTGTGTGTTCTAAGTACTTTGATCATGGCGGAATTAAGCGGACCACCGGCATTTCACTGTCAAATAGTCCCATCGGTTACAGAAAGAAACCCCTTGGTAATGGCTATGCTGGGGCTGGGTCCTACCTGATATCAGCAAAATCAGCCATCAACAAATGCACTGCTACTTTCCAGAGATGTATTATGGGTATAGACCTTGTTAACATCCACTCGAATCTTCCTTAGAGTTTTCACTCTCAGATCTTGTTTATCTCTGTCTGTGGTTTGCCCCTATGGGCAAAGTCCCCCTACCACAGACAGCTCACATAAATCAATTTTTTCAAAACTCCCAAAAAGAGTAGTCAGCCAAATCAGTCTCAAAGTAGGTATGAAGGCAGAAAAGGCAAGATACCAAATCCTAGAAGTCAATAAACTCCACAACAGCAGGTATAATAATAATAGTAGTAGCAATGATACTATCACCATCCATAGATCATGAAAATATTAATATTTATATCGAGAAGACAAGGGAGTCAGGATTTGGAGGGAGGCCTGGACATGGGCACGGATCCTGTGTGCTGCCTAGCTAAGTGTCCTTCATAGAATTCCTTTGTAAAAATTAAATGAGATCATCTATGCCAGTGCTTGGCAGCAGCCCAACCCATAGTAAACCCACAACCAAGGGTAGCAGTCCTCATCATTAGATTTATTTTCAGTTGAGGAAGACACAGTTCAGAAAACAACAAGCCATCTACATGGCGAAGCTGTCTGACACCTGGAGGATGGGTGTCAGAGGACAAAGTACACATTTATCCAGTGCCTACACATTGACACACTAAACATTTCATGTGGGCCGTCTTAAGTAAGTACCTCCAGTACTCTTGAGGTTATTGTGAGGATGGAGGCATTCAGGTCCAAGATCTAGATAACTTGCCCCAGGGAAGGTAACTGAGATAAAGCAGAACTGGGATTCAAACCAGGTGGCTCTGCAGGGATAGAGACCCAGTGTAAACAGAAGAGTCTGCCCACGTGCCCGCATCTGATGAAGTAATCGTGGAAACTGCAGAGGCATCCATTTGACCTTCCTCGTCAACCCACCAAGGGCTTCATTTCTCCATCTGTAAAATAGGGAGATTGAAACTTGCAGTCTAGAGTTCCACGATTTGGGGTTCAGACGTACAGTAGTACTGCTTTGGGGTTCTCATCTGCATTTCCTCTGTTTTAAAGTCACACTCCTAGTTTTGTGTTTCTGGGAAGCCTAGTAGTCAATTCATGGTGGTCGAGGAGTTTTAAAGGCATTCAAATATACACTAGAGACGGGGAAAGTGAAAAGTGTTAGTCTCTCAGTCACGTCCAACTCTTTGCGACCCCATGGACTGTAGCCTGCCAGGCTCCTCTGCCCCTGGAATTCTCCAGGCAAGAATAGTGGAGTGGGTATCTGTTCCCTTCTCCAGGGGATCTTCTGACACAGGGATCTCACCTGGGTCTCCTGCACTGTGGGCAGTTTCTTTGCTGCCTGAGCCACCAGGGAAACATTCGAAATGGGAGATGGGTCCAAAATAACCTTGGGTATAAACTAGTATAGCTGGAGCCCAAATTTTTAAAATAAAATTAATCAAGAAATACTATCTAGTCATATCCAAAACTACATATGTACACAAATGTTGGAATCTCAGCATGCCATTGTCTCTAAGAATGTAAGCCATTCTCCTGACCCAAATAATGTAAGTTTAAGAACTGAGAACTTCAGTAGTAAAGTCTAAACTGTATCCCTATGGTATAAATGAATAAAGACAAAGGAAAAGAAAACAGTAGTTACTTGATTTTTAATTAACCTCAGCTCCTTTTTTTTTCCTCCTCTCTTTCCACCTTCTTTCTTCTCTTGGATTATACTCTGGGCCCACCAAGGAGATTTTTCCACTGTGTAAGTTGGCAAACCAGTGGCTTAATTCCCAGTCATGCCAATGGGTAATATGGTTTAAACACCAAGAGAAGGTGGTGAGAGGGAGATTTAAAAAAGGAGTCTTGTCACTTAGCTAATACATTATGTAACAGAAAAGATATAAAGAAATTATTCACTGGCTTACTGGTTTAAGAATAATCCAAATCCCTACACAGAGATTTCAGTTAATGAGTGAAATTATTTTTACCTACAGTTGTATTTTAGTTGTTTTTTTTTTTTCCTCTATTGAAGCCAAAAGAAAGCACGACCTTCCACTCAAGAAGAAAATATTGTTCTTGGGTTTGTTTTTTTTTTTTTCATCATTTTTGGCACAGTATTCTTTGACAGCAATTTTAATAACATAGATAGCCTTTTCATGTATAAACCAAACTCAATATACCACTATGGGGAAAGATTCAATTCAAATTTTGTCACATTGAGAAAATGAAAACTTAGTGTGGATGAATATCACTCTTTATAAAAACTGAGTTTTCTCTAGAACTCTTATGTGCCCTGCATTAACTTCTGGAATCAGCAGTATTGCTGAGTCATTAATCTTTGAGGAAGAAATATAAACCAGGTGGGCAGACTCCTAACATCAGCTAGACCAGCACCAACAAAGATGGCTAATTAGCTGCCTAGACTGTCTGAAAACTGTTCAATGTGAACTCTGGCTCCTGCCAAACTCAGTTCCAGAACAAAAATTGACTATTTGTGACATGTCAGGTTTTTAGCATTTTTGTGTTACCAACTTACAACATTTTAAAAGATAAGAAGAAGGTTCTAGAATTTTGAGGGCATCCACCCATGTATTGGGTATGACACCCATATGCCTCCTTCCTGAGTCAACACAGAGGGCTCCCAATTTCTCAGATGAGGCCCCAGTGCTGCCATTTCCTCCTAAGCTCCTCCTGAGAACAAGAACAACCCAGTGGGTGCCCACTATGTGTCAGACACTTTACAACTGCTATTTCTAGTAATTCACATTGAGGCTTTGTGAGCAGTGTACTATCATCGTGTTAATTTTACACCCAAGGAAACTGAGGCAGAGAGCACCAACTAAGTTGCCCAAATAAATGAATTAGGAACTGATGTGGCTACCACCTCAGCTTATGGAGTCAGAGGGCTGGACTCCCCATCAATGGCAATAACTTTAACAAGCAATTACTCTAAGGAAATACTGGAATTAACTTGTAAAGTTAAGTAAGAGAAGATGCCTCTGTGATCTTCATGTTATTAAAATCTGAAAACATCCATTCAGAATGACCTTGTGAAAAGTACAAATAAGATGGACTTCATTAAAATTAAGAACTTCAGCTCTGCAAGATAATATCTAGAGTGTTAGAAGGCAAGTCACAGACTGGGGGCAATACTTGCAAAAGATCTGATAAAGCACTGCTATCTAAAAGACCCAAGGAGGAGAACACTTAGAACTCAATAATAAGAAAACAAACAACTGAATTTTTTTAAAAAATGGGCCAAAGACCTTAACATACACCTTACACAAGAAGACGTACAGACAAAACTAAGCGCGTGGAAGGACGCTTCACATCGAGTGCCATCAGAGAAGGTGCAAAGTAAGACAGCAAGGCGCCACTACACACCCGTTAGAAGGTTGGAATCTAGAACACTGACAATAGTAAGTGCTGGTGAGAATATGCAGGAACCCAGAGCTCTCATCACTGGTGGTGGGATTGCAAAGTGGTCCAGTCACTTTAGATGGCAGTTTTGTGGTTTCTTACCAACATACTCTTAACATAAAATCCAGCGATCTTGCTCCTCGGTATTTACCCAAAGGAGGTGAAAACTTCTGTTCTCTCAAAACCCTGCACACAGATATTTATAGCATCTTTATGTATAATCACCCAAACTTGGAAACAACCAAAGCGTCTTTCAGTCAGCAAATGGATAAATGGTGGTGCATTCAGACAGTGGAATATTAGCAGCAAAAAGAAATGAGCTACAGAGTCACGAAAAGACACAGAGAAAATCTAAGTGCATTTTACTAACTGAAAGAAGCCAATCTGAAAACATCACATAGTGTATGATTCCAGCTACATAATGTTCTGGAAAAGGCAGAACAGCAAAAAGATCCCTGGGTGCCAGGGGTTGGGTGGAGAGACAGGTAAACAGGTGAAGCACAGTGGATATTTTAGGGCAAAAAAAAAAAAAAAAAGTAGTATGCATTATAATAACAGGTATGTGTCATTATGCATTTGTCCAAACCTGTAGAATGTATGATGATGAAACTCAGCCCCTGTGCACTGGTGGTAAATTGAATCTCAGAGACAGAGTTTTGGATGGAGTAGAAAGAAATAGCTCTATTGCTTTGCCAGGCAAAGTGGGACGCAAGGGGATAATGCCCTTAAAACTGTGTGTCCCAACCTGGGGGGATTTGGTGAGGAGTTTTAGAGCAGTGGTTCCAAGGCAGGGTTCTGGGGGTCAGGGTGTGTGTGCAGGGCCTGTATTCCTTTAATCCGGCTTCAGGTGGTCTCCGGATGATGTCATCACTCTGTGACCTCTGGAATGAAGNCAGTCTCTAAGAGGCGCCATGGAAGAGCCTGTGAAACCGTGTCTCAATACCTCCACTAGAGGCTTATTCTCCCTGCTTGGAAACCCAACCTCTCATCTTGTCAGAGTTAAATTTTACTAAGAAATAGACTGCTCTCTCCCCTCTAGTTGTTCTCTGATTCCAGCTTTGCTCTCTGAAAATTCAGGCCCAAGCCTGAGTGTAAAAATATCTGACTTCTACTCCATAATTTAAAAAAAAAAAAAGAAGGAAGAAAAGAAAAACCCTTTCGTGACTCCAATTTTTTTGTATTATTTAAAGACATGCAAAGCCTAGAGAAGCTCCTGAGAGATGCAGTCATCTATGGCCAGCCTCGAACCCGCAGAGCTTGGAGAAAGATTCTCATCCTAGTGGAGGGCATCTACAGGTAGGTGAATAACCAGAGACCTGTTCACACACTGAGGGGCACAGCGAGCTGACAAGCGGGGCAAGGCTGACCTCTCCTAGTGAAAGAGACAAATGAATGAGACAGAGGGGAGATGAAGGGACCTGAGCCAAAGCCACCAACGTGAACTGTCAAGGGTTGGCTCCCCTGACCTGTCCATGCCCATATCTCCGGTGGAGCACCTCAGAGGCTGGTGTACTGGAGAAAGTGTCTTCAGAAATGTCCTGACTAATGGTCAGAAATGTCCTGACTTGCACTGATTCCTCCCACTACCCTTGGCTGCCCCACAGTTTCAAAGTCCTCTGGGACTAGGTTATTCAACTTCAGAACACTCTTTGCCTTTACGACAAAGGCAGGAGAGTAGGTACCGCTGATGGGAGCTCAGCTGCCCCTAATTCAACAGTGCACCCAAACTCTAGTTGCTCCTTGAACTTGGCCAGTTGTTGGCATCAGAACACAAAAGGCCTGCACGTTTTCCTCAAGGTGAAGCTAACCTGGAGTGCAGTTTTTGAGGAAATGGTTTTTGCATCTGAAGACATGTTCAGTCTTCTCTCAACTTATGGGCTGAGCAGACAAAACATCCACTAATCTGGTCAGAACTGCACTTTCATCCTGAGGGTTGCAGGTGAATTTGCTTCATTCTCCAAATTGATGATTGTTACTAAAGTCAAAATTGCCCCAAACTCAGCTTCTGTCAGATGGCCTAATCCATGAGTCAACGAAATTGCTCATTCCTGAATCAATGCTCAGTCCTAAAGTCAGAAGAATCAAGGGTGATACTTCCTATGATATAATTATGGAACAATGAGTAATATTCCCTCCCAGGGAAGGGAGTGAGGGCTTAACGTCCCAACAAGAGGGAATGTGGTTGCGAAGGAAGTCTGAGGTCAGAAGCAGCATTGCTTTCCACTCCCAAGGGCACCACTCGAGCATACCTGTCAGTTTTCAGTTGTCAGTCACAAAAGAGCGCTGCTGGCCCCAGGTGGGCAGAGGCCAGGGATAATGCCAACCCCCTTACAGCACACGGGGTGGGCCCTGCAAAAGAGAGTTATCTGGCTCAACATGTCAACAGTACTGAGGGTGAGAAGCCCTGCTATAGACTCCTGTAACCAACCACAGGCCCAGAACTTGCGACTTTGAGGAAATAATCTCGTTTTGACTCTCGGCTGTCACGACCTCCAGCTTGGGTCTTTCTCCCTGTGAGATCTGTGCCAGATGCCAGCCTGGGAGGAGAGCTCTTATCTAAACATCTGTCAGTCAGGCCTGGACTGGTGGGAGGGCGGATCAGCTGAACCAGAGAGATAGGCATCTCCCTGAAGCAGAATAAACAGAAGTGAAAGTGAAGTCGCTCAGTCGCGGCCGACTCTTTGCGACCCTGTGGACTGTAGCCCACCAGGCTCCTCTGTCCATGGGATTCTCCAGGCAAGAGTACTGGAGTGGGGTGCCATTTCCTTCTCCAGTAAAGAATAAACAGAACCCAACTGCAAATAAACAGAACTCAGCTCCACTAAAAGGAAGTTGTGTGTTCTAAGTACTTTGATCATGGCGGAATTAAGCGGACCACCGGCATTTCACTGTCAAATAGTCCCATCGGTTACAGAAAGAAACCCCTTGGTAATGGCTATGCTGGGGCTGGGTCCTACCTGATATCAGCAAAATCAGCCATCAACAAATGCACTGCTACTTTCCAGAGATGTATTATGGGTATAGACCTTGTTAACATCCACTCGAATCTTCCTTAGAGTTTTCACTCTCAGATCTTGTTTATCTCTGTCTGTGGTTTGCCCCTATGGGCAAAGTCCCCCTACCACAGACAGCTCACATAAATCAATTTTTTCAAAACTCCCAAAAAGAGTAGTCAGCCAAATCAGTCTCAAAGTAGGTATGAAGGCAGAAAAGGCAAGATACCAAATCCTAGAAGTCAATAAACTCCACAACAGCAGGTATAATAATAATAGTAGTAGCAATGATACTATCACCATCCATAGATCATGAAAATATTAATATTTATATCGAGAAGACAAGGGAGTCAGGATTTGGAGGGAGGCCTGGACATGGGCACGGATCCTGTGTGCTGCCTAGCTAAGTGTCCTTCATAGAATTCCTTTGTAAAAATTAAATGAGATCATCTATGCCAGTGCTTGGCAGCAGCCCAACCCATAGTAAACCCACAACCAAGGGTAGCAGTCCTCATCATTAGATTTATTTTCAGTTGAGGAAGACACAGTTCAGAAAACAACAAGCCATCTACATGGCGAAGCTGTCTGACACCTGGAGGATGGGTGTCAGAGGACAAAGTACACATTTATCCAGTGCCTACACATTGACACACTAAACATTTCATGTGGGCCGTCTTAAGTAAGTACCTCCAGTACTCTTGAGGTTATTGTGAGGATGGAGGCATTCAGGTCCAAGATCTAGATAACTTGCCCCAGGGAAGGTAACTGAGATAAAGCAGAACTGGGATTCAAACCAGGTGGCTCTGCAGGGATAGAGACCCAGTGTAAACAGAAGAGTCTGCCCACGTGCCCGCATCTGATGAAGTAATCGTGGAAACTGCAGAGGCATCCATTTGACCTTCCTCGTCAACCCACCAAGGGCTTCATTTNTAAAGAATAAACAGAACCCAACTGCAAATAAACAGAACTCAGCTCCACTAAAAGGAAGTTGTGTGTTCTAAGTACTTTGATCATGGCGGAATTAAGCGGACCACCGGCATTTCACTGTCAAATAGTCCCATCGGTTACAGAAAGAAACCCCTTGGTAATGGCTATGCTGGGGCTGGGTCCTACCTGATATCAGCAAAATCAGCCATCAACAAATGCACTGCTACTTTCCAGAGATGTATTATGGGTATAGACCTTGTTAACATCCACTCGAATCTTCCTTAGAGTTTTCACTCTCAGATCTTGTTTATCTCTGTCTGTGGTTTGCCCCTATGGGCAAAGTCCCCCTACCACAGATAGCTCACATAAATCAATTTTTTCAAAACTCCCAAAAAGAGTAGTCAGCCAAATCAGTCTCAAAGTAGGTATGAAGGCAGAAAAGGCAAGATACCAAATCCTAGAAGTCAATAAACTCCACAACAGCAGGTATAATAATAATAGTAGTAGCAATGATACTGTCACCATCCATAGATCATGAAAATATTAATATTTATATCGAGAAGACAAGGGAGTCAGGATTTGGAGGGAGGCCTGGACATGGGCACGGATCCTGTGTGCTGCCTAGCTAAGTGTCCTTCATAGAATTCCTTTGTAAAAATTAAATGAGATCATCTATGCCAGTGCTTGGCAGAAGCCCAACCCATAGTAAACCCACAACCAAGGGTAGCAGTCCTCATCATTAGATTTATTTTCAGTTGAGGAAGACACAGTTCAGAAAACAACAAGCCATCTACATGGCGAAGCTGTCTGACACCTGGAGGATGGGTGTCAGAGGACAAAGTACACATTTATCCAGTGCCTACACATTGACACACTAAACATTTCATGTGGGCCGTCTTAAGTAAGTACCTCCAGTACTCTTGAGGTTATTGTGAGGATGGAGGCATTCAGGTCCAAGATCTAGATAACTTGCCCCAGGGAAGGTAACTGAGATAAAGCAGAACTGGGATTCAAACCAGGTGGCTCTGCAGGGATAGAGACCCAGTGTAAACAGAAGAGTCTGCCCACGTGCCCGCATCTGATGAAGTAATCGTGGAAACTGCAGAGGCATCCATTTGACCTTCCTCGTCAACCCACCAAGGGCTTCATTTCTCCATCTGTAAAATAGGGAGATTGAAACTTGCAGTCTAGAGTTCCACGATTTGGGGTTCAGACGTACAGTAGTACTGCTTTGGGGTTCTCATCTGCATTTCCTCTGTTTTAAAGTCACACTCCTAGTTTTGTGTTTCTGGGAAGCCTAGTAGTCAATTCATGGTGGTCGAGGAGTTTTAAAGGCATTCAAATATACACTAGAGACGGGGAAAGTGAAAAGTGTTAGTCTCTCAGTCACGTCCAACTCTTTGTGACCCCATGGACTGTAGCCTGCCAGGCTCCTCTGCCCCTGGAATTCTCCAGGCAAGAATAGTGGAGTGGGTATCTGTTCCCTTCTCCAGGGGATCTTCTGACACAGGGATCTCACCTGGGTCTCCTGCACTGTGGGCAGTTTCTTTGCTGCCTGAGCCACCAGGGAAACATTCGAAATGGGAGATGGGTCCAAAATAACCTTGGGTATAAACTAGTATAGCTGGAGCCCAAATTTTTAAAATAAAATTAATCAAGAAATACTATCTAGTCATATCCAAAACTACATATGTACACAAATGTTGGAATCTCAGCATGCCATTGTCTCTAAGAATGTAAGCCATTCTCCTGACCCAAATAATGTAATTTTAAGAACTGAGAACTTCAGTAGTAAAGTCTAAACTGTATCCCTATGGTATAAATGAATAAAGACAAAGGAAAAGAAAACAGTAGTTACTTGATTTTTAATTAACCTCAGCTCCTTTTTTTTTCCTCCTCTCTTTCCACCTTCTTTCTTCTCTTGGATTATACTCTGGGCCCACCAAGGAGATTTTTCCACTGTGTAAGTTGGCAAACCAGTGGCTTAACTCCCAGTCATGCCAATGGGTAATATGGTTTAAACACCAAGAGAAGGTGGTGAGAGGGAGATTTAAAAAAGGAGTCTTGTCACTTAGCTAATACATTATGTAACAGAAAAGATATAAAGAAATTATTCACTGGCTTACTGGTTTAAGAATAATCCAAATCCCTACACAGAGATTTCAGTTAATGAGTGAAATTATTTTTACCTACAGTTGTATTTTAGTTGTTTTTTTTTTTTCCTCTATTGAAGCCAAAAGAAAGCACGACCTTCCACTCAAGAAGAAAATATTGTTCTTGGGTTTGTTTTTTTTTTTTTCATCATTTTTGGCACAGTATTCTTTGACAGCAATTTTAATAACATAGATAGCCTTTTCATGTATAAACCAAACTCAATATACCACTATGGGGAAAGATTCAATTCAAATTTTGTCACATTGAGAAAATGAAAACTTAGTGTGGATGAATATCACTCTTTATAAAAACTGAGTTTTCTCTAGAACTCTTATGTGCCCTGCATTAACTCCTGGAATCAGCAGTATTGCTGAGTCATTAATCTTTGAGGAAGAAATATAAACCAGGTGGGCAGACTCCTAACATCATCTAGACCAGCACCAACAAAGATGGCTAATTAGCTGCCTAGACTGTCTGAAAACTGTTCAATGTGAACTCTGGCTCCTGCCAAACTCAGTTCCAGAACAAAAATTGACTATTTGTGACATGTCAGGTTTTTAGCGTTTTTGTGTTACCAACTTACAACATTTTAAAAGATAAGAAGAAGGTTCTAGAATTTTGAGGGCATCCACCCATGTATTGGGTATGACACCCATATGCCTCCTTCCTGAGTCAACACAGAGGGCTCCCAATTTCTCAGATGAGGCCCCAGTGCTGCCATTTCCTCCTAAGCTCCTCCTGAGAACAAGAACAACCCAGTGGGTGCCCACTATGTGTCAGACACTTTACAACTGCTATTTCTAGTAATTCACATTGAGGCTTTGTGAGCAGTGTACTATCATCGTGTTAATTTTACACCCAAGGAAACTGAGGCAGAGAGCACCAACTAAGTTGCCCAAATAAATGAATTAGGAACTGATGTGGCTACCACCTCAGCTTATGGAGTCAGAGGGCTGGACTCCCCATCAATGGCAATAACTTTAACAAGCAATTACTCTAAGGAAATACTGGAATTAACTTGTAAAGTTAAGTAAGAGAAGATGCCTCTGTGATCTTCATGTTATTAAAATCTGAAAACATCCATTCAGAATGACCTTGTGAAAAGTACAAATAAGATGGACTTCATTAAAATTAAGAACTTCAGCTCTGCAAGATAATATCTAGAGTGTTAGAAGGCAAGTCACAGACTGGGGGCAATACTTGCAAAAGATCTGATAAAGCACTGCTATCTAAAAGACCCAAGGAGGAGAACACTTAGAACTCAATAATAAGAAAACAAACAACTGAATTTTTTTAAAAAATGGGCCAAAGACCTTAACATACACCTTACACAAGAAGACGTACAGACAAAACTAAGCGCGTGGAAGGACGCTTCACATCGAGTGCCATCAGAGAAGGTGCAAAGTAAGACAGCAAGGCGCCACTACACACCCGTTAGAAGGTTGGAATCTAGAACACTGACAATAGTAAGTGCTGGTGAGAATATGCAGGAACCCAGAGCTCTCATCACTGGTGGTGGGATTGCAAAGTGGTCCAGTCACTTTAGATGGCAGTTTTGTGGTTTCTTACCAACATACTCTTAACATAAAATCCAGCGATCTTGCNATGCAGGAACCCAGAGCTCTCATCACTGGTGGTGGGATTGCAAAGTGGTCCAGTCACTTTAGATGGCAGTTTTGTGGTTTCTTACCAACATACTCTTAACATAAAATCCAGCGATCTTGCTCCTCGGTATTTACCCAAAGGAGGTGAAAACTTCTGTTCTCTCAAAACCCTGCACACAGATATTTATAGCATCTTTATGTATAATCACCCAAACTTGGAAACAACCAAAGCGTCTTTCAGTCAGCAAATGGATAAATGGTGGTGCATTCAGACAGTGGAATATTAGCAGCAAAAAGAAATGAGCTACAGAGTCACGAAAAGACACAGAGAAAATCTAAGTGCATTTTACTAACTGAAAGAAGCCAATCTGAAAACATCACATAGTGTATGATTCCAGCTACATAATGTTCTGGAAAAGGCAGAACAGCAAAAAGATCCCTGGGTGCCAGGGGTTGGGTGGAGAGACAGGTAAACAGGTGAAGCACAGTGGATATTTTAGGGCAAAAAAAAAAAAAAAAAGTAGTANGAAATATCAATAACCTCAGATATGCAGATGACACCACCCTTCTGGCAGAAAGTGAAGAGGAACTAAAAAGCCTCTTGATCAAAATCAAAGAAGAGAGTGAAAAGTTGGCTTAAAGCTCAACATTCAGAAAACGAAGATCATGGCATCTGGCCCAATCACTTCATGGGAAATAGATGGAGAAACAGTAGAAATAGCATCAGGCTTTAATTTGAGGGGACTCCAAAATCACTGCAGATGGTGACTGCAGCCATGAAATTAAAAGACACTTACTCCTTGGAAGGAAAGTTATGACCAACCTAGACAGCATATTCAAGAGCAGAGACATTACTTTGCCAACAAAGGTCCGTCTAGTCAAGGCTATGGTTTTCCCTGTGGTCATGTATGGATGTGAGAGTTGGACTGTGAAGAAAGCTGAGCACCGAAGAATTGATGCTTTTGAACTTGGTGTTGGAGAAGACTCTTGAGAGTCCCTTGGACTGCAAGGAGATCCAACCAGTGCATTCTAAAGGAGATCAGCCCTGGGTGTTCTTTGGAAGGAATGATGCTAAAGCTGAAACTCCAGTACTTTGACCACTTCATGCGAAGAGTTGACTCATTGGAAAAGACTCTGATGCTGGGAGGATTGGGGGCAGGAGGAGAAGGGGACAACAGAGGATGAGGTGGCTGGATGGCATCACCGACTCTATGAATGTGAGTCTGAGTGAACTCTGGGAGTTGGTGATGGAGAGGGAGGCCTGGCGTGCTGCAATTCATGGGGTCGCGAAGAGTCGGACAGGACTGAACTGAACTGGCAGAGACCCGTTAGCCCTGAACCAGGAAGATGAAAAACCTAGAAAACACAGGGCAGTTTTCAAGGCATGGAGGGTGAGCAGGATATGAGGCCTCTTGAGAGAGTGTCTCGTGTTGTTCCCTGATGATTTAAAATTCAGTCCAGTAAAGAATCCACCTGCAACACAGAAGATCCCAGTTTGATTCCTGGGTTGGGAAGATCCCCTGGAGACGGGATAGGCTACCCCACTCCCGTATTCTTGGGCTTCCCTGGTGGCTCTGAAAGTAAAGAACCCGCCTGCAATGCAGAAGACCTGGGTTCTATCCCTGGGTTGGAAAGATCCCCTGGAGAAGGGAAAGGATACCCACTCCAGTATTCTGGCCTGGAGAATCCCATGGACAGAGGAGCCTGTTCGTGGGGTCCCAAAGAGTCTTACTCGACTAAGCACAGCAGACTCTGAAGAATTTTGTGAAGAATTTTTACTTTGAATTTGTTTTTTTAATTGATAGGACATAGGATTGGGCAAATGCTGAAGAGCTTTAGGAAAAAAATCTTTCTAATATCTGTTTAAATAATTCGAATTCAGTTTTCAGAGTTTCANGGTACAGATAAAAACACCTGCCTGGAATCATCTTGGCAAGCCTGTGACAAACGCAGATGAGCCGGTTTCCTTCCAGCCTAATGAGCCCATGATCGTACTTAGTATCTGCTCCTCTGTGCCTTTAACTTGTTAAGTTATTTTAATTTTAAATTATGTGTAGTTTCTATTTAAATCATGGTTTTTAATTCCCCTGGACTCTGAAGAATTTTGTGAAGAATTTTTACTTTGAATTTGTTTTTTTAATTGATAGGACATAGGATTGGGCAAATGCTGAAGAGCTTTAGGAAAAAAATCTTTCTAATATCTGTTTAAATAATTCGAATTCAGTTTTCAGAGTTTCATCTTACATACTTTTTTCTGAATATTTTAAAATCGATATCTCAATTCGGGGGAGTATTACAAAATATCCATCATTCTAGATATTAATTCTACAAAAGCAACAAAATTAACAAGTTAAAGTGTACACACTAGGACTTTACATTTTTCTGAATTATTGATAATTTCAAGTTCACTGTGTTCCTGGGCTTCCTAGTAAATCTTGAGAGGTGAAATAATCACTTGGATCCCAAAATCTGGAAAATGATAAAACTCTCTGGGTCTTAACTCTCTTTTTAAATGTCAGTGTTAGTGGTACAGGGACTGCAGTCTTAAGAACAGTTTCTAGGAGGCTCCAGAAATCTTTATGGAGCAGGTCAAGGTCAGAAGCGCATGCATTAGCAACCAGATGTGTCACGGAAGAAACACAAGAGAAAAATTGCTTTGGTGCTAAGATACAACCACAGAGAGCAGAGATTTTGTCTTCATCCCAGCCTTCTAGTAACAAAATGTCCTAGAAATTCATGTCTGCCTTGGCCCAAGCTACTCTCCTCACCCCAGAGAAACTGCTGAAATGGTCCCTCAAAAGCCAGCTGGGTTTCATGTTTTGCCCACTGTGAGTTCGGAGCTGAGCCATGAACAGCCCACGCTGAAGCTTTCTGTCCTTTTAAGATCTTCAGGTGAAATGTCAGGTACTTCTCTCCACCTATCAGAGCTCCCTCCCTTCTTCTTTGAAGAAAGCCTGAGCTGATGGAGCTGGTTTCCTTATTTTTTTAATTTGCATTGACCCAGTTGCCGAGGAGATGGGGTCAACAGCACAGACCCCAGCTTCTGGGGTCCAGATTTCTCTCAGGCACAGATCCTGTGTCCTCTTGCATGCCTGCAGCTGACCACGGGCTTTCACAGCCTCCACGAGACCAGAGATTTGCAACTGATTGCAGCAAAGGAGACCCTCGGGGCTGGGAGGGTGCAGGGCTGGGATTCTGGAGAAGGGGCTGAGGGAGAGCAGCTGAGTTTGGTGTGAACATTAGCCCAGAAGCCTGGCACTAACTAAAGGCGGAAGCCAGCTCTGCTCTGCATGCTCAGCCCTGGCTGGAATTAACAGCCCTTTGAAGGAGATGGGGGTCATGGAATGAATGCCAAGATATTTACCCTAAGAGCCTCCTGTCCGACTTCCTCAGAAAAGCCACTCTTGTCCTTAAACTCCAGGCTCAGGGTTTTGCACTTCCTAATGGTCTTGGAAATCTCAGTCTGAGAAGACCGCTAACCCTCCCTGAGGGAAAACACAGCCCAGACTCTCCTTGCCTAGGACCAAAGCCAGCTGTTCATTCAGGGCTCATGGCATCCAATGGGTGAGTGATAGGAGCAAATCGGAAACCAGGAGGCAAGGCTACCCTGAAGATGCTCTGCTGAGGTGCCCCCGGGAGCTCCGCCCTCTGAAGCACACAAGCAAGCTAACTTCCATCCACACACTCAGACTCTGAGAAGGTGGACTCAGTCGGAAAGAAATAAGATTGTGGACAAGACAGTCTTTCTCTTAAAGGAAGTGATACTGTGCCAATGAGGCACTTACTCAAACTAAGGATGCACCTTAACACAGTGGCCTTGCCTTTGTGAAATTTCTCAGCTCCTGAGGGAAAGTGAGGACTGAGGACATACCTCCAGGAGGCAAAGCCAGCTTTGTTTTGCTTCTTTGACTTTTGTCAGCAATGCCTCCAAAGCTGAGAGAATATTGCTACACTAGTTCCTAAGAATACAGCTTTGTACCCCCTGACTGCACTTTAGGGACCCTCAGCATCCTTCCTTCGTCCCTAAAACCTTTCTGATTTCCATTAGACCATCAGTATTTACCAGACCCCTGCTACGTACTCACCACTATAGATTTTAAGAGAGTATATAATAAAGTGTGTAACTGTTTGCTACTCTCAAGGAGGTCCCAGTCTCTTTGGAGATACAAGAGTAATATACAGGACACATTTTGAGACTGATACAATTCAATCCATGGTTTAGAACTGTGAACAGGTGTGCGTATTAGAAATTCTCTCCTTCCTCTCCTCCCCGCAGGGATGCAGTCTCTGTGGATTGGGGGAAGCGCCACATGAGTAGCAATGAACAGTCTTCTCTGCACTCCCCAGGGACTCCCCATCACCATACCAAGCCAGCTCCTCTGCTCTGAAGAAATAATGTAATCTGATGCTAAAGGGTGGAAGGAGGGGGACTCTAGAGCCAGACTCTTAGGGTACAAGTCCTTGTTATTGAGCCACTTTTTGGTGGGATAATGTTCTGATCTGTTCCTTAACACAGTGACACCACCCATAAAGTAGAGATCAAAATAGTACCTAACTCATAGCGTTACTGAGAAGCTAAAATGAGTTAATGCATGTAATTATGCATGTGAAATCCATTTAAAATCCTTACAGTGGAGCCTCCAGCAGCGCGTGGATGTCAGCTCTGGGTCCATCGTGGCCCGTCAGCTCTACCGTCTCTACAGTGAAGCACTGTCTAGGTTCTCCCTTCTTTGAAGCGCCTCTTCCTTTCTTTTCACTCTCACTGTCACCACCCAGTACGGATGGGGGAGTGTTGGGGTGCAGACCTTTGATGCCCAGATCTACCAGTGTGTGGAGGCGCAAGCATACAGCACGACCCTCTGCTGGGATGAAGATACACCAAGTGTCTGGTTTTTGCCCCCTCCTCCCACCTCCTGCTCCGAGTGTTCAGACTCTCTGAGCTGGCCGTCCATTAACAATAGCCACCAACAGCACCAGATATTCATTACGCAGCAGGTGCTTTTCTAAGCACCATGTACATGTTAGCTCTAATCATAATGACTCTGAAAAAAGTATAACTGTTATCCCATTTCTCAGAGAAGGAAACTAAGGCACAGGGAAGCTTAGTAATTTGCCCACAGTCTCATATCAGCTAGTGGCACAGCCAGGATTTGAATCTAAGTGACCCAGGCTCCAGAGCCTATCTCGTAACTGAGGTCAGACCTGCCCTGGAGGGAACAACCCCTCCATTACCTGTCTTGGAGGCACTAGCTTTTCTGTCCGCCTTCATTTGACTCCTCCATCCTGTGCTGATTAACATGCCATCTTTATTCCTAATTTTAGCCCATGTCCATGCCTCTCCCCTCATCTGCAACTATCCAAATCTAGTCATCCTTCAAGGCCAAGTCATCTCCTTAAAACTCTCCTTCCTGGACCACAGGAGCCCACATCATCCTTTTTCCTGCATCCCACCCAGCATCCTGCTGGGAGGCACCAGCTTTCACTGGAGAAAGAAAACCCCTGCTTCTGCTCATAGAGGAGCATGAAGAACAGCCTGGCTGTAGCTCCTCTGGAAAATGGCCACCTCTTTCTCCCTGATGCTGCCCCCATCCTCCAGGCTCCAAAAGGAACTTCTTGGATAACATGTGGTCAGGGCCTCTGTCAGGTGATGAAGATGCTTATAAGACTCACTAAACAAAAGAACCAACAAAACTTAATTTTGATTTTAGTACAAGTGGAGAATGGCTTTCTGTCCTCCTCCCTTTCTCAGGTTCCTGCACATGGAGCATAGTCCAGAGCATCTCCTTGTACAGACTTGCTGGAAAGAAAGATAGAAGGAGTGTGGAGGCAAGGGGGATGGGAACAGAAGTGGGGGGGAGAAGGGAAGGAAGGNTACTTTGAATTTGTTTTTTTAATTGATAGGACATAGGATTGGGCAAATGCTGAAGAGCTTTAGGAAAAAAATCTTTCTAATATCTGTTTAAATAATTCGAATTCAGTTTTCAGAGTTTCATCTTACATACTTTTTTCTGAATATTTTAAAATCGATATCTCAATTCGGGGGAGTATTACAAAATATCCATCATTCTAGATATTAATTCTACAAAAGCAACAAAATTAACAAGTTAAAGTGTACACACTAGGACTTTACATTTTTCTGAATTATTGATAATTTCAAGTTCACTGTGTTCCTGGGCTTCCTAGTAAATCTTGAGAGGTGAAATAATCACTTGGATCCCAAAATCTGGAAAATGATAAAACTCTCTGGGTCTTAACTCTCTTTTTAAATGTCAGTGTTAGTGGTACAGGGACTGCAGTCTTAAGAACAGTTTCTAGGAGGCTCCAGAAATCTTTATGGAGCAGGTCAAGGTCAGAAGCGCATGCATTAGCAACCAGATGTGTCACGGAAGAAACACAAGAGAAAAATTGCTTTGGTGCTAAGATACAACCACAGAGAGCAGAGATTTTGTCTTCATCCCAGCCTTCTAGTAACAAAATGTCCTAGAAATTCATGTCTGCCTTGGCCCAAGCTAATCTCCTCACCCCAGAGAAACTGCTGAAATGGTCCCTCAAAAGCCAGCTGGGTTTCATGTTTTGCCCACTGTGAGTTCGGAGCTGAGCCATGAACAGCCCAGGCTGAAGCTTTCTGTCCTTTTAAGATCTTCAGGTGAAATGTCAGGTACTTCTCTCCACCTATCAGAGCTCCCTCCCTTCTTCTTTGAAGAAAGCCTGAGCTGATGGAGCTGGTTTCCTTATTTTTTTAATTTGCATTGACCCAGTTGCCGAGGAGATGGGGTCAACAGCACAGACCCCAGCTTCTGGGGTCCAGATTTCTCTCAGGCACAGATCCCGTGTCCTCTTGCATGCCTGCAGCTGACCACGGGCTTTCACAGCCTCCACGAGACCGGAGATTTGCAACTGATTGCAGCAAAGGAGACCCTCGGGGCTGGGAGGGTGCAGGGCTGGGATTCTGGAGAAGGGGCTGAGGGAGAGCAGCTGAGTTTGGTGTGAACATTAGCCCAGAAGCCTGGCACTAACTAAAGGCGGAAGCCAGCTCTGCTCTGCATGCTCAGCCCTGGCTGGAATTAACAGCCCTTTGAAGGAGATGGGGGTCATGGAATGAATGCCAAGATATTTACCCTAAGAGCCTCCTGTCCGACTTCCTCAGAAAAGCCACTCTTGTCCTTAAACTCCAGGCTCAGGGTTTTGCACTTCCTAATGGTCTTGGAAATCTCAGTCTGAGAAGACCGCTAACCCTCCCTGAGGGAAAACACAGCCCAGACTCTCCTTGCCTAGGACCAAAGCCAGCTGTTCATTCAGGGCTCATGGCATCCAATGGGTGAGTGATAGGAGCAAATCGGAAACCAGGAGGCAAGGCTACCCTGAAGATGCTCTGCTGAGGTGCCCCCGGGAGCTCCGCCCTCTGAAGCACACAAGCAAGCTAACTTCCATCCACACACTCAGACTCTGAGAAGGTGGACTCAGTCGGAAAGAAATAAGATTGTGGACAAGACAGTCTTTCTCTTAAAGGAAGTGATACTGTGCCAATGAGGCACTTAACTCAAACTAAGGATGCACCTTAACACAATGGCCTTGCCTTTGTGAAATTTCTCAGCTCCTGAGGGAAAGTGAGGACTGAGGACATACCTCCAGGAGGCAAAGCCAGCTTTGTTTTGCTTCTTTGATTTTTGTCAGCAATGCCTCCAAAGCTGAGAGAATATTGCTACACTAGTTCCTAAGAATACAGCTTTGTACCCCCTGACTGCACTTTAGGGACCCTCAGCATCCTTCCTTCGTCCCTAAAACCTTTCTGATTTCCATTAGACCATCAGTATTTACCAGACCCCTGCTACGTACTCACCACTATAGATTTTAAGAGAGTATATAATAAAGTGTGTAACTGTTTGCTACTCTCAAGGAGGTCCCAGTCTCTTTGGAGATACAAGAGTAATATACAGGACACATTTTGAGACTGATACAATTCAATCCATGGTTTAGAACTGTGAACAGGTGTGCGTATTAGAAATTCTCTCCTTCCTCTCCTCCCCGCAGGGGTGCAGTCTCTGTGGATTGGGGGAAGCGCCACATGAGTAGCAATGAACAGTCTTCTCTGCACTCCCCAGGGACTCCCCATCACCGTACCAAGCCAGCTCCTCTGCTCTGAAGAAATAATGTAATCTGATGCTAAAGGGTGGAAGGAGGGGGACTCTAGAGCCAGACTCTTAGGGTACAAGTCCTTGTTATTGAGCCACTTTTTGGTGGGATAATGTTCTGATCTGTTCCTTAACACAGTGACACCACCCATAAAGTAGAGATCAAAATAGTACCTAACTCATAGCGTTACTGAGAAGCTAAAATGAGTTAATGCATGTAATTATGCATGTGAAATCCATTTAAAATCCTTACAGTGGAGCCTCCAGCAGCGCGTGGATGTCAGCTCTGGGTCCATCGTGGCCCGTCAGCTCTACCGTCTCTACAGTGAAGCACTGTCTAGGTTCTCCCTTCTTTGAAGCGCCTCTTCCTTTCTTTTCACTCTCACTGTCACCACCCAGTACGGATGGGGAAGTGTTGGGGTGCAGACCTTTGATGCCCAGATCTACCAGTGTGTGGAGGCGCAAGCATACAGCACGACCCTCTGCTGGGATGAAGATACACCAAGTGTCTGGTTTTTGCCCCCTCCTCCCACCTCCTGCTCCGAGTGTTCAGACTCTCTGAGCTGGCCGTCCATTAACAATAGCCACCAACAGCACCAGATATTCATTACGCAGCAGGTGCTTTTCTAAGCACCATGTACATGTTAGCTCTAATCATAATGACTCTGAAAAAAGTATAACTGTTATCCCATTTCTCAGAGAAGGAAACTAAGGCACAGGGAAGCTTAGTAATTTGCCCACAGTCTCATATCAGCTAGTGGCACAGCCAGGATTTGAATCTAAGTGACCCAGGCTCCAGAGCCTATCTCGTAACTGAGGTCAGACCTGCCCTGGAGGGAACAACCCCTCCATTACCTGTCTTGGAGGCACTAGCTTTTCTGTCCGCCTTCATTTGACTCCTCCATCCTGTGCTGATTAACATGCCATCTTTATTCCTAATTTTAGCCCATGTCCATGCCTCTCCCCTCATCTGCAACTATCCAAATCTAGTCATCCTTCAAGGCCAAGTCATCTCCTTAAAACTCTCCTTCCTGGACCACAGGAGCCCACATCATCCTTTTTCCTGCATCCCACCCAGCATCCTGCTGGGAGGCACCAGCTTTCACTGGAGAAAGAAAACCCCTGCTTCTGCTCATAGAGGAGCATGAAGAACAGCCTGGCTGTAGCTCCTCTGGAAAATGGCCACCTCTTTCTCCCTGATGCTGCCCCCATCCTCCAGGCTCCAAAAGGAACTTCTTGGATAACATGTGGTCAGGGCCTCTGTCAGGTGATGAAGATGCTTATAAGACTCACTAAACAAAAGAACCAACAAAACTTAATTTTGATTTTAGTACAAGTGGAGAATGGCTTTCTGTCCTCCTCCCTTTCTCAGGTTCCTGCACATGGAGCATAGTCCAGAGCATCTCCTTGTACAGACTTGCTGGAAAGAAAGATAGAAGGAGTGTGGAGGCAAGGGGGATGGGAACAGAAGTGGGGGGGAGAAGGGAAGGAAGGGAGGCAGGGGGGAAGGAAAGAAGGGAGGAAATAGAGAGGGAAAAAAAAAGACTGGAATGGAGAGTCTAGAATTAAAAGACCTAAAGAGGAAACCAGACTAGAAGAGAAGAAAAAGAAGAAAAAGACACACATGATGGAGAAGGAAAAGACACAAAAAATCAGGACTGAAGAGTGTGAAACGCAGGAGAAAGACAGTCGGGGGGCAGGAGTGCCGCAGAGGGGCCTGCAGACAAGGACACTCCCAAGTGAGCAGGGCAGGCGGACTGGAGCTACCTGGTCCCCCAGGGGCCAGGCAGACGCAGCATGCCACCAGCCGCCTGGGAGGCAGGCCACTGACTACTGCGAGAATGTTTAGGAAAGCGCATAGTGACTTCAGGTACTTTACTTACGTCACTACTACCTTTAGTTAGGGAGGTGAACAATGTACACTTAAAATGCTTGGGTAAGGACGCATGGCTGTGAGCTACCAGGACACCCACCCTGAGAGGGAAAAGTGACAGGCAGGCATGGTGCCAAGCACAGAGGTGGGCGTGGATGTGGCCAGTGCAGGGGGGTCAGGAGGAGACGGTCTGCTCAGAGCAGAGCTCCCCCCAGGTCACCTTTCAGGCAGTGACTGAGAAGACACCAAAGTGGGGTTCTAAGCTGTCTCATGATCCTGGAAGATAAGTGACTGCTGCTTCATGGACCCCACTGCTCACTCCGAGCCATCCTGAGCACACTGGCATTTCTGCAGGGCACCCCGAGGGTCCCGGGCTGTGAGCCAGGAGGATGTCTTCCCAGCCGGGCTGAGTGCCCCCAGCGCTGAGCCTCCCCTGACCACACCGCTGTAGAAGAAGGTGATTGGAGCTCCTTCAGGCTCTCAGCATGCTTACCGCTGACCTCAGGTTCAGGCTGATCAGGCATTCTGGTGGAGAACTATTTCCACCACCGTAGGGCCCAGCATCCTGCAGTGAGTCAGCGTTCCAAAGACTGCAGTGCAAAAATCCCAGTGGATCTCTCCAGCCCACACACATCGGCGTTTATCTTGTCCTCACCGCCATGTCGGCTCAATCTCTCCTCTCCCTTCTGCTACTCCCTTACACTGGAACTTTTCTTTTTATCTTTGTCTTTCTTCAAAACACAATCCCACGGCCTCACTGGAGCTTCTCGTGTCTGCTGCCAAGCAGCACAGCCCCTCTTTCTCCCTGCCTTCTGGTAGCCTCGCTGCATATACTAGTCTGCATATCTTGTTACTTCCCCACCGTTACTTCTTCATGGGCACAGGCTCATGTTCTATGCTCAAGGACAAAAATAAAAAGACACATTCTAGATCCTTTAGAATGTGTAGAGGGTACACATTCTTTGTACCCTCCTGAACACCAAACCACTGCTTGCATAACCTGGATACCCAAACAAATGTCTAGGAGGCCGTTTTTCCTTTACACATCTGGTATTGAGTTTCCCTGGTGGCTCAGATGTGAAGAATCTGCCTGTAATGCAGGAGACCCAGGTTCGATCCCTGGGTCGGGAAGATGCCTTACAAACCTCAACTCCAAATCTGGAGCTCCTGGTTTTATATACCTTCTATGTTGTTGAGGGAGAGGCTGAGAAGAATGGGTAGGAAAAACAAATAGCTTAGGGCTGCACCTGGAAAATTAGACCACACTCAAGAGTCAAATGTCTTCTGCTGTAATGGGTGGAGATGGGTCCACCAACACAGATTTATTTGCCTTCTTTTTGGATTTCCCTCCTTCGTTAAAGGACCTTGTGGATTATTTACGGACTCACTCCCATAGTGCTGCTTATGCAACATCCATGAGCCCCCCGGTAGCAGAGCAAATCATCAGAGTAATGAAGCTCATCATGGGACTGGATGGGACCACAGAAGGTAAGAGGGTCTGCAGCAAGCCCATCTCCCATTAATTCCTTTCCCAGACCCCTCTCTGCCTCCCTTCTGCCCCATCAACCTCTCCCCTTCTCAAATATACTGCTTTGTCTTAATGTAGCCAATTTATAAATTAAGCCATGTGCACGTTAATAGTACATAATGTATAATAGTATGGAGTACATAAATGTACTGGAACTGCCATCAGCACACAGAAAGGGTGAGCAGGGCAATGCTTTTTTCAGCAATGAACACTTTCTAACTCGCCTCTTCATATGATCAGCAAATGTGGATGATTTGTTTAATTAGCTGTGTTAAAATGAAGCCTGCCTTGGTGTGTGTTTGCCTGTGCTTTCTGGGGACAGTCATTTGTTTCCCTGAGAATGAACTAGTCAATTTAATATTCTTTTTTTAATCCCCCACCCATCTATTCATTCATTAATTCATTTCTTCATACATTTCTTCAATCATTACTCACCAGGGTTTTGGGAGAAGGAATCTGCCACTCCCCATTCAAGTATATACAGAGAACACACTCACAACAATAGTTGATCAGCCATTTCTCTGATGTTGGGTCTCCATGGCCAAGAGGTGCTACTTCGTTTAACTCAAATGAGCTTACTCTTTTTTTCTTTTTTTTTTTGAAATATGCTTTCATCAAAGGCTCTTAGACTTCACCTTCTATCTTTAAGATATAGTTTATAGAGCTTCTACTGTATACCACAATAGGGGACAGTGATGAGTAGGGGATTTCTTGCGGTCAAGCAATCTAGTGAGTGTGTTTGTAGAAGCAGCAAATTATCCTGGCCCTAGAACTGCCCCCTGGGCTATACCATCCATGTGCCCTGCCCCACCTTCAAGCTAATGTGAAACCCTACAATGCTTAGTGCAATGTTCTGAGCAAGCCAACTATTTCAGTAAAAGTATGAAGAGATCCATCATTGTTTAATATTATTAAAGCGATTAAATAATTGATTCACATACACTTTGTACCCAGAAACCTACTATGTTAAACGGACTAGAACAGGGCTGATATGGATAACGTAGTGTCTTTGAAAAAGTGTTAGTCACTCAGTTGTGTCTGACTCTTTGCAACCCCATGGACTATAGCCCACCAAGCTCCTCTGTCCATGGGATTCTCCAGGCAGGAATACTGGCATGGGCAGCCATTCCCTTCTCCAGGGAATCTCCCCAGCCCAGAGATCAAACCAAGTCTCCTGCAATGCGGGCAGATTCATTACTGAGTCTCCAGAGAAGCCCTTACCTACCTCCAAACTGATGGTCCCTGATGCCCTTCTGCTGAGCCCTAGTGCTCCTCAGGTCACTAGGTTGAAAAGAAATGATAGACTTTTCTTTTTCACTAAAGAAAAAACGGATTTGAGGGTGACTTTGTTCCTCCATGTAAAATGTAATGATTGACTAACTTCTACGGTCATTTCCAGCCTTGCCTTTGGGGTTTTTATGATTCTGTGTCTTATTAAATAGCCTATGTGAAAAGGAAATGTGATTCTAGTCTATCCATGGTGCAGTGCTTAAGGACATAAACTAAAGCAGCTGCCAGGACTTGATTCCTGGGACACTACTTAACTTGCTGTGTGCCCTTAGCCAAGTGTCTTCACTGATCTGTTCAACTCTAAGTTACTTCTCTGTGCTTCAGCTCCTCCAGTTGCAAAATAAGGGACTGGCTATTGATGAACTAAGGTTTTTGTGAGAATTAGGTAAAATAAGACATAAAAGATTTCATTATGACTGAAACAATTCTACCTATGGTAAGCATTATATAATTGCTTGCTAGATTACTTGATATTATTCCTGAAGTGTTCAAGAAGTATTTGTGCTACCTCAGGGAGACTGTAGGAAGGATTCTTATGATGGAAGAAGACTAGATTTCCTTCAAGGTCCTGGGTTAGTCAGGATAAGCTAAATTATGCCAGTATAACAAATAAGCCTGGAAAACCAGTGATTTAACTGAACCAAGGTTTATCTCTTGCTCATAGATCTAATATCAAATATAACAAAAATTGGACAACTCTTTGTCCACTTCCCCTCATGGGAAGTGACTCAGGCTTCTGCTGGCTTGAGGCTTGGCTGTCTCAACACACGGCCTTCACAGTCACCATGGTAGCAAGAAAGAGCATCAGCCCAGAAGTAATGCTTATCATCTTGCTTACCATACATCAGCCAAAACTAGTCACATGACCCACCCGAATCTGGGGAGGGGGTAGTAGTAAATTAATGGGTATGAATATGGACATGAATAAGCAGATATGATTCAATCTTTTAAAACTGAAACTCAAAATAGACCTGTCTCCATTCCCTCATGAGTTACCAGGTTATGTGAAAAAATTAGTTTGGAACCACTGGCTTCTTGCAAAGTCGTCTTAATGATATTCTTGACTGCATGGATTTCTTAATGAAAAAAAGTTATCTGAGACTTAAGCTAACTAAAATGCAAGTTAAACAATTGTACTGTGATGACCAGAATTATCCATTGATCTTATTTTAAAGACAAATAGCTAGAAAAAGTTTACTCTGAAGATTAGCCTATGTCTTTGTAAAGATCACTGACTTTTTTTTTTTTATGGCTCTTTTCAGTTGTAAGTATTGATCACTGACTTTTTAAACCCTGTAGATTATATGTTTTTTGTTTTCTTTTTTTAATTAATTAATTTATTTTATTTGAAGGCTAATTACTTTACAGTATCGTGATGCCTGTAGGGTATATGTTATCATCGTCCATTGATTTACACATTACCAACTCAACAATCTTTTCCTTTCTGCCTCTGGACAGCTTTGCCACTTCATCACAAACTGAACTCACTCTGTTTGATCAGAAAGATCTGCAGAAAAGTTACATTCAAAGATATGATCGTAAGCCCTTTGATAGCCATCTGTCATCAGTTTTTCTCCCTCCAAGGAGGGAAATATTTCCTTTAGTTTTTTTCTCTTAGCCTCATAATTAAAGAATTGCTTGGTCATTATTTTTAACTTCCCAGTTAAAGTGTCTCTCTTCAATCTTACTGCCATTTTCAGACAGAATAGAAAGAAAAAAATTAGAGAAAAAGCTATGTGTACAGTCTGTGTCCTCAGAATCTAGATAGGGGAAGCAGGGAGAAAGATTGAACAGTTTCTTTTCAAAGAAATGAACAAAAGAAAGTGATAGGAAAGAAAATTGATAGAATCATCAGCCAAGTTGCAGATGGTTCAGCCTGACATGGCTTTTGAAGAATTCAAAGGCACCCAGTGAATGATCACCATGGCCTCATTGACAACAGTGCCTGCTTTAAATAAGATAAACAAGACTGGTTGGGAACATTGCATTAACTCACCCCTTTCTGCAGAGATAGACCAACTCCCAGGGTAAAGTTACCCAAAGCTCAAAGGACAGCACTACAACCCGGAGCTGCCTTACAGGTTCTGAGAAAGTGCCCTGCTCTGAGCCTTCATCTTCAGCCTTCTCCCCTCCTGCTCTGATAGGAGCCTTTCAAGGCTTTGTTTTCGGGTTGAGTTTGGGGAGCGGTTGGCCAGATCTGTTCCTTGATGAATGTCTTCACTTTAATCTGCAAGGCAAAGCCATACGCTTCAAAGAAAGGCAGGCTGCAGGAGTAAGGTCAGTGTTCCTTTGAAGCCAAGGTTCAAAGATGAAATAGCAGTCCCAGCGAAATGACAATGTTTATGCACAAACAGCCACCTTGACTGCAGCCAGGCTCCTCGCAGAGCTAATACACACAAGCTGAGGGTCTGCAAGCCGCCCAGTCCTTTCCCCAGCACCGAGGCCCTTTTCATCCCCTGGCCGATCGCCCTGTACAGAACAATGAACCCAAAGTGGAGATTTGGTTTCTCCATCCTACCGGACGCTGAGTGGCCCACCAGCCAAATACCAACACTGTGAGCCCCTCAAGGGCAAAAGCTGTGTCTTACATTAATCTGATGTTCCTCTGAGTATCCAGCCCACTGCTTGGCTTAATAAACATTCCATGATTCAACTTTCACCTTGCAGGCCCACTCAATTTCACGTCAGTGTTTATGCTGAACAAGATGGAGGGAAGGTTTGTCTCACAGGACTGGGAGCTTGGGGGCAGTCCCAAGCCAGCTGTGGCAACTGCAGAAGGGGTCACTTAGTGATGGGGATTGCTCAGAGATGGACACCACTTTGGCAGCGGTCCAGAAAGATGGCAGCTCTGTCGTTTTCTTTATGGCCCAGACAGCCACAGGAGGGTGAGCCCCAAGCTGCACCAACTACTCCCCTGAAAGAAGCATTGTCTACAATTGTCATCTTATTACTTATTTAAATTTTTGATGCATATTTTTCAATTAATCAGTCAACATTCTTTTTGAACCCCTAATTGGGGTTCTCTGTCCCCCTAGCTCTGGGTAACCTTTCACTTTTCAGGGGAAACCGAAGTTGTATCACGTGGAGGGTTTAGGATGTGTGCTTTGCAGCCAGACTGTCTGGGGCCCGGTCCCCGACCCACCACTTGCTCATGAAATGGCCAGTTGCCTGCCCTCTCTTAGCCTCAGTTCCTTCATTATAAACTGAGGTTGTGGAAGGATTAAGTGATAGAATACAGAATAGTGAACTCGGCATGATGCTTGATGCGTAGTAAGCACCCGATAAAGGCAAACGATTCCTTTCTCCTCTTCCTTCTCTAGTTTTTCCAACAGTGTTTATGCACCCTGGAATCTCCCCATCTCTCAGGCCTTACACCTGCTCCAGCAGCAAATCCAGCAGCAGTTCCTTTGACATAAACCCAGATGCGGGTCTCCTCTCGCTCCCCACCACCCCCTCCATCAGCTCTCACCTGGATCACTGGAGTGATTCCCCACTCCCCACGTTTGTTATCTTGTGACATTCTCCACACAGAAGCACGATTACCTTTTTTTAAAAAGTCACTCAGACCGGATCACTGCTCCACTCAGAGTTTCCCACTGTTTTCCATCTTAGTATAAAAGTCCAGACTGTGGCCTTCAGGCTTCCTCTCCTGACGTGACCTTCCACACTTCCCGCCACTCGGTCCCCTGCTGGGTATGCTCAGAGCAGGTGGTGTCCTTACTTTCCCTGGAACCCGGGAGCAGCTACTACAGAGGAGGGTCTTCGCATTTGCTGCTCTTCCTGGAACAGCCTGTTCAGCCAACACCGTGTGACCCGCTCCCCTTACTTCCCACCCGTCTCTGCTAGGAATCAGCCTCCTGAGAGGAGCCACTGGGTCCTGAACTGCACACCCACCACGCATCCCTCTAATCCTCCTCAGCTTGCTTCAGTCATCACAGCACTCACAAGCAACAGGCAAATAATCCACAGATCTGCCTGTTTTCTGGTTTCCCTCGCTAGAATGTGAACTCCAGGAGCACAAGCGTTTCATTTTAGTCTTTACACTGAGAACAGTGCCTGGCAGTGACAAGTTCTCAACAAATATTTGTTGAATCCTTCACTCTTTCCCTTTCAGCTCAGTAAATAAAAGACCCTTATCTCCTCCACACCTCTGTGCTTGATTCTCTTCCTTCTCACCTTGTAAACGGCACTGGCCCCTTTTCTCAACTATGAACTTGATCATTTCCTCCCCCGTAAAAGCCTCCCCTTACCCCTCCTATTGTTTCTACAGCCATTGAGTCACATCCCTTCCATTGCTGCAAATCTTCCTGAAAGAATGGCCCCCATGCCAGCTCCCTTTCTCCTCCCCACCCAGCCATCAGCCTTCATCCTCTAGCCATTTCCCTGAGCTCTGTTCCCTCAGAGGTCACCACACCCCACCTACCCTGCCGCTGCTCCCCCAGCCAAACTGGACGGACATCTCCACCTCACCCTCCCTTCCTGAGAACGGTCTTCCCTTAGTTGTGGAAGACGCTCCTCTTTCTGGCTCTTCTTTCTTTGTCTGTCCTTCCTCTCCTTTACTGCTGGGTCCTCTTCCCCATCTCCATTTGCCAGAATTCCAGCCTCTGCTCTCTTTATGCTTTCTTCAGCACATGCTTGCATTCTGTTCCATTCTGTTGTGTAGAAACATGCTTCTCAAACTTGAACTCACATCAGTCACCTGAAAAAGTGATGGAAAAAAGCTCTCTGCCTCAGGACACACAGTGGATTGCTCCAGTGGCTAACACATTCCTTGTCTCACCAACATGGCTGTTGAAAAAAGGATCTCTGTGATTTCATCAACTTTTACTGCTGTTACTTCAGTGCTAGGCTGATAGAATTCACCAGCTCTGTGAATCACAAGGCCACTTTTGCTGTCGTAAAAAAGTGAAAGTGTCAGCCACTCAATCACGTCTGACTCTTTGCAACTCCATGGACTGTAGCCCAGCAGGCTCCTCTGTCCATGGAATTCTCCAGGCAAGGATACTGGAGTGGGTTGGCATGCCCTCCTCCAGGGGATCTTCCCAAACCTGTGTCTCCTGCATTGTAGGCAAATTCTTTACCATCTGAGCCAACAGGGAAGTCCCTTTACTATCATATATACGGCAATATTTGATTGCTTATAATTGAGTGGCTGATAAGGTTTCCCTAGAAAGGACAGAGTAGTGGAAATTTACATACAAGTAAAAATATAGAGAGTTCCAATTTCTAGTATATAATATCCAGCTTCAGTAGAATACATTTTCGTTGTTGCTAATAAAATCTCCTGTGCTTAAACAATAAAGGAAAATAGAAGATTCTTCTAAAAATAGAATCTTCTAATTTTCCTCAAAATCACACTCGTCTTGCCCTTAAATAGGACCTTCTGGGTGGCAGGGTGTGTGGCAAGATAGAATAATGAATTGCGTTCTTCCTTGATGTAAAGCAACTAGCTATACAGGATTTGACAGGATGAAACACAATAAGCTGTCTTACCTTTGTAATTTAACATGTTTTCTCAGTATAGTATTCTGGGATTATTGCTGCAAAAAAGATGAGACAAATAGTATTACCAGCTTCCCTCTTCAATCATCTTACAAATCAAACTCAGATATTATACAGATATTTACCTCAATTCTCCACTTTCAATATTTCAGGGTGAGACCCAGGCTTTGGTAAACATTAGCAGGAAGGTCGGTAAGAGAGGGATGGGGTAACTGACCCCTCAGATTAGATCTAAGTACCCATGTCATTGTGCTGGTACAGGCATTCTTCCTCAAGCGGCGCTTCCTTTGCTCTTTAGAAAATAAAAATTGTGATGAGCCCAAGATCTGAGGAGGAAGTGTTAAATAGACATGCTCCCCAACAGAGGGCCTCCTCACACTGATTTTCTGAGATTCTTTTTATTTCTTGCATGACTTGAAAGGTACTCAAAACATTCTATCTGTGAAGAAGCTGTTACCTCAGCCCTAGGTTTCTGTATCCCTGTGCTATCTTTGGCAAGATTAAGGAAAGAAGATCCAGCTAATGTGATTGCTCTTCTTTTTCCCTCTGCATACTGGCCTCTGGTGTGAGGAGGCTCCCTACTCTTGAACCAGGGAGGTGATGTCTTTTAAATCCACATTTTGATTAGATTATAGCATCACTAGTTTATGGTGACGTTGCCCATTCTCAAATTAAAACTGAGT
>SJYW01007841.1:653140-675742 GCA_006410735.1 Raphicerus campestris
CTCTTCTTTCTTTGTCTGTCCTTCCTCTCCTTTACTGCTGGGTCCTCTTCCCCATCTCCATTTGCCAGAATTCCAGCCTCTGCTCTCTTTATGCTTTCTTCAGCACATGCTTGCATTCTGTTCCATTCTGTTGTGTAGAAACATGCTTCTCAAACTTGAACTCACATCAGTCACCTGAAAAAGTGATGGAAAAAAGCTCTCTGCCTCAGGACACACAGTGGATTGCTCCAGTGGCTAACACATTCCTTGTCTCACCAACATGGCTGTTGAAAAAAGGATCTCTGTGATTTCATCAACTTTTACTGCTGTTACTTCAGTGCTAGGCTGATAGAATTCACCAGCTCTGTGAATCACAAGGCCACTTTTGCTGTCGTAAAAAAGTGAAAGTGTCAGCCACTCAATCACGTCTGACTCTTTGCAACTCCATGGACTGTAGCCCAGCAGGCTCCTCTGTCCATGGAATTCTCCAGGCAAGGATACTGGAGTGGGTTGGCATGCCCTCCTCCAGGGGATCTTCCCAAACCTGTGTCTCCTGCATTGTAGGCAAATTCTTTACCATCTGAGCCAACAGGGAAGTCCCTTTACTATCATATATACGGCAATATTTGATTGCTTATAATTGAGTGGCTGATAAGGTTTCCCTAGAAAGGACAGAGTAGTGGAAATTTACATACAAGTAAAAATATAGAGAGTTCCAATTTCTAGTATATAATATCCAGCTTCAGTAGAATACATTTTCGTTGTTGCTAATAAAATCTCCTGTGCTTAAACAATAAAGGAAAATAGAAGATTCTTCTAAAAATAGAATCTTCTAATTTTCCTCAAAATCACACTCGTCTTGCCCTTAAATAGGACCTTCTGGGTGGCAGGGTGTGTGGCAAGATAGAATAATGAATTGCGTTCTTCCTTGATGTAAAGCAACTAGCTATACAGGATTTGACAGGATGAAACACAATAAGCTGTCTTACCTTTGTAATTTAACATGTTTTCTCAGTATAGTATTCTGGGATTATTGCTGCAAAAAAGATGAGACAAATAGTATTACCAGCTTCCCTCTTCAATCATCTTACAAATCAAACTCAGATATTATACAGATATTTACCTCAATTCTCCACTTTCAATATTTCAGGGTGAGACCCAGGCTTTGGTAAACATTAGCAGGAAGGTCGGTAAGAGAGGGATGGGGTAACTGACCCCTCAGATTAGATCTAAGTACCCATGTCATTGTGCTGGTACAGGCATTCTTCCTCAAGCGGCGCTTCCTTTGCTCTTTAGAAAATAAAAATTGTGATGAGCCCAAGATCTGAGGAGGAAGTGTTAAATAGACATGCTCCCCAACAGAGGGCCTCCTCACACTGATTTTCTGAGATTCTTTTTATTTCTTGCATGACTTGAAAGGTACTCAAAACATTCTATCTGTGAAGAAGCTGTTACCTCAGCCCTAGGTTTCTGTATCCCTGTGCTATCTTTGGCAAGATTAAGGAAAGAAGATCCAGCTAATGTGATTGCTCTTCTTTTTCCCTCTGCATACTGGCCTCTGGTGTGAGGAGGCTCCCTACTCTTGAACTAGGGAGGTGATGTCTTTTAAATCCACATTTTGATTAGATTATAGCATCACTAGTTTATGGTGACGTTGCCCATTCTCAAATTAAAACTGAGTGTTCTGTCCCTTCCCTGAAAAATCTCTGGTTCTATTCACTGAGAATATCCAAAGAGTTCAAGAGGACTGTGGTTTCTATTCAAAAAGGAACAACTGTGGAAAAGGGAAAAAGGATGATTCTGGTGGATGATGTTAGTAGATGAAGTCCAGATCATGTTTAAAAACACAGATAAGTCAAAATCAGAGAAAACAATGGTGGTCCTTTCTGCTTTCCAGCAACTTCCACTTTCCTCATTGTTGACCCCTGGACCACCACCCAGATCTTCCTTGCTCCCAAAACCAGACACAGAAGCCCTTGTGTTTTCTGCTACTCCAGCTCTCTCTCAGACCTTCAGACTGAAACTTGGGGACTGGATGAAATCTGGACTCAGTACAGCTTGTAATGGAGTTGGGGGTGTTGATGCTGGAGTGACCCTTCTAACTTGTGCCACTAACCCCAGACCTTCTATAACCATCCTTTCTAAAGTATCGTGCCCTCCCTTGTGGGTGGCTATCTGCTCCTTCATTCCAC
Source organism: Raphicerus campestris (assembly GCA_006410735.1). Taxonomy (NCBI): domain Eukaryota; kingdom Metazoa; phylum Chordata; class Mammalia; order Artiodactyla; family Bovidae; genus Raphicerus; species Raphicerus campestris. The sequence goes on from SJYW01007841.1 coordinate 655,312, forward strand.
ACCATTTTCCTCCATAGGGTCCATCACCACTTAGAGTTATGTTCTTGTTTCTTTGGTGATTGTCTGTCTCCCCCAGAAGACCACAAGTGCCATGAGGGCAGTGACACTGTCTCAGTCTCAAGCGATACGTGTTGGCTGGATGAGTGACGTCCCCATTCAGTGCAAGCTTTGGCCATACCCTATAACTATTCACAAGGCTTTGGCGCCACCCTTCTGCATGCTTGTGACGTTTCCTCTCTCTAGAAGACTCTCATCTCTCCCCACACATCCACTATACCCACTCTTCATCTTCTGAACCTTTTTCAGGCTTCTAAGCCCTGTCTTGATGCCGCAGACAGGGAATAACCCTTTCCTCCTCTGCCTCAGGCAATCCTTGCCTCTTATGTTAGTCACACACACCTTAGTCCAGTCCTCCAAATATGTAGTGATTAGTTAATTATTAATAATTGTGCCTTAAGCATCAAATGGGCTTCCCTTGTGGCTCAGATGGTAAAGAATCCACCTGCAGTTCAGGAGACACAAGTTCAATCCCTGGGTCAGGAAGATCCCTGGAGAAGGAAATGGCTACCCATGCCAGTATCCTTGCCTGGAGAATCCCATGGACAGAGGAACCTGGTGGGCTACAGTCCATAGGGTTGCAAAGAGTTGGATGCAATTGAGTGGCTGAGCATGTATGCAAGCATCACGTATATGAATGAATGAAAACTGAATGACCAAATTTAAGGCTAAGAAGATTCCCTGAATTCTAATCACTCTCTATCAATAATTATAGTATCATTGCTATGCTGCTGCTGTTGCTAAGTCGCTTCAGTCATGTCCGACTCTGTGTGACCCCGTAGATGGCAGTCCACCAGGCTCTGCCGTCCCTGGGATTCTCCAGGCGAGAACACTGGAGTGGGTTGCCATTTCCTTCTCCAGTGCATGAAAGTGAAAAGTGAAAGTGAATTCACTCAGTCACATCTGACTCTTAGCAACCCCATGGACTGCAGCCCACCAGGCTCTTCCGTCCATGGGATTTTCCAGGCAAGAGTACTGGAGTGGGGTGCCACTGCCTTCTAGAGGTTACTTATAGAATTATTTTGGTTCAAATACTGGAGTTATGATCACTTCCTTAGAAGATATATGCATAAGCCAAAATGTACAGTTCCTTTTCTATTATTTTGATAAATGAATAGTTTTACATGATTACATATGCTAAGGCTTGTTCTGGACACCATCTAATATAGAGATGAATAAACAGGATAATTCAAGTTATTGCTACCAAATCACAGAAGCAAACATGGAGTTTTTCCTTTAATTATCCAAGTAGTAGCTGAATCCTTCACTTAAGGTTTCCTATGAAGACACCATCCAAAGCTCAACTGTGCATTTGACTCACACAGTAATCAGCAAAGACTGGCACCAGCTAATCCTCTGTCCGAGCTGAAGTGTATTTCCAAAATACAGGAAAGAGGGTTTTCTTACACATCCAAAATGGCATTTTCCACTGAATATGCTGAGGGACCACCTGCCCTCCTCTCCCCCATCTTAATGGTGATTTGCACTTAGGATCCTTTTCAATCAAGAAATTTCATGTTTTCATGACATTCCCTGGCAACTAGTAATGAGAGATTGAGGAACTAAATTTCCCACATAAAAATTAGTTTCCCTTGTTGCCATTTAGCCAATGGAAAACAAATGGTCATTAGGATTTTGAATCCTTGAAAATTTTTCATGGTATCTTTCCTTACAAGGTCAGTTTTAGTTAAGTTTAACTTGCTGTGGTAATAAAGTCCAACACATAAACACAATAGACATTTATTTGTTGTTCATATAAAGTCCAAAAGGGATGTTAACCCAGCCTCCTTCCATCTGGTGGCTCCTCCCACTTCGATCTATGGTTTAAAAGGTTGGGGCAAGGAGCCAAGATGATCTGTGTGTGTGACGTTTTCAAGGGCCNAAACACAATAGACATTTATTTGTTGTTCATATAAAGTCCAAAAGGGATGTTAACCCAGTCTCCTTCCATCTGGTGTCTCCTCCCACTTCGATCTATGGTTTAAAAGGTTGGGGCAAGGAGCCAAGATGATCTCTGTGTGTGACGTTTTCAAGGGCCAAGACTGAAAAAGCATGTTTCATTCCTGCCCACATCCTCTTGGTAGAACTGGGTCATGTGACCTTGCCTAACCACAAAGGATCCTGGGAAATGAAATTAGCCATCTGCCTGGGAGAAGGAAACATTTTCGTTGAATAGACAGCCAGTCTTGGCCATAGTACTTAACCTCAGTCCAGGACATTCTTTCCCCAGCCTGTCTGATGGATGTATATTGTGGGAAGACATTGTATATTTTAGACAGTTTCCCAATCTTTCTCTATTGACTTAGTAAATAAACTCTTGAGCTGGGATGGAATAAAAGTAGCTAAAGAAAAAAGATAAAGTCCAAAAGATTGAAGATGAATCTATTCCTTTTATAGGGACTCTCAGGGCTTCTAGTCTGGCTTTTACTAGAAACACTTCTGCTTCTTTTTTGCAGAACCTGATCCCAGGCCATGGCAGGTACTGAGATCATTATCATTATGATGGTGCTAAATTCCCCAATGCTGTGTACTTTTTGGAGGCAGAAAGTAGACCCTGGGCATAATGCTTCCCAGAAGAAACTAAAAAGACATGAAATTGGAACAGCTCTGGAAGTCAAGCCAGAACAGGAGAGAATGTATATTTTGGAAGTGGTAACACACTCAGAAATTCAGGACATTTGGGGGGAAGGGAAGATGTGATGAGACAGAAAATTATAAATTGCATCTTTATCAGAAAATTATAAATTGCCATTTAAAATATGCAACTTAAGACCATGGGCATTTGGGTTAGTTATCTGAATTGGGTGGGTTTATTTTGAGACATCCCAACTCTGTTATTCAGCTACACTTTGGTTATCTGGGGACATGGACTAAAAGGAGGTACAGAGACTAAAAAAGTATCAAACTTCTGATGTTCATCATATCAGCACCCAGCAGGTGACGAATCAAGGCAAACCAATCAAGGGAAAACTAAATTCTAAACCCAGGTAGGAAGATAAAGCTAGCAATTTTACATAAAGATGGAATGTATATGAAAATACAATTCTATGCAACATTGCTTTAAGCATTCCATCTATTTTGGGAAGCATTAAAAACTGTGTGCTTCTGTTTTGTACACGTGGGCGAATTCAGTCCACATAATTCATTCTTTACCATATCTGGGATTTTATTTAAAATTTTTCCAGAGGCTTAAATTTATATTTTTTTATTCAATTCTTAACTGGGATTGAACAAAATTGCAAGATCTTTCAAATAACTTCATTCATTTATGAACCTCAATCATTTTTCTTTTCTTTATCCTCTGGAGAGGAAACTTAAAAGAGTGAGACTTAAACTATAATGCATTTGCACTGGAAAATCCAGCCATGCCTCATTTTTAAAATATTTTGTCTGGATTATTTCATTTATCCTGCTCATTTGTGAAATTTTATCGTGAGATTGGCAGGTGAGATACTGACCCCACTCCTAACCCGACATGGACTTGGAGAAAGTGGCCCCCGCACCTTCCAGCTGTGACCTTGGACCTTTGCTCTGGTCCCTGGAACAGGGCACACATATTTTTACACTTGAGTTTGATAGGTTTAAAATAAGGGAATACTAACTGGGAAGATTTAGGACTTTGAAGGCGGAGAGAAATGAGTCCACTGGGTGACAGCAATTCACTCTCCAGAGTGGAATTTTCTTGCTTTCCTGCTGTTTACATTTGACATGAGACTCATTCACGAACTTCTCTCCTAAGATATTGCTTCTCCACAGGGCAAGCTGTTTGGAGGGCTGCAAACCACGCTTCTCCATCCAAACCATCAAGCTTATCCTGTGGCCGTTCTTGCTAACTTACTCTCCACCCAGAAGCTCTATGAGGAATAAAGAGGGCCAGCCAGGCAGGACTGTGATCAGGCAGATGAAGCCATGATAATTAGATGCGGAGTTTGTAAAGGTCTTCTCAGCACCTACCTTGGCAGGGAGTTTAGCGAGTACAAAATGCACTTCCTCCAAGTTCTTTTCTGCCCTGAAGCCCCAACACATTGTTAGTTCTGTCCCTCTGCAGTCCCTCCGTGAGTGCAGAGAAGTCCACAGAGAATCCCACCTGAAATGGGCTGTCTGGAGCCCCTGGCATCTGAGACCCATGGCCTTGCTCAGGGAAGACCCCTGCCATTGCTTCCTAAATCTGTTTGGCCCTTGGTTGCCAGCTGGAGACATACAGAAACGCAGAGAAAGAGGCAGAAGGCGCAGAGGGCTGTGCTTTCTAAACGGTTACAGGCCACTGGTCTTTCAGCAACAGTTAATGCAGAACAGATGGCAGGTGCTACGCTCGGCTGGCTCTCAACTGAGAGGCTGCCTCTGTCCATGATTAATCACCTGTGCTGGGGGGTCAGAAAGTTCTACCTGGCCTGGGTGGGGGGAGCGACCTAAGGTTGGAGTTAGCAAGCAAAATGACAGTCATTGCCTCTCTGCCCTATGGCTGCTCACATGTTTTCAGGACCACTGCAGGGTGGGAAGGGCATCCAATACACAGAATTAGCCAAATCGTGGAACCCTACCCAGGAGGGGAAGTTTGTCTGGTTGTGCAGAAATGGCTCAAAACCTGGTCCATAATGTTCTGTCCCTTCATTTACTTCCCCTTGAGTTAGCCAAGGGTAGAATTTTATGGCAGATCAGTAAATTCTGCACTTGCTTTGAGGCCTTAAACGATTTCCCCGGCACAACTGTAAAGAGAATCTGTTTGTCTTTTCCATGGCACTGGGGCAAAAGGATAGTGTAGCCACTTCCTTCCTCCCATCCTACAAACAAGATATCCTTTTACACCATGAGTCCTGCAGAAGTTTCCTCTTCACTTTTGTTTCCTCTGTGTGGATGGGGAGATGGGGGCGTTGTGATGTAACACACATGGAATTCTCTGTCGGTTCAGTCCAACTGGAGAAGAACGTGATTCCAGCTGTAGGATCTTTGAGGGTGAAGGGGAGTTGCTGTTACACATTGATCTTTGTTTTCCCTGTCACAGGTCGTTTTCAACTGCACACCAAAACTCACCAATACACTGGGGGCCGTACCCTAGCCCCACTCTTCTCTGGAGAAGTTGGGGAAAACCAGTTACCCCACCAGCCACAGCTGGGGAGGATTAAGCAGGTGGATTTGTGGCTGTGCTCTGGGCTAGAGAGAATGTGTTAGTTCTCTGTTTCTGCATAATAGATGACCACGAATTTCAGGGCTTCCTGTTTTTATCTTTTGGCCATGCCGCATAGCATGTGAGATCTTATTTCCCCAACCGGGGATTGAAACTTTGCCCCCTGCACTGGGAGCACAGAGTCTTAACCACTGGACTGCCAGAGACCTCTCAAACTTCAGGGGTTTCAAACAACACCCGTTTATAATCTCACAGTCTCCTGGGGTCGGGAGACTGGGCAGTCTCTGGCAAGGCAGAAATCAGGGTGTTAGCAGCTTTCTGTGGAGCTCAACCTTCTCTTCCAAGCTCACATGGGTGTAGCAGAACCCAGTTCCTGAGGGTTGCCAGACTTGAGATCCCGGTTTGTCTGTCATCTGGGAACCCACCTCAACTGCTGGAGACTTGAATTTCTTACCATGTGACGCCCTCCATTTTCAAAGTCAGCAGTGGAGAATGTCCCTGTTAAGACCCCTCCCTCCCTCTTTGAGTCTCTTCCTTCAAGGAGAGCCCAGGACTTTCTCAGAGCTAACCTGATTAGGTCTTAAGTATTGGTTAATGCCCCTAAAATTCAATTTGCCTTTGTAAAATAGGACTTTATGTAAAGATTTTCAATAGTTATAAGCTTCATCTTGAATACTCAGAATGAATGTTAGTCTAGTGAATACTTAGTTCTGGGAGATAAGAACATATAAAAAGGCATGTCCTAGGCACCAAAAAAGAAGCTAACAAAAAACAGGTTTATAGGAACAACCAGAACAGCTATAGATAGCACAGGTCACTTCTGTTGGCCATAGCTTCAGAGGGCAAATCCAAGCAAGTCAGTTCAGTGCTCAATGATGACTGAAAATGAACAATTTTTAATCTTTTTGAACCATAGAATTTTTTTCAGATGAAATGTACATGGAAGCCCATTTTATAAAATCATTGTATAACTTTACAACACTCTTATAGGACCAGTTGAGTACCAGACGCTCTCCAAAGTGCTTAAAATAAAATCCTTGTAACAGTACAAAAGGGACATGCTTATTATTGTTATCATAATTGTCATTATTCACATTTTACTGGTGAAGAAACTTAGTTGCAGAAAGATGAGATGCCTTGCTCGAGGTGGCAGAGCAGAGTTTGAACCCAGGAAAATCAGGCTCCCAGTTCTCGACTCTGTTGGCGTGGAAGCAAGTTGGAGGTGGGGGTCTGTCCCCCCCAGCTGCTGAGCCTCCACCTCACCTTTGCCCTGCACCCTCTAGGCTTCCTCAGTATAACCTGTCCAGCAAACACTCTGAGGACCGGAGAGTCTGAATACTGTACACACTGCCTCAAAGGGGCTGCTGAGGAGCTTCTTTCATGTGCACTGTCTCTTGGGGCCCTTTCAAGGAACTCCAAGAAGCCAGTTCCTCAGCCACAGTCTCTCCCCTGCCGCAGCCGTCGCTGCAGCCCCTCTCTCACCCGTTTCTGCTGCCACCCTGGCCTCCTCCTCTAGCCTTTCCTTTATCCTGCTCCATGCACTACAAGCTGCAATCTCCTCTCCCAAAACCCCCCAGAACGTGGCGTATCCTGTTTGTGCTGCTGCGTGGACTCACTAGTGCCCACCAGCTCCTAGGCTGGCAACTCTAGCCCTCTGGGTCTTATTCCACTGATCTTTCTCCTGACGGTGAACCAAATGTTCTAGGCAAGTGGGCTACCGACCCCCCTCTGGTGCATGAGGTGTGTTCTTGCCACCTCCGGGGTCTTTGCTCCAAACTCCCAGAGCATTTCTTCCACAGAGCACTCAACTTTCTACTGTTTATTATTATTAGATTAATTTTCCTCGTCTATAAGTTCCTTGAAAACAGTAGACACGTTCGTCTTTCAATCCTGCCACGCAGCAGCCCCCGCACTAAATAGTACTAAGTAGCATTCTCCCCAAAGTCCCAGGAGACAGATCGTCACCATCCCCACTTAACAGAGCAGTAAATTAATGCTCAGACATGAGTGGCTTGCTCATCTTCATGGCAAAGAGAAAAGGGTGGATGGAAGCTGACATACGGATCTGTAGATAGAGCAGAAAAATGCAAAATTGCTCTCCAGAGTCCTCAATTAAAATCATCCTTATTATTTTCATAGAATCAACAGCCACAATAATTCATGACTACAAGGGCTGGTTTTGAACTAGGGTACACACCACAGTCACCCAGAGGAAGGCTTTCAAGAAGGTCCACACCAGCCCTGCAGGAGCAGAATCTCTGCAGATGGGGACTTACTCATGAGTATCCTAGAAAACAAAAAATTCCCTGAAGACTCTGATGTGTTCCCCTGTTTAAGAATCACCAATTCACAAGGTTCCCAGAAGACTCCAGCCTCCCAAATTACCCTCATTCCCCATCATTAATAACTTTCTAAGGAACTGCTCCCTATTTAAATGCAAATTGAAATTAAATCATATCACTTATTCTATAAGGATTCAAGAAGCACTGCTATGTGACACGCCTGCTGACTCTGTCTCTGTTGGTCTTACAGCCCTTCTCCTGTGCCTATTATCTGATATCTGCCCAGTCTACTGGTAGATGATGTGCACATGCTAAGCTGCTGCAGTCATGTCTAACTCTTTGTGACCCCATGAAGTATAGCCCTCCAGGCTCCTCTGTCCATGGGATTCTCCAGGCAAGAATACTGAAGTGGGTTGCCACGCCCTCCTCCAGAATGTCTTCCTGACCCAGGGATCAAACCTGTGTCTTTTGTGTCTCCTGCATTGGCAGGTGGGTTCTTTACCACAGCAACACCTCGGAGGCACTAACTGGTAGATTATTTCTTGCCTAACTGGTAGATTATTATACAGCCGTAGAATTTTTCATCTTCTCCTCCATATTAGTAGCTGGCCTTTCTCTGGTACACAGTGAAAGCTTTTCATTTGTGAAATGTATGAACCCATGAATCATGGGACTCACACCTCATCAGGAATAAGTTTCACAGCTTCTTCAAAGAGCAGACTCTGATAAACTCGAAGGCACCACCAATGTCCAGGTCCACTGGGTAATGCAAAAGCCACCTCCCAGCCTCAGTCTCCCCGTCTGTGAAGGGGACCCAAAAGCACAGCGCCTGGCTCATAGTAGCTGCTCAAGGGATGGATGTTCATCCTTACCTCTCCTTGTGGGTTAAGCCCCTGACGGTGTCTTTGAGCCGCAAGTGGCAAGGTAGAGGCACGGAAATGAAACCGTCCAGCCTGCCCAGTCCTGCTCCTGCGTGCATTAATGGGGGCATGGAGAGGCCTGGGCAGTCCTTGGCACATGTGTGTGTGAGCATAAAACACGCCGTAACCTTGGAATCTGGACATCAAAAGGGAGCACTTCAGCACCTGATAAAAATGTGTGTTCCTTTCCTCAAATCACTCCAAACCCTGTTTTCGCCATCCCACTGGGAAGCTTGTCACTGTTAATGTGATTCTTATGATTCTTGCTGCTCCGTAGCCTCTTGATCTTTCCTGAGATCTCCCTGCCCCAGAGTGTGTTGGAAACAAAATGTCCTGTCTGGTGTCCAGAGCTTAAAATAACAGAAGTTGGGTTCCGGCTGCCACGTTGAAATTTTACTCCAAGGTCTCTCCCCAGCACCTCCGCCCCCGCCCCTCCCTGTGCCTGGAGGAGAAGTCTAGTGTGAGCATCAGACAAATAAATGGAAGGAAGGGGATGCCGTGGGCAGTTGGGGTGGGAGCGGAGGGGCAGGGGAGACCTTCTGAGATCACTGCGGGCACCCTGGAGGATCAATTTGGTTGTTGAGAAAGATCAACTTCTTAAATTGTGTGTTTTAAGGGAAGATTCTACCCATCTCTAAAGAAAAGAACCACCTTTTCCCAGCACAGCTGCCAAGAAGCAGGTTTGAGGTCTCCCAGTCTGTGTGCTGCACTGGTAAGAGAAGTGCCCTGTGTGTTTCTGTATGTGCACTTTTCAACCTGGGGCATAATAAAATGAGTCCCCCCAACAGCATCTGGGTCTATACACATTTCCTCTGTTAGACAGCGAGCTCGAAAAGTCTGCAGAAAATAGAGAGTGTCGTTGGTATTGGCTGGCAAATGCGCTGGAGCCTTACAGAGGGAAATGCCTTTCTCTTTCTTGCCAGCCGATGGTTCAACAGAGAAGAAATTTTCCTTCTTTAGCTTCTGACAGGTCATTCTGGGCGTGTCCTCTGTCCACAGTGCCTCCTGGCCCTCTGAAGATGGAGTTGTCCCAGGCGTATTTTTGGAAACTCCATTGATGATTGTTTTTATTAGGGGACTGCATGGCTTTGTAGTGGAACGCTTAGGGTTTTATTTGTTTTCCTTCCCCAGCCCCAGCTGTTTTTGTTTTAACAGCATTGGAGAGAAGGTTAAACCCAGTCCATCCCTCAAATCAGCAAAGCTAGAAACCCGAGTGGGCCGAATGGCACCCTACAGGTCATCTGCCCAGTTGGGTCCATCCCTGACCTTATCCAGCCTCATGGGAGGGGCGAGGTTGACAGTGGGGTTGATCTCCAGTCAAGTGAGCATTTTGGAGCTGATAACTGTCCAGGAGCAAGTCACCCCCCCAAATGTACCACTGGAGACGCCAAGCGTTCTATAACTGCTGGGATGTTATCTTGCCAAACAAGAAGCAAGGACAAATGCCTGTCTTTTTACTTTCCATGTCCCACCAAGGAGCATGACTCAGCCAAGACGCGGCCAAACACAGCCACCCATGGCCTTGGGGCTGAACTGGTAATGGCCGTTGTTTCTGAGACACTGAGTTTCCTTGGCTGCACCAGGTGAAAGCCAAAACTCACTCTTGGTCTCATTCCCAGAGATGCCGATTTCATTGGTATGGGGTACAGTCCAGGCATGGGGCTTTGCCAAGCTCTCTAGATGCTCCGAGGTGCCACTGAGGCTGCTGAGAACCGCTGCTAATGGAAAAATGTAACTAACCTTGTAAAGATCTGTTTCCCAGACACAGTACTAAGCATGTTCCTGCACTAGCCCCTTTATTGCTCCAAGTCTTCCTATGAAATAAGTTTATTTATTTCCAGGTAAAACTGAGGTTTTAAAGCCTTAAGTTGTCCACGTGGAGTTTGGAGTTTCCTAGTCCATTTAACTCCAGAGCTTATTCCTTTTCCAGAGAACCAAGAATACAGCAAAATAACACAACTGCATAAGCTCGCCAGCACTCTATATAAGAGGTCTGACCCCTAACTTATTTATCTGGGCGGGGCCTCCCCTGTCTTCTCTATAATAGGTTGAAGGAGAATCAGAAAGTATTTAACTAGGGACCTTACGTGTTGCAAAGGGAAGGTCACTACCACGCCCAGTCTTCATGTCACCCTGGCACGCCCACCCCTGTACGAAAGGACAAGTGCAAAAATTCCTTCTACTTTGACAAAGGGCTTTTCAAACAAGAAGCTCAAAGTACAGCATAATTAATCAAATCACCCACATCCTGTAGATAAGTAGCATTTTATATGTACTGATTTCTCTCTGCCTCCAGGCCCTCCAACACTAGCAGAATGTTTCCAATTTTCAGAAGTGAGCAGTAGAGTAATTGAAAGGCGCTGTATCTTGGCCAGCTCAAAAGACATCAAGCCATCTATAGTAGCCCTATGTGAGGAAAAGTGGTGTCACAAAAGGTGTCATAATGGCTTGCCTGCCATGCTATGCTGCATGGTTCAAAGAGGGAAAAGACGGCAAGAATAAAACATCCAGTTCTTAAAGTCAGCTGCCCCTGTGATCAATATTCTGACCCATCTGGTCAACTCTCCAAAGGATCTAGAAACCAGAAAGCGATGAGTTTAGCTGGTGATCCAGTTACTTGGGTTAATCAAGGCAGAGAGGACAGACGGGGCTGATTAAGTAGCGGGGCAGCCCAATGATGGATGAGTCATTATGGGCAAGTGCAAAGATAATGCCATTGGGAAAAGCAATATAAGTCATTCGGCTACTACCAGACCAGGAAATCCGTCTAGTCCTAGAGGGGGATCATTTAGGAAGTATCAGACCCAGCCTGATGAACTCATCTATTCATTGTACAACTAACAATCAACAGAAGAGCTAAGCATACAAGGGGACAAGCCATATGGAATACATTTTGAAGACTGGGATGTATATCTGTGCCTTCATTTGAAACACCTTTTTTAAAAAAAAAATTTACTGATGTATAGTTGATTTACAATGCTGTGTTAGTTTTAGGTATAGAACAAATTGATTCAGGTATACATGTACATATATACATCTGGTTTTAGATTCGTTTCTCATAGGTCATCACAGAACACTGAGTGGCGTTCCCTGTGCTATTAATATATATATATATAGATATATAGAGATCCTCATTGGTTATCCATCTTATGTATAGTTGTATGTGTACATTCATCCCAGGCTCTTGATTTATCCCCTTCCCCTTTAGTAACCATAAGTCTGGTTTTTTTTATAAGTCTGTTTCTGCTTTGTAAATAAGTTCATTTGTATCCGAATCACCTTCTTTAAGCAAGTCATAGTCCAGCCCCTCTTTTCTGATCCACAATACCCCTGCTCCTATGTTCTCATCTTCCTAAGCACACACTGTTCCAATGTATGGATGAAGAAATTTTTTTTAAGTAATGACAAATATTTTTCTTCTTTACTTCTAGTTCTGTCCTTCAAATAGCTTCTTCTCTGTACCAGAAGACACTTCAGCATGTTCTAAAACAATTCTTCTTTTTTTTTTTTTAAGCACAAAGGAAGCCGTGTCTATGCAACAAAATTTATGCAATGGTTCTACATGTCTCCAAGTCCCTTTCTTGGATTCATGTTGCAAATCTGAAATTTTAGGGGAGAGAGCTTATTGTTTCAAGAAGGTGGGTAGGAAACTAAAAGCTCAAATGAATGAAAGTAAACTATACCTGCAACTAACTGTTTCTTTAAAACCAAGTCCCAGCTAGGAACCCTCAGAGCAAAAGTTATCCATGAGCGCAATATCAGTAACGCCAGTGAATGCCAGTTCTCCTGACTTCTTTTCCCTCCCTGATTGCTCCTGCTTTTGTTTCACTTTTAAGCTCCTCTTCCCAAGCACTCAGTGCTGGATTCTCCAATCCCTGTACCTCTGGTTTTTCAGACAATCTACTCACTGTTCCTTCTGTCTTGCCCTGCCCTCAACCACATCTTGCTGGTTCTCAACCATTCTGTTTTGTCTACAAACTATAGAACCATTGCATCTGTTTCCTGGGTGAGGAATTCCCTCCTCTTTATTTTGGTAACCTTTGTCTATCTTTCAGATCTCAGCTCACTCATCATGCGTTGCTTTCCTCACACTTGGTCTAACCTCTCCACTGCGGACTCTCAAACACCACTTGGCATCCATTGCCACCCTCCTCAGAGTTGCAACTTCACATTCATCTGTGCTTCTTTGATTCATGCCTGTCTCCCCCAGGAGACTGTTTCTCTTTTCTCTCATTGCTCCTATCTGACCTTGTACTGCCCATTTCTCTACTTCGTGGCTGCCCTAGTTTCTACTGACCAATGATTTCCTCTGTCTCATAGATTCCAGTAATATAATTTTCTCTCAATTCCCATCATTTTTTGTTTTTCATCCAATTGTTGATTCTCTCTAAATTTTTTATAGTCATGCTCTAGTAGCAAGACAGTCTTACTGGTCTAATTCATATGTATTATCTCTTTGGCAAACTTCTCATGAATGACCCACTCACAGCTCCCTGGGCAGCAGCCAGATGAACTGCCCTTAGGCTGAGTGTGTCCTTCATCCACGGGCTGTTGCCAGCCTGGGGGACAGGTCAGCTTTCTCAAGAAAGTACAACAAACAAGATGTGTTCTCCCTCACGGCCTGCTTTCTGAGGACTGGCAGAGCTGGAGAGGGATCTTCCTGGAGAACGAGGATGGGGGAAGGGGTGAAGAGTGATAACAGAAAAGAAGAGGGACAGCTGAGGTTTGCAACAGTCTCCTTCTTGGTTGGTGTTCCGCTTCCTGTCACATTCCCTTCCCCTGAACTAATGTGTCTATAGCACCTAGCAGATTCCACACACTGTGGGTACCTAGTAAATAGTAGTTTACCTCCTTCGTTCTAGCAAGACACCCTTCCTGCTCCCCTGCTGCCCTGAAGCCTAGCCTGACTGTAGTTGGCAGCAGTAGCCAGCAGTACTGTCCCCCAGACCATCTTCCAGGAGCAGGGCAGGTCCTGGGCATCAGTGCCCATACCTGCCCACCAGGAGATCTTTGCCCACCCTGCTCTGACCCTCCTCCAGCCCTTAGTGCAGACCTACAGAAAGGCTTAACAGCACTTGCCAAGACAGTCTGGCATCTGCTTCCCTCTTCTAGGTGGGAACTGATGGACTTCATGCCTATTTCCTTCCAGGGCTGCAGAGAGTACAGCAATTGGCAAAAAATACAAGATACTTCAGACAGAGACTAAGCCAAATGGGATTCATTGTGTATGGCAACGAAGAGTCTCCCGTGGTTCCCCTGCTCCTTTACATGCCTGCAAAAGTAGCGTGAGTATCCAGTAGACCCCCACCATAACACCTAAGCCCCAGGGTGATCTGATGGAGATGGTACTCCAACACCAGGGACTCTTAGCACAGGTGCTGCTTTGCATCTTAAGCAGGATGCTGAGCTCAAAACTCACTTGTCCAGTTCCTCAGAAGGTCTTATGGGAAGGGAGCCAGCTGCTGCGGCCCACCATTTCCACGCTCTGTGAATTGGGTGAAACCACTTGCTGCCTGAGGCCTCAGCTATAAATGAACAAGGGTCCTGCCCTTCCTCCTGCCCCAAGATCTTTCTCGGGGAGAACCTCAAAAAACCCTCTCTCCCAACATTCAAAAGCAACATGACCAGGCTCTGTGCATTCTCCCGTTGAACTCTCACAGCCATCTTCCAAAGAAGGCAGCCTCCTGTGTGGAGAAACTGAGGCTGAGAGCAGTTAAATAGCTTTCCAAAGTCAAGATCAAGTGTAGGAAAACCAAAAGGCAAACCCAAACTTAGACTCTTGCTCCAAAACTCTTGCTCCCAACATCAAATTTTAATGCCTCTCCTATAAGCTGACTTCAGGTTGTTTTCCACTGATTGTGATTCTGAAGCTGAGCATTAGTAATAGGTGCATAAAGAGAAAAAAAAAAAGACTTTTTCTCAATATGGTGTCACTGAGTTTTTCCAGGAGTCATTCTCCAATCTGCTAGACATGAATGAACTCTGTGATTAAAAAGAAATTAATTAAAATCTTCTCTAAATATAAAATATTTGTGTGTCTGACCCAGCACATGGGAGAAAGTAATTATCAACAGATGTTCATCAGATTCTGGAGGTTCTGACACTCCTTTAACACAACCGTATTGGAATTTTCTATTCGATTATCTGACAGTCTAGGTTGATTGNTGGTTCCCCTGCTCCTTTACATGCCTGCAAAAGTAGCGTGAGTATCCAGTAGACCCCCACCATAACACCTAAGCCCCAGGGTGATCTGATGGAGATGGTACTCCAACACCAGGGACTCTTAGCACAGGTGCTGCTTTGCATCTTAAGCAGGATGCTGAGCTCAAAACTCACTTGTCCAGTTCCTCAGAAGGTCTTATGGGAAGGGAGCCAGCTGCTGCGGCCCACCATTTCCACGCTCTGTGAATTGGGTGAAACCACTTGCTGCCTGAGGCCTCAGCTATAAATGAACAAGGGTCCTGCCCTTCCTCCTGCCCCAAGATCTTTCTCGGGGAGAACCTCAAAAAACCCTCTCTCCCAACATTCAAAAGCAACATGACCAGGCTCTGTGCATTCTCCCGTTGAACTCTCACAGCCATCTTCCAAAGAAGGCAGCCTCCTGTGTGGAGAAACTGAGGCTGAGAGCAGTTAAATAGCTTTCCAAAGTCAAGATCAAGTGTAGGAAAACCAAAAGGCAAACCCAAACTTAGACTCTTGCTCCAAAACTCTTGCTCCCAACATCAAATTTTAATGCCTCTCCTATAAGCTGACTTCAGGTTGTTTTCCACTGATTGTGATTCTGAAGCTGAGCATTAGTAATAGGTGCATAAAGAGAAAAAAAAAAAGACTTTTTCTCAATATGGTGTCACTGAGTTTTTCCAGGAGTCATTCTCCAATCTGCTAGACATGAATGAACTCTGTGATTAAAAAGAAATTAATTAAAATCTTCTCTAAATATAAAATATTTGTGTGTCTGACCCAGCACATGGGAGAAAGTAATTATCAACAGATGTTCATCAGATTCTGGAGGTTCTGACACTCCTTTAACACAACCGTATTGGAATTTTCTATTCGATTATCTGACAGTCTAGGTTGATTGGCAGACTGTTAGAAGTAGTATAGAAAAGAAGCTCTGGGGCTATTTGTCGAAAATGCATGATGGTTAGGACTGAGTTAAACATTCCTAAAAGATGGTTTTTTAAGGTCCACTCTCGTCATTTCATCAGGGCCAAACGACACACACACGAGTTGCCTCGTGCACCACAGTTGTCCACCACTGAGCCCTTTGTTTGTGAATCTGGGTCAGGAAATCAGCACTTGGGATGGCCCAGAAGACAGGGTGCTTCAGATGTCACAGGACACTGCTCTGTGCTGATGGTGGGGAGTGGGGACAAGGGTGATTCCAACCGGCAGATACCCCAAAGCCCTCTAACATCTGGTCTTGGATGGCACGGAAAAAGTCCACATTTACTCAGAGTGGCCGGGGAATTGGCGTGTTCCGACTCCACACTTAGCCCATGCTTATCTAATACTTTATGATTCGCTCAAATGAAGACTCAAAAAGTAAGCTTGCTTTATTTTGAAATGTGTTAAGTACACAATACTGGAGGGTGGTGTTAGGGAGTGTGCTTGATACTTGATGATGGAAGCTGGAATTAGAACCTCAACAGGATGGGAAGTTGACTCCATCTAATGAGAAGAGCCCATGGCAAACAAAACAAATGCACTTAAGTGCGTGGCGACAGAATGAGAGAGAGTTCCTCTCCTCCTTTATACGACAGGAGTCCTGACTTGGCAAAGCTAATGCGAAAAATGAAAATAAAACTGAGAAGGAGTTTCCTGGAAAAGTTATGTTCTAGAGTATAATGAGATGTTTGGAATGAAAAACAATTTTCATTCTGTCTCTTCCTCATTAAACCAAGCTTCTGAATTCCCACTTTTCTCATATTGAAAATGAGATATATCAGAGTATATTGGCCAGTAGTGGGATTGCTGGGTCATATAGTAGTTTTATTCCTAGCTTTTTAAGGAATTTCCGTACTGTTCTCCATAGTGGTTGTATCAATTTACATTCCCACCAACAGTGCGAGAGGGTTCCCTTTTTCTTCATACCCTCTCTAGTGTTTATTGATTATAGATTTTTTAATGATAGCCATTCTGACCAGTGTGAGGTGATACTTCATGGCAATTTTGACTTGCATTTCTCTAATGATGAGCAACGATGAGCATCTTTATGCCCTGAGAAGATCATAAGTCAAAAAGATGCATGATGCATGTACCCCAATGTTCATTGCAGCACAGTTTGCAATAGCCAGAACATGGAAGCAACCTAGATGTCCATGGACAGATGAATGGATAAAGAAGTTATGGTACATATTTACAGTGGAATATTGTGCTGTGCCAAGTCACTCAGTCATGTCTGATTCTTTACGAACCCATGGACTGTAGCCTGCCAGGCTCCTCTGTCCACAGGAATTCTCCAGGCAAGAATACTGGAGTGGGTTTCCATGCCATCCTCCAGGGGATCTTCCCAACCCAGGGCTTGAACCCATGTCTCCCATATTGCAAGCAGATTCTTTACCATCTGAGCCACCAGGGAAGCCCAGTGGAATATTATTCAGCCAATAAAAAGAACAAATTTGAGTCAGTTGAAATGAGATGGATGAACCTAGTGTCTATTATACAGCATTAAATAAGTCATTAAAAAACAAATATCACATATAAACACATGTATATGGAATCTAGAAAAATGGTATTGATGAAGCTATTTGTGGGGCAAGAATAAAGAACGCCTGTAAAAACAGAAGGGAAAGGAGAGCATGGAATGAAGTGAGAGAGCAACATTCACATGTGTACACTACCGTGTGCAAAACAGATAGCTAGTGGGAAGCTGTTGTGTAACACAGGGAGCGCAGTCCAGTGCTCTGAGGATGGGAGAGGGGAGGGAGGGGACACGTGTGTAATTATGGCTGATTCAAGTTGTACAGTGGAAACTGAACAACATCATAAGACAATTATCTTCCAATTAAACATAAATTTTAAAAAAGAAAGAAAATGGGATTGATAATATCATTTGGCGATTAAACAAGATGAAGTCTATCAGCATTGGCATGTCACCTCTTACATGGGGTCTACTCAATGCTGGCTGTTATTTTTAATAGTATTAATAGTGCATATGAAGCACTTAGTATAGTGATTGAATAAGCACTCACTCCGTGGTAGACATCATTATCACAGCTACCTCTACTGCTGTGGCTACAATGATCATTATTACTGGTTTCAACTGAGTGTAACATTGAGTCATTGTGGTTGCATGTCTTTTTAAAATAATTACAATATTTAAAAAATCTTTATTTTATTCAGGATAAAGTAAAATAATTATTATCCTTTAATAAAAATAAAATTTCCAGGAAAAGAGTAGGAAAAGATCTTGCTATGCCCTGCATCAACTGGACCCTGGATGATATGTCAAATGATCTAGTACCTTCCCTTGTAAGATAGTTTTAAGGAGGAGCTAATATTGCTGAATGTTAATTATATGCTAAGGAAGGCTCTTAAACCCAGTGTTCAGCCATTGAAGGTGGGATGCCTAGCTTGGGTTTACAAACGAAGACACCTAAATGCACAAAAGTCAAAACTATTTTCTCAGTGTCACTCCTGTTGTAGGTACTAGAGCCCAGAGTTCAGGTCAGTTCCATTTGCCTCCTAAACCAGGGCTCTTTTCAATGCACTGCACAGCCTCTCAAGCTTTAGTCCATGAGGGAAAATACACATCTCTTTAAAGCAATGCAGAGCATAAGGTAACCCTCTTTAATGTCCTCATCGGTGAATCAAAAGGGCATGGATTAGTACAATGGGGACTGTACCATTAGCACCAAAAAAAATCTAATTATTTCTCTTGTTAAAGAAAACTTAGAACAGGTTAGTTCCAAAAGGTAATGTTATCTATTGTTGGCAGGAGTAGCCATTCCCTGGTCTTGTTTTCTTCTCTGATAATCCTTCAGTGGAAAGTTTATACGCAGAAAAACTTTTGAAACAGGGAGTTAGTTGTCTCAGCCAGTGTCTGAACACTTTTTCCATTTGCTTATTTAAAAACCTTTGATTTTATTGAAGAATTGTGATTTCTCCACATTTCCCCCCACTGCAGAATAGAAACATGATCTCTAGCCAGATATCCTTTTGAATTAAGTGCTACTGCAGTTCTGCCACTGGACTCTTCTATGTAGCAGAGTAGAATGTGATTTCACTGCACATAAAGAAATTCACTTAAATAATCAGAAGACTTGTGTTTCCTATTTGGGAGAGGACCGACATTTTCCAGCCCCGGGCCTCATCACATGCTTGGAGGATGGTGGTGCAGAAAATGCACTGATGCTGTGCACAGTGCAGGGCTAATGTTTTATTCTTCTTATTCAAGTAGTTTCGTTTCTTTTGGGCTATGCCAGCTCTAATTTGATTTGCGGAGTACAAACCCAGAGGCTCATTATGCTGCACGTTCAGAACAATCATATACATTAACTGAAGGAGGCTAGCTTTAGTTGTATAAGTTGTAAGCTTTAAATCTAGACGTGCTCCAGGGAGGCCTCAGATTAACCTAATGAATCAGCAGTCATATATTTCACTCTGCATTCTTTGGCAAAACTCACTTCCTCTGGTACAAAGAGAAAAGTGCAGACAGTGAAAATGGTCTTTGGGGAGTCCCAAAAGCCAGCCAGAAATCATAGGTCAGGTGGTTTGTACTCTAGCAATAAAAGCACTTGACTTGTTTCTCAGACAATTACAAGCTCTCATCCTGTGCAGTTCCGTGGGCAGCCTTCCATAGGGTGATCAAGAAAGAGAAAGAATGGCTGGTTTTCAAACTTCCTCAGTTAGAAAGCTCCATCTCCTTGAAACCTTTCCAAATCAAAGGCTGAATCTCGCCTTGCCCGAGCCAGGGGGCCAGAGAGGCTGTGTTTGGTGGTCCCTGCAATCTCCATCGCTTCCTTTGACAACCCTCCTTCTGCACGAGGAAACGTAAAAGCTGTCAGCTAAACAGGAGGAGAAGGAGAAACCCCACAACCTTCCTCTCCATGGCTGCATCGAGGATTCTTCCTGAAACTCAGGGTTTCTGTGGTGTTGCCAGCTTCCAGCCTAAAATAAGACACCCACAAAGGAGAAGGAAATGGCAACCCCCTCCAGAATTCTTGCCTGGAAAATCCCTGGGGAGAGGAACCTGGCAGACTACAGTCCCTGGGGTCACCGAGTCAGACATGACTTAGCGACTAAACAACAACCACCACCTCTTAAAGCTTAGAAGATCTGAGACATTTACGCCACTTGTAGGCAGAGCTTCTCAGGGACGAAGGAGTCCTGTGGGCTGCGATGAGCACAGAGAGGCAAATACTTGGATGCACAAGCCTGAGGTTGGATCTCAGTGCAAGAAATTTACAGACTTTGAGAGCTCAGTATTCTAGAATCGTTACTGAGATTAGCTCTGAAATAAAAAGATGCTAGAAATGGTTAAGGGGAAGGAATCGTAGCTTTAAAAGGTTTTACTCTGTATCAAAGAGCTTTGTAATTCTATGACCTAGGCCTCTCTCTAGGCTCCTTTTAGAGAAAGACTCTGTGAGTGCAGACTTCTTTCCCTCCCACCTCCTCCCCATCCCCACTTAGTCTAGCCAATGGGTTTACTATCCCTGAAAGCAGACACAAAAAGTGAGAAAACCCTTGCTATTTCATATCTTTGGCTTGATGGAAAATAAAATCCTTGTCTCTGGAGAGAGAACGTGGTTTGGGGTTGTCTCCCGCAGACCCTCTGATGCTGATTCTGAAATTATAGTCATGAAGTAGAGGCTTCTCAGAATCTCCCCACTGTATTATTGGTACTGTATTAAGTATTGAAGGCATATAGTTTTGCATCTAACAAATTGTTTCCTTATGTAGTTGCATTGTGTTAGGGTTCTTTTTATTGGAGTATAATTTCTTTACAATGCTGTGTTAGTTTCCATGTACAACAATATGAATCAGTCGTATGTGTACATATATCCCCTTCCTCCTGAGCCCCCCTCCCACCCCACCCCCACCAA
>SJYW01007841.1:677930-706539 GCA_006410735.1 Raphicerus campestris
GGAATTTCCGTACTGTTCTCCATAGTGGTTGTATCAATTTACATTCCCACCAACAGTGCGAGAGGGTTCCCTTTTTCTTCATACCCTCTCTAGTGTTTATTGATTATAGATTTTTTAATGATAGCCATTCTGACCAGTGTGAGGTGATACTTCATGGCAATTTTGACTTGCATTTCTCTAATGATGAGCAACGATGAGCATCTTTATGCCCTGAGAAGATCATAAGTCAAAAAGATGCATGATGCATGTACCCCAATGTTCATTGCAGCACAGTTTGCAATAGCCAGAACATGGAAGCAACCTAGATGTCCATGGACAGATGAATGGATAAAGAAGTTATGGTACATATTTACAGTGGAATATTGTGCTGTGCCAAGTCACTCAGTCATGTCTGATTCTTTACGAACCCATGGACTGTAGCCTGCCAGGCTCCTCTGTCCACAGGAATTCTCCAGGCAAGAATACTGGAGTGGGTTTCCATGCCATCCTCCAGGGGATCTTCCCAACCCAGGGCTTGAACCCATGTCTCCCATATTGCAAGCAGATTCTTTACCATCTGAGCCACCAGGGAAGCCCAGTGGAATATTATTCAGCCAATAAAAAGAACAAATTTGAGTCAGTTGAAATGAGATGGATGAACCTAGTGTCTATTATACAGCATTAAATAAGTCATTAAAAAACAAATATCACATATAAACACATGTATATGGAATCTAGAAAAATGGTATTGATGAAGCTATTTGTGGGGCAAGAATAAAGAACGCCTGTAAAAACAGAAGGGAAAGGAGAGCATGGAATGAAGTGAGAGAGCAACATTCACATGTGTACACTACCGTGTGCAAAACAGATAGCTAGTGGGAAGCTGTTGTGTAACACAGGGAGCGCAGTCCAGTGCTCTGAGGATGGGAGAGGGGAGGGAGGGAACACGTGTGTAATTATGGCTGATTCAAGTTGTACAGTGGAAACTGAACAACATCATAAGACAATTATCTTCCAATTAAACATAAATTTTAAAAAAGAAAGAAAATGGGATTGATAATATCATTTGGCGATTAAACAAGATGAAGTCTATCAGCATTGGCATGTCACCTCTTACATGGGGTCTACTCAATGCTGGCTGTTATTTTGAATAGTATTAATAGTGCATATGAAGCACTTAGTATAGTGATTGAATAAGCACTCACTCCGTGGTAGACATCATTATCACAGCTACCTCTACTGCTGTGGCTACAATGATCATTATTACTGGTTTCAACTGAGTGTAACATTGAGTCATTGTGGTTGCATGTCTTTTTAAAATAATTACAATATTTAAAAAATCTTTATTTTATACAGGATAAAGTAAAATAATTATTATCCTTTAATAAAAATAAAATTTCCAGGAAAAGAGTAGGAAAAGATCTTGCTATGCCCTGCATCAACTGGACCCTGGATGATATGTCAAATGATCTAGTACCTTCCCTTGTAAGATAGTTTTAAGGAGGAGCTAATATTGCTGAATGTTAATTATATGCTAAGGAAGGCTCTTAAACCCAGTGTTCAGCCATTGAAGGTGGGATGCCTAGCTTGGGTTTACAAACGAAGACACCTAAATGCACAAAAGTCAAAACTATTTTCTCAGTGTCACTCCTGTTGTAGGTACTAGAGCCCAGAGTTCAAGTCAGTTCCATTTGCCTCCTAAACCAGGGCTCTTTTCAATACACTGCACAGCCTCTCAAGCTTTAGTCCATGAGGGAAAATACACACCTCTTTAAAGCAATGCAGAGCATAAGGTAACCCTCTTTAATGTCCTCATCGGTGAATCAAAAGGGCATGGATTAGTACAATGGGGACTGTACCATTAGCACCAAAAAAAATCTAATTATTTCTCTTGTTAAAGAAAACTTAGAACAGGTTAGTTCCAAAAGGTAATGTTATCTATTGTTGGCAGGAGTAGCCATTCCCTGGTCTTGTTTTCTTCTCTGATAATCCTTCAGTGGAAAGTTTATACGCAGAAAAACTTTTGAAACAGGGAGTTAGTTGTCTCAGCCAGTGTCTGAACACTTTTTCCATTTGCTTATTTAAAAACCTTTGATTTTATTGAAGAATTGTGATTTCTCCACATTTCCCCCCACTGCAGAATAGAAACATGATCTCTAGCCAGATATCCTTTTGAATTAAGTGCTACTGCAGTTCTGCCACTGGACTCTTCTATGTAGCAGAGTAGAATGTGATTTCACTGCACATAAAGAAATTCACTTAAATAATCAGAAGACTTGTGTTTCCTATTTGGGAGAGGACCGACATTTTCCAGCCCCGGGCCTCATCACATGCTTGGAGGATGGTGGTGCAGAAAATGCACTGATGCTGTGCACAGTGCAGGGCTAATGTTTTATTCTTCTTATTCAAGTAGTTTCGTTTCTTTTGGGCTATGCCAGCTCTAATTTGATTTGCGGAGTACAAACCCAGAGGCTCATTATGCTGCACGTTCAGAACAATCATATACATTAACTGAAGGAGGCTAGCTTTAGTTGTATAAGTTGTAAGCTTTAAATCTAGACGTGCTCCAGGGAGGCCTCAGATTAACCTAATGAATCAGCAGTCATATATTTCACTCTGCATTCTTTGGCAAAACTCACTTCCTCTGGTACAAAGAGAAAAGTGCAGACAGTGAAAATGGTCTTTGGGGAGTCCCAAAAGCCAGCCAGAAATCATAGGTCAGGTGGTTTGTACTCTAGCAATAAAAGCACTTGACTTGTTTCTCAGACAATTACAAGCTCTCATCCTGTGCAGTTCCGTGGGCAGCCTTCCATAGGGTGATCAAGAAAGAGAAAGAATGGCTGGTTTTCAAACTTCCTCAGTTAGAAAGCTCCATCTCCTTGAAACCTTTCCAAATCAAAGGCTGAATCTCGCCTTGCCCGAGCCAGGGGGCCAGAGAGGCTGTGTTTGGTGGTCCCTGCAATCTCCATCGCTTCCTTTGACAACCCTCCTTCTGCACGAGGAAACGTAAAAGCTGTCAGCTAAACAGGAGGAGAAGGAGAAACCCCACAACCTTCCTCTCCATGGCTGCATCGAGGATTCTTCCTGAAACTCAGGGTTTCTGTGGTGTTGCCAGCTTCCAGCCTAAAATAAGACACCCACAAAGGAGAAGGAAATGGCAACCCCCTCCAGAATTCTTGCCTGGAAAATCCCTGGGGAGAGGAACCTGGCAGACTACAGTCCCTGGGGTCACCGAGTCAGACATGACTTAGCGACTAAACAACAACCACCACCTCTTAAAGCTTAGAAGATCTGAGACATTTACGCCACTTGTAGGCAGAGCTTCTCAGGGACGAAGGAGTCCTGTGGGCTGCGATGAGCACAGAGAGGCAAATACTTGGATGCACAAGCCTGAGGTTGGATCTCAGTGCAAGAAATTTACAGACTTTGAGAGCTCAGTATTCTAGAATCGTTACTGAGATTAGCTCTGAAATAAAAAGATGCTAGAAATGGTTAAGGGGAAGGAATCGTAGCTTTAAAAGGTTTTACTCTGTATCAAAGAGCTTTGTAATTCTATGACCTAGGCCTCTCTCTAGGCTCCTTTTAGAGAAAGACTCTGTGAGTGCAGACTTCTTTCCCTCCCACCTCCTCCCCATCCCCACTTAGTCTAGCCAATGGGTTTACTATCCCTGAAAGCAGACACAAAAAGTGAGAAAACCCTTGCTATTTCATATCTTTGGCTTGATGGAAAATAAAATCCTTGTCTCTGGAGAGAGAACGTGGTTTGGGGTTGTCTCCCGCAGACCCTCTGATGCTGATTCTGAAATTATAGTCATGAAGTAGAGGCTTCTCAGAATCTCCCCACTGTATTATTGGTACTGTATTAAGTATTGAAGGCATATAGTTTTGCATCTAACAAATTGTTTCCTTATGTAGTTGCATTGTGTTAGGGTTCTTTTTATTGGAGTATAATTTCTTTACAATGCTGTGTTAGTTTCCATGTACAACAACATGAATCAGTCGTATGTGTACATATATCCCCTTCCTCCTGAGCCCCCCTCCCACCCCACCCCCACCAATGCCANGTGTGTGTGTGTGTGTGTGTGTGTGTGTGTGCTTGTGTACACAGCAGCTTCCCACTAGCTGTCCATTGTTCACAAGGTAATGTATATATGTCAATGCTTCTCTCTCACTTCATCACACCCTCTCCTTTCCTCTGTGTCCACAAGCCCTTGCTCGAAGTCTGTGTCTCTATTCTTGTCCTACAATGGTGTTAGGGCTTTTATTCCTTAGGAACTCTACAGACAAAAAGTTTCCATATATGTGAATTTGTTCAACCAGGATCGCGGTCATGTCCATGTCCATCTGCATTTTCTGCTCAATGTTGAAGACTGAACACACCATTGTCTAATGAACGGGCCGTGTCCCACAGTATGCACACACAGTTATGGGTGCTATCAAGTGACTGGCTGCCACATTTCCTGGCCAATTGTATTTGACAGATGTTTCATTACTTCAGTTATCTTCTACTTATTTTTTAAAAACAAAGTCATTAGCCACATTCCTGTTTTTGCAGTAGAATTTTGTCATCTCTCAGTTAACCTCCTTCTTAATCTTTCCCTTAGGGCTTTTGCAAGGCATCTATTAGAGAGAAAAATCGGTGTGGTGGTCGTTGGATTTCCAGCTACGCCCCTTGCAGAAGCGCGGGCTCGGTTTTGTGTTTCAGCAGCACACACTCGGGAGATGCTGGACACGGTGAGTGCCCGCAGCCCAGCAGAAGCAGCGGGACGGGGCCTCAGAGTCTGAGCGCCTTCTTTTACAGAGCTTACTTGGGTTTCCCTGGGTTTCTCTTGGATGGTGTAAGGAAACAACACCAATAACCCTCACTACAAAAAAAAAAAAAGAGGAGGGGAGGAGGGGAGTCCCAGCAATACACAACAATGTGATCAACTCAGCAGAGAGAAAAGAAAATCAACCCAGGGAAGACTTGAGTCAAGTCGGTGTTTCGGTTTCACAGCAAAGACTGAGAAGCCAGACGTCTGCTCTTGGCTTCTTAAATGCTGATGCTGATTTCTTGTGCTATTCAGCGGCAATTGCCTACATTCTGGCACTGGTCAGGGCCACTATATCCATCACAAGAAAATAGGGCCCAAATAAGCCAGATTTGGAAAGCCAACAGCAAAGACAGACCTATTGTAAAAGCTCATCCTACCTGAGGTGCAAAGGATTTCAAAACCATTTTACCATTTTACTGTCCTTAAATTTCAATCTCTGTATGAATGAATAATATCAGAGCCAAACCAGGTCAGTCAGTTTGGGGTTGATGAAACTGTCTCATAAAAATCAATGCAGTTTAGCACAACACTATCAGGTATCTGCTCTATGCAAAACTCTGGGGCAAAAAGTCTAAGACGATGTACTACAAACAGGCACCTCATAATAATACCAGAGAGAATCAATTCACCTGGTAAAAAATGACAAGTGCAGGACAGACACTCGAGATGGCAGTCTAGTAAAGATAACTGCAGGAGCATGGAGGTGCAGTGAGTCATCACATGCTTGAAGCTATCTGAGCAAAATAAGAGATGATGAGGTCAAGGGCAAAGGGAGCAAAAGAATCTAGCAATGGACATTATGCGTGCCTGGATCTGCCAAGACTTGGCAAATATTTGGATGCAGGACACATGTGGGCCAGGGAATCAAGGATAATCCGAGGTCTCTAGCCCTCTAATGATTGAAGAACAGCAGAGCCAAGTTACTAGGAAATACGGTATGTGGCAAAGAATAGCAAATCATCAGCAGGACTAGGGGAATGAAATGAGCTAAGTTGTAGACATGTAGGGATTACATGTCTATGAGCCATTGGTGGGAAAGTTCCAATATTATACATAGGATGGATAAATAGCAAGGGCCTACTGTATAGCACAGGGAACTGTATTCAATATCCTGGGACAAACCATAATGGAAACGAATGTGAAAAACAATATGTATATGTATAACTGAATCACTCTGCTGTGTAGAGAAAATTAATACAACATTGTAAATCAACTATACTTTAATAAAAATTTTAAAAAGGAAAATCCAATTCTAGAGTTTAGGAGAACATGCAAGACTGGAGTTGCTGTAATTTGAGGAACTAAGGGGAGATTGGGGCTTCCCAGATGGCTCAGTTGGTAAAGAGTCTGCCTGCAATTCAGGAGACCTGGGTTTGATCCCTGGGTTGGGAAGATCCCCTGGAGAAGGAAATGACAACCCACTCCAGTATTCTGGCCCGGAGAATTCCATGGACAGAGGAGCCTGGTGGGCTACAGTCCACGGGTCACAAAGAGTTGGACATGACTGAGTGACTTTCACTTCACTTCAAGGGGAGATCACTAAAGTCAATGGTAGAAGAAAGTATTGTCCAAATATAAGTACATGGGCCAAGGGCAGACTCCAGAAGTGGCTGCATCTGTGAGTGGATACAGGAATCACAGATGAGGACCTGGGCTCAGATGGAGCTCAGTTCATTTCAGTTCAGTCACTCAGTCGTGTCCAACTCTTTGCCACCCCATGAACCGCAGCACACCACACCTCCCTGTCCATCACCAACTCCCGGAGTTCACCCAAACCCATGTCCATTGAGTCAGTGATGCCATCCAACCATCTCATCCTCAGTCATCCCCTTCTCCTCCTGCCCTCAGTTTTTCCCAGCATCAGGGTCTTTTCAAATGAGTCAGCTCTTCACATCAGATGGCCAAAATACTGAAATTTCAGCTTCAACATCAGTCCTAGCAATGAACACCCAGGGCTTATCTCCTTTAGGATGGACTTAGTGCAATCCAAAAAGTCATGAACTGGTGAACTGCCCAACACTCAAACGGCAAAAGCTTCAAGTTGGGGGAGAATCAGCAGAACATCCAAATGCTGAGAGGGGAGAAGAAATCATTAGCTTAGCAGTTACCAGGAGCTTGCTGTTGCTCAGAGCAGAACATTGTAGGGGAGTGAAGAGAACAGAAATAAGAATACAAAGAACTAAAAATGAAGATGATACTTTGAGTTCAAACTGCACACATGTACAACCACACCACACACACACACACACATGATCCATATCTTTCTGCTTCACCATTATATTTTTAGGACTTAAATCAATGTGTAGAACATAGTATGTGATGCTGGGAAAGACTGAAGACAAAAGGAAAAGAGGGCAGCATAGGAAGAGATGATTAGATAGGATCCCTGACTCAATGGACATGAATTTGAGCAAACTCTAGGAGATAATTAAGGACAGAGGAGCCTGGTGTGCTGCAGTCCACAGGTTCACAGAGTCAGATGTGACTTAGCGACTCAACAACAACAATAACAAAACACAGTAATGGTTCACTAGATGACACATTAACAACTGAACTAACCCTAGGTTTTGAGATGATGGGAGAACTTTGCTGTTTCTGTTCTTCATTGTCCAGTTTCTCTAAAATGAGTGTATATTTCTAGTATATTAATTTCAACAAACCATTTCTTCTAAATGTAATGAATGATGGTAAGAAAGGGTAGATAAGATTTTCAAGAAGTTTGTAAAGACAAGAAAAACTGGTTTAGAAAAAGCTTTTGAAAGTAGAGGGAGACTTGAGTGTGTTT
Source organism: Raphicerus campestris (assembly GCA_006410735.1). NCBI lineage: Eukaryota > Metazoa > Chordata > Mammalia > Artiodactyla > Bovidae > Raphicerus > Raphicerus campestris. The sequence continues at coordinate 685,509 of SJYW01007841.1, forward strand.
ACACATCAATAGAAGAAGGGAGTTATGAGAAGAACATTGCAAGTGTGGGGTGAAGTCCACGTGCCCAGAAGCAAGCTCTAGAGACAGCAGAAGGGATGAGTAGCCTGGGTGGATTAGCATCTTATTTCTGACCCAAACAGCATTGAGGCACTCAATGAATAGCCAGTCATTGGATATCAGACCCTGTGGTTATCTTCACGAGTTAATTCCTACAGATCACCTGGTTTGGGAGAGGCATGGAACTCTCGCCTAGACAAACGCCTCTAAACTTTTGAGATCATCAAAGCAATACAAAATTTTGAGCAGGTTACAGAAGGGAACATGAAAAATGACCCCTTGAAAAGTCAGGGCATTATTAAGGTGGTGACTGAACATAAACAACACTTGCCAAAAATACACATTATTAGACAAGTCTATTGAGTGACCGTCTTTGGAAGAAGACAGAAACAGGGCCACTTTACAAATACAAAGTGACTTAAAATGTGTCTCTTCTAACGTGAATGGTAGTCCTCAGTGCAGAGCTGAGGTCAGCTTTAGAAGTAGCAGTGGTAGTGATAGTTGCCCAGTCATGTCTGACTCTTCGCAACTGCATGGACAGTAGCCCACCAGGCACCTCTGTGCCTCGAATTCTCCTGGCAAAAATACTGGAATGGGCAGCTATTTCCTTCCCCAGGGGAGTTTCCTGACCCAAGGATAGAACCCAGATCTCCTGCATTGCAGGCAGATTCTTCATTGTCTGTGCCACCAGAGAAGCCCAAGGTCAGCTCTAACCTCCTTTTCACCTTCCCACCTTCCAAATAAGAAATCTACATATGGCCAACACTGAGTTTCTCTCACTTCTTGGCAGCATCCTACCCAGAACTGGCCCCCTATTTTCTTAGAATCTTCTCATGCATGAGTCCAAAAGTGGCAAGTAACTCTTCCCAGATGTTATGAAGATGGTTCAGCAGTGTGTATTCTCTGAGGCAGCAAAAGCTGCATAAAGCCAGCTTTTCTTGAGTCCTGGTGTGTTTCAGGTAGTTGATCAATGTGCCTCAACATAAATCCATTTTGAGATTATATATGCATTACCAGCATATTATGCACCTTTTACAAGACACCAAAAACAGTTAAATAGTTTGAGATACTATGTCACATCTGTCAGAATGGCTGTCATCATAAAGAACACAAGTAACAGGTGTTGGCAAAGATGTGGAAAACAGAGAACCCTTGTGCACTGTTGGTGGGAATGTAAATTGGTGCAGCTACCATGAAAAACAGTATAGAGGTTTCTCAAAAGATAAAAATAGAACTGCCACATGACCCGGGAATTCCATTCCTGGGTATATATCTGAAAAAAAAAGCAATTTAAAAATACACTCCCAATGTTCATGGCAGCATTATTTATAACTGCCAAGATATGGAAGCAACCTAGGTGTCCATCAAGAGACAAATGGATAAAGAAAATGTAATGTGTACACACACACACATACACATACTGGAATACTATTCAGCCATAAAATAGAATGAAATTTTTCCATTTGCAGCAACATGGATGAATGTGGAGGGCATTATGAGAAGCAAAATAAGTCAGACAAAGACAAATTCTATATGATATTGCTCATCTGTGGACTCTAAAAAATACAACAAATTAATGAATATAACAAAAAAGAAGCAGACACAGACATAGAGAACAAACCAGTGGTTACTACTGGGGCAGGAGGGGCAATACGGGGGCAGCTGAGCAGGAGGCACAGGCTACTGGGTTTAAAAGATGGACTCAAGGGTGTATCGTGCAACATGGGGAATACAGCCAATGTTTTGTAATAGCTGTAAACAAAAAGTACCATTTAAAACTGTATTAAAATAAACATATATTTTTAAAATATTGAGATTAATAAATAATTGAAGTCCTATGCTTCCCTCCCACATCGTCCATGAATTATCTCCCTTGCCCCCAAGTATGTGGGTCCTTCACTTTCAAAGCCACCAGCCTGCCCCATCCCCCACCTTCAGCAAAAGCAGTAAAAACTATCCCAGATTTATGCCACTTAAAATGTAATGTCTGTTGCTTTTTCTTAGTGCTTATATTTGGTATAAAAGTTAAGAAAATGCATTGAAGTGAAAAGAAAACTTTAATCACCCATAATTCTACCACCTAGAAATAAACTATTCATAACATCTTGATAGAGATCTTAACTGATGTCAGTTTGAAAGTCTTCCTAACAGAGAACATCCGTAAGCCCCATGAGTCATTTATTCTGATGTTAGCAACTCTCACTCTCCTTTTTTTCCAAACATTAGACTCTAATATCTTTCCATTTTCTTTTGACTGGTTGAGAAAAATAGAACCAAAATGTTGAAAAAAAAAAAAAGCATGCCCAATTCTGTAGGATTAGCAATAGACTGGAAGGAAAAATTACATTGTGTATATTCTGGATTTCATTTGTTTCATTTGTAATATTGTACGTTTAGCTGCCTGGATTAAGAGAATTGAAATAGATGAGCTCTTGGTTCCTTACGGTTTTAAACTCTATTATTCTATGGAGCGCAGAGCTGAGTATTTAAAAGCTGAGAGTGGGAGGGATGGGGAAGCATGGGAGAGAGAAAGGAGGATGTTCATTTCCCTACCTATGGATTAAGTCTCCTGCACTACAGGCAGATTCTTTACTGAATGAGCCACCAGGGAAGGAATTAGTTAGCACCCTGTTCATTTTCTTCCTGGTCAGGTTGATTTCTTGTGTCATGAGGACTTAAACATAATCTGTGAACATTTTTCTTTTTCTCTCAAAAGTTTATACTGTCATTAAATTTTAAAAATAAAGACTTCAAGGGTAAGCATGAATCAAATGTGTTTATGCCTCTCTTCACATCCCCACAATATCTTAAACATGCGTAATATGGAGTTAGACTATTAAAGAATATGAAATAAAATGCATTAGCCTCTAACATTCCTCTAGAGCTGGTTTATGAACCTCAGCTTACTGACTTGGATCTTTTTCCTTTTCTTTAAAAAGCAAATAAGCTGGCAAAAGAAGAGTGTGGTTTTCTGTGAGACCTCAGAGGGCAAGGCCACTTGGGAGTTTAAATAAAACTAATGGAAGGCAATCTCTTTGCAGGTTTTGGAAGCCCTGGATGAGATGGGTGACCTCCTGGATGTGAAATATTCCCGTAACAGGAAGTCAGCACGCCCGGAACTCTATGATGAGATGAGCTTTGAACTTGAGGATTGAGTTTCCTGGACCTGAATGGACCCTAAAGACTTGGCCAGGAAGACCTCCTTCTTTGTCTCAAAAGGAATTTAAGTGGATTTCTCCTTTCTAAGGACAGTTTTGGTTTCCAAAGCAATTTCATTGAACCAAGGGAGACACAACTGTTGTTGTGTTTTTAATGTCTCTGTAGAGACATTAACGTTCTCCTCCCCCAAGCATCCTGCCACAAACACACACACACACCACACACACATTTCTTAGAGTATTTGTAATGGCACAGAGCCTGTGTTTTAGCTGCTACTGTGCAGCCTCTTTGGTCTAGACCCTTTTAGGAATTTCAGCCAAATGAGAGGGTTTTGATTTTTACTTCAGTAGATCTCACTATATGTTTGCTAATTTTATCTGCAGATGAGCACAAGGGCAGTGGGCAGTAGCTGGACTCCTTCTTACCCTTGAAAGAACCAGCTAGAACTCATCCATATCATGGGAAGTTCCAGGCAGGGGTAAAGAAATGTTACCTCTACCATTTGCCACATTTGGACTTTTTCCAAGGACAAGTGTCAGATGCCATACTGAGTGTTTGAAGGGAGAGCGCAGACCTGGCCAACAAGACCAAAGACGTCTTTACAGGAAACTTTCCTTTTCCTGTTCCTGGTTTCCTACAGTTTTATAGCCGAGCTTTTGAGGTTTGGAAAATTCAAGACTTTTGTTTCATCAGGAAGAGGGAAGAAAGCAGGCAAGCCAACTGTAGGCCTAGACTAAACTGATAAACGTGCGATGGTGTGCGCGCCCTTGGTGCCTTGTGGACTGAACGTTTTGCGTCGCTTTTACTACATTGAGGAATGAGCTGTCCTTTTCCTACTGAGTGGGGAGCACACGGGGAAATTCAAGTTCCTTTAGAGTTGACTCCTGAGACTACGCTTGAAGAACGGATTGGTTCCAAAGTGACATTTAAAAGTAAATGCTATTCACCTTTTCAATTCTGACCCTTCCATTCAGACCTATGAAACAGTGCTCTCCTCTGGCATAAGCACTCCACTCTGGTGCTAAGTGGGCTTTACTGAGTTGCCTTTGTTTCTCTGTCTCTGTCTGTCTTTATACATCTGCCTGTCTGTCTGTCTCTCCTTCTCTAAATGTGAACACAAACTTCTCTGCAAAAGTAGCCCTTTGCTAATTGAATCTAGTCGGTATGGAAAAAAGCCAGTAGAAAACCTTATCTTTAACAAGCCCCCAGATGGTGCCCAGATTGGGAAACTCTTAAAAAACAGTGGTGACCTTTTACCAAAGCTTCTGTAATAGTTCAAATGAGTTACAGAACATTCCACTCCATCAAATGACACTCTAAACAAATCACTTCAAGAGAGGTTAGACTTCACATGACACGGATGGATGCGACTCTCATGCTGTGTGCTGGAGCAGAAACCCCACCCACAGCCCCCGTGTTCTGGGGGCCTGGATGCTCACAGCTTTTTAAAGGATAAAGGTGATCAGTGTGGAAAGCTTTTTATGGGGGGAAACTATTACCCTAATAGGTACATCAGCTTAAAACTGGATCCCATGATGAAGTTCTCCCTGAATTTTTGTAAGGAGTCCTATAAGCAGAAGAGGACAGGAAATGGGTCCTGAAAATGCAGTTGCTCCATCCAATGGCTGATTTTGATAACTAAATTACAACAGAGACTAAATTTCGACTTAGTGAACCAGTGCGGCATTCCTTGTGCAAAGAAAATATATATTGTATCCATGTGCCAAGAAAAGAGAAGGCACAGAGGTCTTTTCTCTTGAAAATGTATGTTTAAATGAAGTTGATCTTAGTTGATTGTCCAAAATGAATCTTCATCAAGATGCCAGAGTGCTGAGTCATTGAATTACATTCTCCAACATGAGATCAAGAACCTAGCTCTGTCAGACCGTCTGTGCTGAATATGAACTTTTGAGAACAACTGTAATCCAAATGGAATGTTTCCTGAGCACATTAGAGGGGTTCAGGCCCCAGAGGGTTAATAATACAAGGATATATGTCTTATAGAGTGAGACTGGTTAAGAGGGTACTTGTGAGAATTTTTCATTTTTATAAGAAAAAAATCTACTGCTAAGTTAATAAAAGTGTGATTTCAATTCAATAGGTATTATTGGGTCTTCATAGCTATACCAGAGCCAAAAGTGTCCCTTTGGTTGGCTCTGTTTGGAAAGATAATTTTCTAACAGAACTGTAATGTCTTACACCCCCAACCTTCCCAACTCTGAAGAATGGATGTGCGTATACACACACACACACAAGCACATTTCCCCCTTTCTTTACAGAGCAAGAGTTTAAAGATTCAGAGATGAGAATCTGGCTGACTAATAAATACATGGAAGATGCTATTTCTAAAAATGACCTTCAAGGAAGCAGAAGAGGAAGGATCTAGACTGATATTTGTAAGGAGGGTATATGTGCATAATAGCAAAATGGCATAGACACCTTCCTAATCTTACGGAATGCAATATCCTGTGGTTTACTATCTTGCCTTTTAGCATGTTTTAGTTTGACAGAGACTATGGGCTTCAGAATGTACTAGTAAGCTTATTAAAATAAAGATCTCTGGGCCCTAAACCAGACTTCCACTGAATCAAAATAGCTCCAGTGCCCAAGAATCTTGCATTTCAGCCTGTTTTCCCAGGGGATTGTCATGAGAACCAGGGCTTTCCTGGTGGCTCAGCTGATAAAGAATCCACCTGCAATGTGGGAGACCTGGGTTCAATCCCTGGGTTGGGAAGATCCCCTGGAGAAGAGAAAAGCTACCCACTCAAGTATACTGGCCTGGAGAATTCCATTGACTATATAGTCCATGGGGTCACAAAGAGTCGGACACGACTGAGTGACTTTCACTTTTATTGGGACTGGTAACTCTAGTAACTTACCAGGAACTTTGTTCTGACTCTCTGTTGGTGATTAAGAGTGTTTATATTGTTAAAGTAAATTAATTATTTTAAACTTTTCACCCCAATGGAACATTTTGTTCCCATTTCAAGGTACCTTCTCTTTCCCAAAAAATGAACCCAGTACTGAAGAATAACCTGCCATTCATTTTAACAGAAGTATCTCTTCTCTAGTTCTCCTTTGTGCCTTTATTACAAGATGTTCCTTTTTCTTTTCATGACTTTGTTCCATCGATTGTGGTATCTTGTTTCCTTTTTTTCTTCCCACCCCCTGAAAAAATCTTTGACTTCTGATTATTTATTTATTCCAATAGTAGCTCTTGAGCCAGGTGAAAGTCTTAATAGTGTGCAAACATGCAATGCTCCTTGGTGTTTGTGTTCAGAGATAACAAATATTATAAATGAGTTACTCTGACTAAGGAAACCTTGGCTCTCTTAAATATAGGATTTGACTTATGGCAGTAATAATTATAATTGGAACTTATCATACTTCCTTGGCAGTTTTTTCCCAGTTTCACTAAGAACAATATATTCGAAGTCTTTTTTCTCAGAATGCTGTATGGAGCTGTGTAACATTTAAGAAATTAAAAGGAGACTGTATTTTAAATGTTTCTAGGTATTTACTGTGGGACATTACCTTAGGGTGTTGTGGTGTGGTATTTTGTATGTGTGTACGTATGTGTGTGTTTCACTGAAACATTTGGGGTGACCAACTTCATTTCATTCTGCTGTGATACATTAATTTCTTTAATAAACCAATCACCCAAATTGGCAATATAAGAAAGAGTTGATGTTTTTGTGTTGACCTAGTTTGAGTCACCCACTCTACTGTTCTTGCCTGGAGAACTCCAGGGACAGAGGAGCCTCGCGGGCTGCCATCAATGGGGTTGCAGAGTTGGACACGACTGAAGCGACTTAGCAGCAGCAGCAGCAGCCCTAAAAAAAAAAAAAAAAAAGACTAAGATTTGTTTTTAAAAATTTCATTGAGAAAAAATGGCCCAGGGTGGAGAGCCATGGCTTGCACTGCGTCACCAGAAGCAATGGTGCTCATCTCTTCCCAACTCTGTTTTCAGTGACATCGCCTTTGTAGCTGGAAATTGGCCTTGTTGGGAGTATTTACACCACAGAACTGGCAAACCCTACAGATTAGTGGTCTGGAGAGCTGGCTGTTAAACGTTGATCAGGCACACCGCTGAGACTACATACAATGTTACAATATCTAGGTTGGAGGGAGGGAACAGGATTGGAAACAGAAGTTGCACTGTGATATCATAACAAAGGCTTCAGTAAGCCCCAGAGAAGCTATACAACTGAGATGGGCCTTTAGAAGTAGTTCAAAGGAAGGCGAGGGAGCCAGGTCTGTGCCCCCCAACCTACTAGTTAAAGGATGCAGGGTACCAGGGCATCCCTGGAGGAGAGTGGTAACTTAGACAAGATAATTCCTTTCAGTCAAGGGAAACTCTTGGGGAAGGACTCAGCTTTGAGCTGATAGCCATCCATCCACTTAAACCTTTTACTTCTAAAATGTATGATTAAATACTACTGAGTCTCTGAAGAGAAAAATAAATACTTTATATATTTTTAACTTATGTATGTAGTTTATTTTGTTATACATACCTATATATAATAAAAATATGTTTATTTTTAATAACTATATTTATTTCTGTTATTCTCTTTAATAACTATTACAAAGAAATTAATTAATACAGTTTAACATTATTTTAAAGATGTTGACTTCCTGGATTGTTTGAAAAATTCAGTCAGTAAAAAGATGACCTTAAAGTTGAAAAAAATTTTTATTTCTAATTTACACAGTTTTAAAAGTTTTATAATGGAAAAATCTAAACATACAATAAAACAGAACAGTATAACAAACCCACACGTCCCTATCACCAAGCTCCAAACATTATCAATTCACGGCCATCCGTTTTCATCTGGTGCCCTCTCCCACCAGATAACTTGAAGGCAACCTCCAGGAATCTTATGACATCATCAGTATGTATTTCACTGAGTCTCTGTAAAGGTAGCTATGTCTTAATTTGTTGTTTCAACCTCATTAAAAGATAAGTCTTCAGGATAAAAAGAAAAAAGGAACCAAAATGAGTTCAATGTTCTCTGTCTCACATCCTGCACGAGAATTCTCTGGAGTAAGGGTAAGAATTATTTCTGAAGCAGATATGTGTTGTCTTGAAAGATAATAAATCAATCATTTGGGGACATTTCTCATGCACCAGACACTGTATATAGAGCTGTGACATTGGGACTTCCCTGGGGGTCCAGGGGTTACCATTCTGTGTTCCCAGTGCAGGGGGAACAGGCTTGATCCCTCGTCAGGAAGTGAAGATCCTACATGCCACCCAGTCGAGGCAATAGATGGAAAAAATTCCCACTAATCAACAGTATATCATCCTTAAAAAAAAAAAAAAAAAAAAAACAAAGAGCTCTGACATACATTATCTCCTAGGACTCTCTTGGAGATAAGTAATGGACTCATGGCCACAGTATTGAAGATGTCAGGGGAGGAGCAGGGCCAAAGAGGACTTCCAAGACTCCAACAGGGTGTTGCTTTTTTCTACCCTCCTTCTTGAGTCAAGTTTCCTAAAAACTAATTTCAGCTAAATTTGATATATTAGCAGAGGTAATTCAAGCAGGAGTAGGTGAACCCAGCTTACGTACTTGAAAAAAAGGCCTGGGACAGATTTGAAGGTAGAATTGTCACTCTCATTCTCATTCTACTCCTTGGTCCAGATGACAGGCTCACATCCACTGTCTGCAAGTCAACTGCCCTGAAAAGTTATCACTGATACAAATCAATGAAACATCCATCATGAGAAGGTAGGAGTAGAAGAAAGAGGGTGTGTTGGGTTTTTTTCCCCACTGTGGCATGAAACAGTGCTCCCTTTCATTCAGTCCAGATGCTGATTTTTATATCAAAAATATTGATTGAAGGGGCTAGTGATTTTGGCTCCCACCCAAGTTTATTCAGGATCTTTCTTAATTAGGTTTGGGTATACTGCCCATGGCCAGGGTAGAGTGTGGCTCCAATCACCACATGCTCTCCACTTCATCATCGGCTGAGGAATAAGGCAAGGAAATTGCTGCTTCTTTGTTTCTCCAATCCCATGAGTTTTTTTCTTTTTTCCTCTGGATTTGAAGCATGCATGGAGCAAATGTGCAAGAATGACTGAAAGAAGTGTAATGGCTTCACTGAGATGAGCTCAAGCTAGCCTGCTCGACTAGGGATCCCCATCATGAATAAGGCCCTGTGTGTGAAAAATGAAGGGGCAGCCATGTGAGATCATGGAAAAGATCGACATCTTTTAAATGAAAAATGTTCACCAGGTTGATGCAGCCAATCAGACTATGAGTTGTTTTTATGTTTTTCTTTTGAAGGGAAAAATAATCTCTTTAACCAACAATACATGATTTCCTCATAATTTGTCTACTTTGCACATGATTGTAGTTCTCATACAACTATTTTAATAATGTTCATACCAATTTCATATACTTTATACCAGTCTTTTAAAAACACTTCTGCATGCATAAATATCAATAAATCTTGGTCAATAATTATGGACATCTATGATGAAAGGGGGTTTTCAATATGCATAAAACAGTGTGTTGATCTTAAAAAATACAACCCAGACTCCTGAAAATATTTTCAACTAAATATCTAAGAGTTTTTAACTAAAAAAAAAAAAAAAACCCTAGGCAAAACCTCAAAGTATATATTTGTAAGATTTTTTATTAATGGGACAATTCATTACATTGGATCAACTAAGTAAGATGAACCAAATGTCAAAGATTGTCCACATAGATACTTCTATAACTCCTATAGGTGTTATAGGTACATCACATGGAAAATTAAAATACCATATTAAAGTGGGTCTATTTCTACTATAATGAACATTAACTTACTGAAAAGTTGTATGTTTTACAGGATATTGCATGTACTATTTCAATCAGTCAGTCAGCTCAGTCCCTCAGATCTGTCCAGCTTTTTGCAACCCCCTGGACTGAAGCATGCCAGGCTTCCCTGTCCATCATCAACTCCCAGAGTTTACTCAAACTCAAGTCCATTGAGTCGGTGATGCCATCCAACCATCTCATCCTCTGTCATCCCCTTCTGCTCCTGCCTTCAATCTTTCCCAGCATCAGAGTCTTTTCTAGTGAGTCAGTTCTTCACATCAGGTAGCCAAAGTAATTGGAGTTTCAGCTTCAGCATCAATCCTTCCAATGAATATTCAGGACTGATTTCCTTTAGGACTGACTGGTTTGATGTCCTAGCTGTTCAAGGGACTCTCAAGAATCTTCTCCAACACCACAGTTCAAAAGCATCAATTCTTTGGTACTCAACTTTCTTTATAGTTCATACATAACTACTGGAAAAACCATAGCCTTGACTAGACCGACCTTTATTGGCAAAGTAATGTCTCTGCTTTTAAATATTCTGTCTAGGTTGGTCATAGTTTTCTTCCAAGGAGTAAGCATCTTTTAATTTATGGCTGCAGACACCATCTGCAGTAATTTTAGTGACCAAGAAAATAAAGTCTCTCATTGTTTCCACTGTTTCTCCATCTATTTGCCATGAAGTGATGGGACCGGATGCCATGATCTTCGTTTTTGGAATGGTGAGTTTTAAGCCAGCTTTTTCACTTTCCTTTTTCCCTTTCATCAAGAGGCTTTTGGCTTTCTGCCATAAGGATGGTGTCATCTGCATATCTGAGGTTATTTATATTTCTCTGGGCAATCTTCATCCAGCCCAGCATTTTGCATGATGTACTCTGTGTATAAGTTAACTAAGCAGAGTAACAATATACAGCCTTGATGTACATCTTTCCCAATTTGGAACCACTCAATGTCCAATTCCAATTGTTCCTTCTTGACCTGCATACAGATTTCTCAAGAGACAGGTAAGGTGGTCTGGTATTCTCACCTCTTTAAGAATTTTCCAAAGTTTGTTATGATCCATACAGTCAAAGGCTTTAGCATAGTCAATGAAGCAGAAGTTTTTCCAGAATTCTCTCGTTTTTTCTGTGATCCAACGGACGTTAGCAATTTTGGTTCCTCTGCCTTTTCTAAATCCAGCTTGAACATCTTGAAGTTCTTAGTTCATGTACCGTGGAAGCCTAGCTTGGAGAATTTTGAGCATTACCTTGCTAATGTGTGGGATGAGTGCAATTGTGCGATAATTTTAACATTCTTTGGCGTTGACTTTCTTTGGGGTTGGAATGAAAATTGACCTCTCCCAGTCCTGTAGCCACTGCTGAGTTTCCCAAATTTCCTGGCATACTGAGTGCAGCACTTTAACAGCTCAGCTGGAATTCCATCTCCTCCTCTAGCTGTGTTTATAATGAGGCTTCCTAAGGCCCACTTGACTTCACACTCCAGGATGTCTGGCTCTAGGTGAGTGACCATACCATTGTGGTTATCTGGGTCATGAAGATCTTTTTTGTATAGTTCTTCTGTGTATNAAAAAAAAAAAAAAACCCTAGGCAAAACCTCAAAGTATATATTTGTAAGATTTTTTATTAATGGGACAATTCATTACATTGGATCAACTAAGTAAGATGAACCAAATGTCAAAGATTGTCCACATAGATACTTCTATAACTCCTATAGGTGTTATAGGTACATCACATGGAAAATTAAAATACCATATTAAAGTGGGTCTATTTCTACTATAATGAACATTAACTTACTGAAAAGTTGTATGTTTTACAGGATATTGCATGTACTATTTCAATCAGTCAGTCAGCTCAGTCCCTCAGATCTGTCCAGCTTTTTGCAACCCCCTGGACTGAAGCATGCCAGGCTTCCCTGTCCATCATCAACTCCCAGAGTTTACTCAAACTCAAGTCCATTGAGTCGGTGATGCCATCCAACCATCTCATCCTCTGTCATCCCCTTCTGCTCCTGCCTTCAATCTTTCCCAGCATCAGAGTCTTTTCTAGTGAGTCAGTTCTTCACATCAGGTAGCCAAAGTAATTGGAGTTTCAGCTTCAGCATCAATCCTTCCAATGAATATTCAGGACTGATTTCCTTTAGGACTGACTGGTTTGATGTCCTAGCTGTTCAAGGGACTCTCAAGAATCTTCTCCAACACCACAGTTCAAAAGCATCAATTCTTTGGTACTCAACTTTCTTTATAGTTCATACATAACTACTGGAAAAACCATAGCCTTGACTAGACCGACCTTTATTGGCAAAGTAATGTCTCTGCTTTTAAATATTCTGTCTAGGTTGGTCATAGTTTTCTTCCAAGGAGTAAGCATCTTTTAATTTATGGCTGCAGACACCATCTGCAGTAATTTTAGTGACCAAGAAAATAAAGTCTCTCATTGTTTCCACTGTTTCTCCATCTATTTGCCATGAAGTGATGGGACCGGATGCCATGATCTTCGTTTTTGGAATGGTGAGTTTTAAGCCAGCTTTTTCACTTTCCTTTTTCCCTTTCATCAAGAGGCTTTTGGCTTTCTGCCATAAGGATGGTGTCATCTGCATATCTGAGGTTATTTATATTTCTCTGGGCAATCTTCATCCAGCCCAGCATTTTGCATGATGTACTCTGTGTATAAGTTAACTAAGCAGAGTAACAATATACAGCCTTGATGTACATCTTTCCCAATTTGGAACCACTCAATGTCCAATTCCAATTGTTCCTTCTTGACCTGCATACAGATTTCTCAAGAGACAGGTAAGGTGGTCTGGTATTCTCACCTCTTTAAGAATTTTCCAAAGTTTGTTATGATCCATACAGTCAAAGGCTTTAGCATAGTCAATGAAGCAGAAGTTTTTCCAGAATTCTCTCGTTTTTTCTGTGATCCAACGGACGTTAGCAATTTTGGTTCCTCTGCCTTTTCTAAATCCAGCTTGAACATCTTGAAGTTCTTAGTTCATGTACCGTGGAAGCCTAGCTTGGAGAATTTTGAGCATTACCTTGCTAATGTGTGGGATGAGTGCAATTGTGCGATAATTTTAACATTCTTTGGCGTTGACTTTCTTTGGGGTTGGAATGAAAATTGACCTCTCCCAGTCCTGTAGCCACTGCTGAGTTTCCCAAATTTCCTGGCATACTGAGTGCAGCACTTTAACAGCTCAGCTGGAATTCCATCTCCTCCTCTAGCTGTGTTTATAATGAGGCTTCCTAAGGCCCACTTGACTTCACACTCCAGGATGTCTGGCTCTAGGTGAGTGACCATACCATTGTGGTTATCTGGGTCATGAAGATCTTTTTTGTATAGTTCTTCTGTGTATTCTTGCCACCTCTTCTTAATATCTTTTGCTTCTGTTAGGTCCATACCTTTTCTGTCCCTTATCGAGCCCATCTTTGCATGAAATAATTCCCTTGGTAACTCTAATTTTCTTGAGATCTGTAGTTTTTCCCATTTTAATGTTTTCCTCTATTTCTTTGCATTGATCACTTAGGAAGGCTTTCTTATCTCTCCTTGCTGTTCTTTGGAACTCTGCATTCAGATGGATGTATCTTTCTCGTCTCCTTTGCCTTTTACATATACTACTTAATAATAGCCAAATAGAAAAGAAACACGTCAGCTATTTAAACTATTTATATGTTCCTTGATTGTGAATCTAGATGGAAGATCAGGGATTACCAGATATTTGAAGAAAACCAAGATGAAAAAAGAAAAAAATCACCAATAACAACAGACAATCATAGAATAGGGAACTTTTAAAGTATTCTAATATTCTAACTTTAAAAATATTCTTATGGGTCAAGTTGATTGTGTAAAGATATCACATTCCCCAAACAAAAGAGGTTGCTATGAAAAGGAACCAGAGTTCATGAAATTAAAAATAGTATTTAAATGTTTGGTGAAAATAAATTAATAGAGCAAACTAAAAAAGCAACTTGAAAATTTAAATCTCTCTCAGAATATAAATCCAAGGACAAAAGAAATGGAAAACGTGAGAGAAAGTTTTAAAGATAAAGGAGAGCCATGCAGAAGAACCAATATCTATCTAACAAAATGTTGAGAAAGAAAGAATAAAGAAAACTTAAGGCAGGGGGGAAAAAATGAAAGAAATAATATAGAACTATTTCCCTAAGGCTGAACCAAAACAGATGGTAGGAAAGGCCCAATAAGTACTGAGTTGATGAATAAAAACAGATTTTCACTTAAAAGCATCTTTGTGAAACTTTGCCACAACAAGGATAAAGAAAACTAAAAAACTTCCAAATAGAAAAACAAAACAATCTCACCTACAAAAGTAAAAGTAGTAGATTTTACTTCTGAATATTTCAAATGCGTCCTCCAGAAAGTTTGCCCCAACTTTCATACCCGTCAAGTAGTCTATAAAAATATTCATTTCCACCTTCTGGGTCAATGCTGAATATTACCATTTTTATAATCTTTGTCAACGTGATGGAGAAGAAAATGGGTTTTTATTAATGTCTGACTCCTGTTTACTAGTGACACTTTTTTCTCATGTATGTGTGGCTGTTTGTATTGGTCTCATATCATTTTTGGTTTGTATCTCCTGCTGCTTTTCCTTCAAGGATATCTCATTAGCATCTCCTGATGCTAGAAGAGAATGAAGAAATGACTTCAATTTCAGAGGGAAATAGTTTTGAGTCTAAAATCCTATATCCAGTAAAATATGTCTAACCAAAGTAGGGGGAAATAGGGACTTTTTTTTTTTTTAAGATTTCTTTTTTAAAAAATGTAGGCCATTGTTAAAGTCTATTGAATTTGTTACAATATTGCTTCTGCTGTGTATGGTTTTTTGGCCATAAGGCATATGAGATCTTAGCACCCCAACCAAGAATTGAATCCACACCCCCATGCAGGGGAAGGTGAAGTCTTAACCACTGGACCTTCAGGGAAGTCCCCAAATAGGGAGTTTTTAACATAAAAAGTTTACAAAATTTACTTGCTTAGTACCTTTTCTTTACAAAATTTCTTATCTAATAATAGTCCCATAAACACATCCAAGCAAAAGAAAGACAGGTATCTAGAAAAGAACAGAATTAACCCAGGAGTATAATAATAATAAACCAAAATAATAATTTATTAGTGAAAGTAGATTAAAATTTGTAAGAAAGGTGATAGGCTGGGTTTGTTTTTTTTTTTTCCTGGTAGAGAAGTCAAAATCCATGTCTCTAAGTGGCAAGCTCCTCTTCATGTTTCCAGGACACAGCTACCCACCACGGCTCCATTAAGCCCTAGGACCCTGTCATGTCATATGTGGTTGAGGCTGCAGATGTCAGCCTGTGAGAAAGGAAAGGTGAGCATAGAAGAGGCCCAACTCAGCACCATGTGATAGTCAACTTAACCTTGATCCTTTGGACATCTTCCAAGGAGGATGACAGGCCCTGCTTCCACAATCCCAAAAGGAGCATCCAGAGACCAATAAGAAGTAGAACTGTGTGGTCACTCACCTAAAGGCAGACATTCTGGAATGTGAAGTCAAGTGGGCGTTAGGAAGAATTACTATGAACAAAGCTAGTGAAGCTGATGAAATTCCAGCTGTGCTATTTCAAATCCTAAAAGATGATGCTGTAAAAGTGCTGCACTCATTATGCCAGCAAATTTGGAAAACTCAGCAGTGGCCACTGGACTGGAAAAAGTCAGTTTTCATTCCAATCCCAAAGAAGGACAATGCCAAAGAATGATCAAACTGCCACACAATTGTACTCATTTCACATGCTAGCAAGGTAATGCTCAAAATCCTTCAAGCTAGGCTTCAAAAGTACGTGAACTGAGAACTTCCAAGTGTTTAAACTGGATTTAGAAGAGGCAGAGGAGCCAGAAAGCAAATTGCCAACATCCGTTGGATCATAGAAAAACAAGGGAATTCCAGAAAAATATCTACTTCTGTTCACTGTTCTAAAGCTTTTGCCATCAAAGGTCCATCTAGTCAAAGCTATGGTTTTTCCAGTAGTCATGTAGAAACCATGTGAGTGTGAGAGTTGGACTATAAAGAAAGCTGAGCACCGAAGAATTCATGTTTTTGAACTGTGGTGTTGGAGAAGACTCTTGAGAGTCCCTTGGACTGCAAGGAGATACAACCAGTCCATCCTAAAGGAAATCAGTCCTGAATATTCATTGGAAGGACTGATGCTGAAGGTGAAACTCAAACTTTGGCCACCTGATGTGAAGAACCAACTCACTGAATAAGACTCTGATGCTGGGAAAGATTGAAGGCAGGAGGAGAAGGGGATGACAGAGGATGAGATGGTTGGATGGCATCACTAACTCGATGGACATGAATTTGAGCAAGCTCCAGGAGTTGGTGATGGACAAGGAAGCCTGGCGTGCTGCCGTCCATAGAGTCACAGAGTCAAACATGACTGAGCAATTGAACTGAAAGCCTTGGATTGTGTGGATCACAACAAACTGTGGAAAATTCTTAAAGAGATGGGAATACCAGACCATCTTACCTGCCTCCTGTGAAACCTGCATGCAAGGTCAAGAAGCAACAGTTAGAACCGGACATGGAACAATGGACTGGTTCAAAATTGGGAAAGGAATACATCAAGGCTATATATTGTCACACTGCTTAGTTAACTTATATGTAGAGTATATCATGCCCGGGCTGGATTAAGCACAAGCTGGAATCAAGATTGCTGGGACAAATATCAATAACCTCAAATATGCAGATGACACCACCTTAATGGCAGAAAGACAGGAGGAACTAAAAAGTCTTTTGATGAAGGTAGAAAAGTGAAAAAGTTGGCTTAAAACTCAGCATTCAAAAAACTAACATGACATCCAGTCCCATCACTTCATGGCATATAGATGGGGAAACAATGGAAACAGTGACAAACTTTATTTTCTTGTGCTCCAAAATCACTATGGACAGTGACTGCAGGCATGAAATTAAAAGAAGTTTGTTACTTGGAAGAAAAGCTATGACAAACCTAGACAGCATATTCAAAAGAAGAGGCATCACTTTGCTGACAAAGGTCTATATAGTCAAAGCTATGATTTTTCCAGTAGTCATATATGGAAGTGAGAGTCGAACCATAAAGAAGGCTGAACATTGAATTGTGGTGTCGGAGAAGACTCTTGAGAGTCCCTTGCACTGCAAGGAGATCAAACTTGTCAATTCCAAAGAAAATCAACCCTGAAAATTAGTTGAAAAGAGTGATGCTAAAGCTGAAACTCCCAATACTTTGACCATCTGATTCAAAGAGCTGACTCGTTGGTAAAGATCCTGATGCTGGGAAAGAATGAGGGCAGTAGGAGAAGGGAGTGAGAAGATGAGATGGTTGGATGGTAACATCAGTTCAATAGACATGAGTCTGAGCAAACTCCAGGAGATTGTGATGGACAGCAAAACCTGGCGTGCTGCAGTCCATGGAGTCACAGAGACTTGGACATGACTGAGTGAGTGAACAGGAACAACACCTTGATTTCTCAGTCCCTAGAGATCCAGCCCTCCTCCTCCAGCACTGCTCCAGTACCCATCCCATTTACTCCTGACTGATACGTGAGACCTTGTAAGCTCCATCCACAGGCTGTTCCTAGAGCCCAGAGTCAGGTCCCCACAGTTAGCTGGTGAGCAAATCAGCCTGTGCCTTATCCCATGTCTCACTCTCTTTTCATTCACTTCATTCCTCAGAACCAACATGTGCAACACTCTCAGCTAAGGCATCTTTGGACAGGGCGAGCTGGGCCCCGCTGGAGGAGGGGGCACTGCAGTGGTGAGTGTCCATCCACATGCACCTCTCCAGCAGTGGGAACACTGTCCTGGCCACCAGAACTCTGAGCGTGCTAAGTCTGGCCCATATGCTCCTCAGGATATGAAAGGAGAGGTGGTAGTTTTCTCACCTCTATGATCTTCACTCTGCCTCTCAAATTGTCACACCTCACTTTGGGACCCTCCTGTGTTTCATTAGTGATGGGAAAAGCCAGCCAACTGGGGATTAGTATAGGTTTGTTTGGGGTTGGTTCTTTTAAAATTCCACTTTCACAGGGGAATAGCCCGGGGTCAACTCTTAAGTGAAATGCTGGAAACAAGAAAATATGGTGCACTTTATGGCTTGTTTATCCATCTGCATCTTCCCTGGTGCATGTTCCTGGGGTCTCTCCCCCTCCTAGGTTATGACCTTTCAGGATTGTGCAGATTGTTCAAAGCTACTCTTCAGTGACAGTTTAAGGACAACAAGAGGTAGCCACTAAAAATAACAGTGTGCACAGCAGTTCATCCCTGCCCCATCCCTGAGCAGTGTCTTCCTCCATGCTGACCTTTCAGCTTTAAATGTGAATATAGGTGAGCGATGTGAAAATAGCATCTATATGTAGTAGGGCCTCACCTTGCAGGAGTAAGAATGAGGTAACGTGCTTTTTAGAAAACTGTTCAGCAAAACTCCAGGAGCATTCTTGTCTAGTTCTTTTAAATGTGTACTTCCAAAGTTTATGATGAGACAGATGTTCTATTAAAAGGGGAAAGTACTAGAAACAAGAATCTAACAATGAGCTTCATATTTTGAAATGCTGTTTCTGCCCCTGGAAAAAAATTTAAAGATGCTTAAAAGGAGAGATACATGAGTTGAACACAGATTTAGTTAACCAAAGCGATAAGAAATTATTTTGAAGCTTTCCTGTGTTCACTATTGTGCCCTTGAATTATTCTGATATTCCAATGGGGACAAAATTAAGTCCTCTCAAACTTAAGTCTAAGTCACCAGGCACACTGATCACTTCCTGCTTTCAGCACCTGCCTCCTTCTTTCTAAGAGTTTTCTGTGTATTCAAGAGCCCCCAACCACACAAAGCAAGAATTGACACTCCAAGAGCAGCCCTCCTCAGTGGGTGATGAGAGTCAGCAGATGAGCACCTGATTCCTTTCCCATCTGGGGGTATCGTTTGAAGGCAAGTTTTACACAGTCTCTCAGAGTGCCCTCAACAGGCTAGAGCTCCAGCTGCTCACTGTGGTAACCTGCTCATCGATGAACATTTTATTGGCTGTCTTCTTGCCTACATCTCTCTTCCCCATGCTCTCATCTCCCAAATAAACTCTAACTGTTCAAATACTTGTCCCTGAGTCTGCCATCAGGTGAACCCAAGCAAGATACCTCTTCCCTTTGGCCCACCAATATCTAAGTTTGAGGTCTGTGATCTTACTGAAGTTACAAGAACTTGTCCAGTCTAGCATGACATTATTACAACCTTCTCTAAGAAACCAAAAATTGACATTTCCAGAGGACCATCTTGTCACAGATGTCACCAATTATACAGAAAGTGCCCAGGCTAGATTAGGTGGATCTCAGCTCACTCACAGAGAGAGGAATGAAAAATAAATGCCAGGGAGGGAAAGATGAATCCTTAGAAAAATATGTCTCCAAACATTTTCCACCACAAATACCTATTCTCCATGGATAAAAGCATTGCAAGAGTCTTATCCCATCTTGAGAAGGTGTCTGTCTCTCCCTCCAGTCCTCTCTAGTCTTCTCGTTCTATCTAATGTAGGGGAATCAGGGAGAGGCAAAGTCAATAGGGCTCCAAAGGAATAGATCAGGAATGCTACAGCCAGGGAAGGAAGTAGAGAGCAAAGGAAGGAAGTAGCAGTACCACTAGGGATTCACTTGTGAAGGTCACAGCCCAAAGGCACAGGATGGCTATAGCATTTGGGATTTAATTGCAAGATTATAAAACATTCCCCCTTCCCAGTATATTGTCACTATTAAGACCCCAGTACAGGAACAGGGGGTTACAACTGAATGTGCTCATCCAGAATTTCTCTGAGAAGAAACACTTAGAGAAGCCCAGTGAAGTGAAGTCGCTCAGTCGTGTGTGACTCTTTACGACCCCATGGACTGTAGCCTACTGGGCTCCTCCATCCATGGGATTTTCCAGGCAAAAGTAATGGAGTGGGGTGCCATTTCCTTCTCCAGAGGATCTTCCTGACCCAGGGATAGAACCTGGGTTTCCTGCATTGTAGACAGATGTATTACCATCTGAGCCAAAGCCCAGGGTCAAGATAAATCCCAGAACATCAGAGTCATTTAAGACCTCTTGAACCTATAGCTACAACAAGCCTTACACAAACCCCTAGACAGAACAGTGTCAGTCCTCACACTAAAGGCTTATTTTCCCAAGAAGATCCTAGAGGCCAATAAAGCATACAAAAAAAAAAAAAAAAACCTAGTCTGAAGAAGAAAGCAATCATTAGAACAAGGTCTGTATCAGTTCAGTTCAGTTCAGTTCAGTTCAGTCGCTCAGTTGTGTCCTACTCTTTGCGACCCCATGAATCGCAGCACACCAGGCCTCCCTCTCCATCACCAACTCCCAGAGTTCACTCAGACTCACGTCCATCGAGTCCGTGATGCCATCCAGCCATCTCATCCTTGGTCGTCCCCTTCTCCACCTGCCCCCAATCCCTCCCAGCATCAGAGTCTTTTCCAATGAGTCAACTCTTCTCATGAGGTGGCCAAAGTACTGGAGTTTCAGTTTTAGCATCATTCCTTCCAAAGAAATCCCAGGGCTGATCTCCTTCAGAATGGACTGGTTGGATCTCCTTGCAGTCCAAGGGACTCTCAAGAGTCTTCTCCAACACCACAGTTCAAACCATCAATTCTTCAGCACTCAGCTTTCTTCATAGTCCAACTCTCACATCCATACATGACCACTGGGAAAACCATAGCCTTGACTAGATGGACCTTAGTTGGCAAAGTAATGTCTTTGCTTTTGAATATGCTATCTAGGTTGGTCATAACTTTTCTTCCAAGGAGTAAGCGTCTTTTAATTTCATGGTTGCAAACAATCTGCAGTGATTTTGGAGCCCAAAGAAATAAAATCTCACACTGTTTCCACTGTTTCTCCATCTATTTCCCATGAAGTGATGGGACCAGATGCCATGATCTTCGTTTTCTGAATGTTGACTTTTAAGCCAACTTTTTCACTCTCCTCTTTTACTTTCATCAAGAGGCTTTTTAGTTCCTCTTCACTTTCT
>SJYW01007841.1:707642-727224 GCA_006410735.1 Raphicerus campestris
AAGGCTTCTTTGGTGGCTCAGTGGTTAAGAATCCACCTACCAATGCAGGAAACACAGGTTTGCTTCCTGGTTCAGGAAGACCCCACATGCCACAGAGCAACTAAGTCCATGCACTACAACTATTTGGCTCCCCAGACCGCACCAGTAATAAAGAATCCACCTGCCAGTGAAGGAGATGGAAGAGATGCAGTTTCAGTCTCTAGGTCAGGAAGATTCCCTGGAGTATGAAATGGCATTCTACTCCAGTAGTCCTGCTTGGAAAATTCCATGGGCAGAGGAGCCTGGTAGGCTACAGTCCACGGGGCCACAAAGAGTTGGACACCACTAAGTAAGTGATATATATACTGTATATGATTAGTATAGGACTTCCCTGGTGGCTCAGATGGTAAAGCAGCTGCCTGCAATGCAGGAGACCCAGGTTTGGTCCCCAGGTTGGGAAGATCCCCTAGATAAGGGAATGGATGCCCACTCTAGAATCCTTGCCTGGAGAATTCCATGGACAGAGAAGCCTGGCGGGCTAGGTCCATAGGGTCACAAAGAGTCAGACATGACTGATGGACTAACATGCACACATGATTAATATACCAAAGGTTCTAAAGGGAAAAGTAGAAACAGGTAAGAACAGATGGGTAATATAAGCAGAGAGATAAGAACTCCAAGAAAGAATCAAAAGGAAATGTTAGGGGAAAAATTGTAGCACAAATAAAGAACACATTTGATGGGCTAATCAGTAGACTTGACATGACTGAAGAATGAATCAGTGAGCTTGGAGACAGAAATTTTCCAAAGCAGAACATCCAAAAACCGCAGGTCAACTTTGAAAGGCGTAACCACATACAAGTAATTAAAGTACCAGCAGAAGAAAGAAATGATAAGGCATGAGAATTATTTGAAGTTAGAGTGGCTTAGAACTTTCAAAAACTAATGACAAACACTAAATCATCACAGATCCAGGAAGCTCAGAGATAAAGAATAAATACAAAAGAAATGAAACCATTTTGTATATCATATTCAAACTGAAGGAAAAAACAAAGAGAAAATCTTGAAGAAGCTAGAGGGGAAAAAATAAATACCTTACCAAGAGAAGAACCAGGATAAGAATGACAGTGGGCTTCTCATCAGAGACCATGCAAAGAAAAGGAAGGTGATATGAAATATCTGAAATCTTGAAATAAAACACACCACCAACCTAGAATTCTGTATCCAGTGAAATTATCCTTCAAACAGTAAAGAGAAATAGAGACTTTCTCCAGAGAAGGCAATGGCACACCACTCCAGTACTCTTGCCTGGAACATCCCATGGACAGAGGAGCCTGGTAGGCTACAGTCCACGGGGTCACTGAGTCGGACACAGCTGAGTGACTTCACGTTCACTTTCACTTTCATGCACTGGAGAAGGAAATGACAACCCACTCCAGTGTTCTTGCCTGGAGAATCCCAGGGACGGGGGAGCGTGGTGGGCTGCCATCTATGGGGTCGCACAGAGTCGGACACAACTGAAGTGACTTAGCAGCAGAGACTTTCTCTGACAAATCAAAATGAGGGAATTCATTACCAGTGGACCTGGTCTGCAAGAAATGTTAAAATTTCTTCAGACAGAAGGAAAATAGTATAGGTACGACACTCGGATCTGGATAAAAACAGGATTGTCAGAGAAGGAATAAGAAGAGATAAAGTAAACTATATCATTCTTTTTATTCTTAAATCAGTTTAAATAATCACTTTTTAAAAGTAATAATAGTAGCAATGAGTTACAGTGAAAATAGCATATAGATAAGTGAAATTAATAACAGCAATGTCACAAGGGATAGGAGAGATAAGTTGGGAACATTCTACTAAAAGGTACTTGGACTTCATGTAAAGTGTTATAGTGTTATCTGAAGGCAGACTTAGCTTTTTTTAAGATATATTTTACAGTCCAGGGAAACCACAAAAATTATTTCAAGTATAACTGATATGCTAAGAAAGAAGATAAAATAGGACTGATCATGTAAAATGCTCAATTAAAACAGACAAAGAANTGGGCTGCCATCTATGGGGTCGCACAGAGTCGGACACAACTGAAGTGACTTAGCAGCAGAGACTTTCTCTGACAAATCAAAATGAGGGAATTCATTACCAGTGGACCTGGTCTGCAAGAAATGTTAAAATTTCTTCAGACAGAAGGAAAATAGTATAGGTACGACACTCGGATCTGGATAAAAACAGGATTGTCAGAGAAGGAATAAGAAGAGATAAAGTAAACTATATCATTCTTTTTATTCTTAAATCAGTTTAAATAATCACTTTTTAAAAGTAATAATAGTAGCAATGAGTTACAGTGAAAATAGCATATAGATAAGTGAAATTAATAACAGCAATGTCACAAGGGATAGGAGAGATAAGTTGGGAACATTCTACTAAAAGGTACTTGGACTTCATGTAAAGTGTTATAGTGTTATCTGAAGGCAGACTTAGCTTTTTTTAAGATATATTTTACAGTCCAGGGAAACCACAAAAATTATTTCAAGTATAACTGATATGCTAAGAAAGAAGATAAAATAGGACTGATCATGTAAAATGCTCAATTAAAACAAACAAAGAATTACAACAGGAAGAAAAAGAGAAGGGAGAAGATGCAAGAAAAAAAAAAAAAAGGACATACAAGGAGAAGAAAACAAACATGGTAGATGTTAATCCAATTATATCAATAATCACTTTAAATGTGAACGCTCTAATATGCCATTTAAAATACAGAGATTGTCACTTATGGATACCAAAGGGGGAAGGGAGGGTGAGATGAACTGGGAGATTGGGACTGATGTATATATACTAAGTATAAAATAGATAACTAATGAGAGCCTATTGGATAGCATAGAGTATGCTACTCAGAGCTCTCCAGTGACCTAAGTGGGAAGGAAATCTGAAAAAGAGGGGATACATGTATATGCATAACTGATTCACTTTGCTGTGCAAGAGAAACTAACAGAACATTCTAAAGCAACTATACTCCAATAAATTTTTTTTAAAAAAACAGTGATTGTCATAGTGTTTGGAAGATCAAACAGGTGGTGACTTGGGAGCTTAGATATGCTCCCAAGACTGAATCCATGATAGAGGTTCTTTCTACTTTACCAGAGCAGTGGTTTCTTTTATTAAAAAAAAAAAAAAAAAGCACTGACATGTTTGATATAAAAATATCTCTTGAGCTAAGTTACATCTGTCAGAACATAAGAACAAAAACATAGAGTAGAAATCTGAAATAAGCCTAGATATTTAACAAATTGTTAAATGATTGCATATACCAGTTTGAAATGCATGAGGCTGCAGGTAAAATAATACTCAATAAACACTGGCTTAAATAAACAGGGCTTAGATTTCTCATCTAAAAGAAAGTCCAGAGACAGGCAGTTTCTGGCAGGAGTTCCATTGCTCAACAGTACCATCTGGGAGCCAGACTATTCTCGTCCTTTCACCCCCACTTTCCTTGGCTTTTGTCCTCATGTTTTTTGCCTAATTACTACAAGCTGGCAACCATAGCTCTGGACTTCACATAATTGCTTAAGACGGGGAAAGGGGGAAAGGGGAAGAGCCATCCTGGTAGAGTATGCCTCGTTTTTAAAAGAAAAAGAAAGGGAACTGAAAGTCTCTCTGAAGAACCTGTTTACATCTTATTGGCTGAAACTGTAACACATAACCACCTGTAGCTGCAGGAGGCTAAGAAAATGAATATTTTGCTTTTCCAAGCTACTGAAGTAAGATAGGTGAGGGAAAAGAAGGCAGAAAAAAGCCCTGCATAGTGGCCACATTACATATCCAAATAAAAAGAGAATATCTTATTTTCTAGCTATCATTAGTTTCACTTTCTTCTTTTGTTTTCTTGAATGTATGATTTCTTGGGGGAAAAAATGGCTCCAATGAATATTTTCCATATAAGGCATAAGTTTACTTAAAAGTGAAATATCTTTCTTTTTCCTTTATTTAACTTCCTTGCTGGTCTCCAAGCTATAACCTGGACTGTACTGAAGCTTTCATGGATTATGATTATATACTTCAAATGATAAGACATAATAATTTAGGTGAACATGTTGTGCAAGTGACAAGTAAACTCCCTCTAGGTTCTGCATTTAAGAAGTTTAAGTTATTTCATCTTAGGATGATGAGGGGCATTTGGTGTGGAACACCAAGCAAGGTGCTCTCAGAATGTTCTCAACTGCATTTTTGAAAATCCAACTCCAGCTGATATTTTTAAACAATAAATGGAGTTCCTCAGCTTCAACAGTTTTATCCACCTAATCAAGAATGTGACCAAGGACCCTGTTTTTGTTTTTCACTTTGGGGGGTCTTTTTATCTATCTTTTCTACCATCAATGCCATTGGCTTCACCCTAAGGCTGAGTTGTCTCACGCTTACATGATGGCTGTCAGGAACTACAAGACAATGTATTTTCTGATACACATGTAAAATATAAAATCAATAAAGAGATATCTTTTTCTTATCCCACCCATTTAGCTTGCCACAGTCCTTCACTTTGCTCTAACTGAACTGAATCATTGTGTCTACTAAGGACACAAAAATCTGGCTGCCTTTAGCTAATTGAAGCCCATCCCCATAGCTGGGGATGAAGTCAATCCCACACAAACTGCAAAGCATAGTTGCAGAGTGGGAGAGAGAAGACAAGGAGGTGCTGGGGAGGCAACAACCATTTTCAGTAGAGCCAGTTCCTGCAATGCTTCCTTACCATTTGTGAAAATGGGTCCCTGTGAACCTCAGATCCCTCGTCTACATGAATGGTAAAACCTGCTCACCATCTCAACCCATCCCTCAAGTCCTTGTAAAGATTAAGATAACATAAATGAAGGTCCTTTGTAAACAGTGAAGTATTCAGTGCTACAAGGTACACAAATCATCAAGTGCTAAAATAAACTACTGGATGTGTTTCCACTATACACACTGAGCAGCTGCTCTCACTGACCTCCATCACTTGGCCTTTCCAACTCTTGCTCACACCATCCACCTTGCAACTGGCCATAAATCAGTTCAGTTCAGTCACTCGGTTGTGTCCAACTCTTTGCGACCCAATGGGTTACAGTATGCCAGGCTTCATTGTCTATCACCAACTCCCAGAGCTTGTTCAAACTCATGTCCATCGAGTCAGTGATGCCATCTAACCATCTCATCCCCTGTAATCTCCTTCTGCTCCTGCCTTCAATCTTTCCCAGCGTCAGGGTCTTTCCCAAAGACTCAGCTCTTTGCATCAGATGGCCAAAGTATTGGAGTTTTTACTTTGGCATCAGTCCTTCCAATGAACACTCAGGACTGATCTCCTTTAGGATGGACTGGTTGGATCTCCTTGCAGTCCAAGGGACTCTCAAGAGTCTCCTCCAGCACCACAGCTCAAAAGCATCAATTCTTTGGTGCTCAGTTTTTTTTTTTGTAGTCCATCTCTCACATCCATATATGACAACTGGGAAAACCATGGCTTTGACTAGATGGACCTTTTTCGGGAAAGAATGTCTCTGCTTTTTAACTTGCTGTCTAGGTTGGTCATAGCTTTTCTTCCAAGGTGCAAGCGTCTTTTAATTTCATAGCTATAGTCACCATCTGCAGTGATTTTGGAGACCAAAAAATAAAGTCTCACACTGCTTCCGTTGTTTCCCCATCTATTTGCCTTGAAGTGATGGGACTGGATGCCCTGATCTTCATTTTCTGAATGTTGAGTTTTAAGCCAACTTTTTCATTCTCCTCTTTCACTTTCATCAAGAGGCTCTTTAGTTCTTCACTTTCTGCCATAAGGGTGGTGCCATCTGCATATCTGAGGTTATTGATATTTCTCCCAGCAATCTTGATTCCAGCTTGTGCTTCATCCAGCCTGGCATTTCGTTTGATGTACTCTGCATACAAGATAAATAAGCAGAGTGACAATATACAGCCTCAACTGTTGCTTCTTGACCTGCATTTCTCAGGAGACATGGCAGGTGGTCTGGTATTCCCATCTCTTAGAATTTCCCACAGTTTGTTGGGATCCACACAGGCAAAGTCTTTGGCATAGTCAATAAAACAGAAGTAGATGTTTTTCTGAAACTCTCTTTTTCAATGAACCATCAAGATGTTGGCAATTCGATCACTTTTCTAAATCCAGCCTGAACATCTGGAAGTTCACAGTTCATGTACTTTTAAAGCCTGGCTTGGGGAATTTTGAGCATTACTTTACTAGCATGTGAGATGAGTGCAACTGTGTGGTAGTTTGAGCATTCTTTGGCATTGCCTTTCTTTGGGATTGGAATGAAAACTGACCTTTTCCAGTCCTATGGCCACTGCTGAGAGTTCAAAATTTGCTGGCATATTGAGTGCAGCACTTTCACAGCATCATCTTTCAGGATTTGAAATAGCTCAACTGGACTTCCATCATCTTCACTAGCTTTGTTCATAGTGATGCTTCCTAAGGCCCACTTGATTTTGCATTCCAGGATGTCTGGCTCTAGGTGAATGGTTATCTAGGTCATAAATATCTTTTTTGTACAGTTCTTCTTTGTATTCTTGCCACCTCTTCTTAGTATCTTCTGCTTCTGTTAGGTCCATACCATTTCTGTCCTTTATTGCACACTTCTTTGCAATAAAGGTATCTTTAATTCTCTAATTCTCTTGAAGAGACCTCTAGTCTTTCTCATTCCATTGTTTTCCTCTATTTCTTTGCATTCATCACTGAAGAATACTTTCTTATCTCTCCTTGCTATTCTTTGGAACTCTACATTCAAATGGGTATATCTTTCCTTTCCTTCTTTGCCTTTCACTTCTCTTCTTTTCTCGGCAATTTTTAAGGCCTCCTGTGACAACCATTTTGCCTTTTTGCATTTTTTTTTTCCTTGGGGATGGTCTAGATTCCTGCCTCCTGTACAATGTCACAAACCTTGGTCCATAGTTCTTCAGGCACTCTGTCTATCAGATCTAATCCCTTGAATATATTTGTCACTCCCACTGAATAACTGTAAGCAATTTGATTTAGGACATACCTGAATAGTCTAGTGGTTTTCCTTACTTTCTTTAATGTAAATCTGAATTTAACATTAAGGATTTCATGATCTGAGCCACAATCAGCCCCTGGTCTTGTTTTTGCTGACTGTATAGAGCTTGTCCATCTTTGGCTGCAAAGAATATAATCAATGTGATTTCAGTATTGACCATCTGGTGATGTCCATGTGTAGTCTTTTCTTGGGTTGTTGGAAGAGGATGTTTGCTATGACCAGTGGGTTCTCTTGGAAAAACACTGTTTTTAGCCCTTGCCCTGCTTCATTTTGTACTCCAAGGCCAAATTTTCCTGTTATTCTAGGTATATCTTGATTTCCTACTTTTGCAAGGGCAAAGGAGAAGCCTCAGCAAGATGGTAGGAGGGGCAAAATCACATTTAGAATCAAAGCTCATACACACTAGAGACACTTAGAGGGCTCAGACAAAACATTGTGCATGCCAGGAGACCCCATAGAGACTAAGACAGACCTGCCTGTGAGTGTCTGAGTGTCCCCCTGCAGGGGCGTGGGCCAGCAGTGGCTGGCTGCTGGGCCAGGGGCTCTGGGTGCAGCAGACCCCGTAGAGACTAAGCCAGACCTACCTTTGAGTGGCTGAGTGTCCCCCTGCAGAGGCACGGGCCAGCAGTGGCTGGCTGCCAGGCCAGGGGCTCTGGGTGCAGCAGACCTTGGTGTGTCATAAGTCTTCTTGGAGGAGGTAGCCATGAACCCCGAGCAGATGCCCCACCAACTGCAGAACAATTATACCAAAGAAATTCTCACACTGTTAAGAAAGTTCTAGGACCCACAACAGATTTCCCAACTTGGGGATCTGGCAAAAGGACTGAAAGCCCCCAGGGAATCTGACTTTGGAGGCAAATTGGGATTCGATTACAAACCTTACACAGGACTGGGGAAACAGACTCTTAGAGGGCACAAACAAAATCTTGTGTGCACCAGGACCCAGGAGAAATGACCCGTGACTCCACAAGAGACAGATCAGACTTGCCAGTGAGTGTCCAGGAGTCTCCAGTGGAGGCACAGGTCAGCGGTGGCCTGTTGCAGGGTTGGGGGCACTGAGTGTGGCAGTGGGTGCACAGGACTTTTAGAAGGAGGCCGCCATTATCTTCGTTACCTCCACCACAGTTTGGTCTCAGATCAAACAACAGAGAAGGAACACAGCCCTGTCCTTCAACAGAAAATTGGATTGAAGATTTACTGAACATGGCCCACCCCTCAGAACAAGACCCAGTTTTCCCCACAGTCAGTCTCTCCCATCAGGAAGCTTCCATAAGCCTCTTATTCTTATCTTTCAGAGGGCAGACAGAATAAAAATCACAATCACAGAAAACTAATCAAACTGATCACATGAACCACAGCCTTCTCTAACTCAATGAGCCATGTCGTGTAGGGCCACCTGAGATGGGCAGGTCATGGTGGAGAGTTCTGACAAAACGTGGTCCACTGGAAAAGGAAATGGCAAACCACTTTAGTATTCTTGCCTTGGAAACCCCATGAACAGTACTCAAAGGCAAAAAGATATGACACTGAAAGATGAATTACCCAGGTTGGTAGGTGCCCCATATACTACTGGAGAAGAGTGAAGAAATAACTCCAGAAAGAATGAAGAGACAGAACCAAAGCAAAAACANTTGTTTCCCCATCTATTTGCCTTGAAGTGATGGGACTGGATGCCCTGATCTTCATTTTCTGAATGTTGAGTTTTAAGCCAACTTTTTCATTCTCCTCTTTCACTTTCATCAAGAGGCTCTTTAGTTCTTCACTTTCTGCCATAAGGGTGGTGCCATCTGCATATCTGAGGTTATTGATATTTCTCCCAGCAATCTTGATTCCAGCTTGTGCTTCATCCAGCCTGGCATTTCGTTTGATGTACTCTGCATACAAGATAAATAAGCAGAGTGACAATATACAGCCTCAACTGTTGCTTCTTGACCTGCATTTCTCAGGAGACATGGCAGGTGGTCTGGTATTCCCATCTCTTAGAATTTCCCACAGTTTGTTGGGATCCACACAGGCAAAGTCTTTGGCATAGTCAATAAAACAGAAGTAGATGTTTTTCTGAAACTCTCTTTTTCAATGAACCATCAAGATGTTGGCAATTCGATCACTTTTCTAAATCCAGCCTGAACATCTGGAAGTTCACAGTTCATGTACTTTTAAAGCCTGGCTTGGGGAATTTTGAGCATTACTTTACTAGCATGTGAGATGAGTGCAACTGTGTGGTAGTTTGAGCATTCTTTGGCATTGCCTTTCTTTGGGATTGGAATGAAAACTGACCTTTTCCAGTCCTATGGCCACTGCTGAGAGTTCAAAATTTGCTGGCATATTGAGTGCAGCACTTTCACAGCATCATCTTTCAGGATTTGAAATAGCTCAACTGGACTTCCATCATCTTCACTAGCTTTGTTCATAGTGATGCTTCCTAAGGCCCACTTGATTTTGCATTCCAGGATGTCTGGCTCTAGGTGAATGGTTATCTAGGTCATAAATATCTTTTTTGTACAGTTCTTCTTTGTATTCTTGCCACCTCTTCTTAGTATCTTCTGCTTCTGTTAGGTCCATACCATTTCTGTCCTTTATTGCACACTTCTTTGCAATAAAGGTATCTTTAATTCTCTAATTCTCTTGAAGAGACCTCTAGTCTTTCTCATTCCATTGTTTTCCTCTATTTCTTTGCATTCATCACTGAAGAATACTTTCTTATCTCTCCTTGCTATTCTTTGGAACTCTACATTCAAATGGGTATATCTTTCCTTTCCTTCTTTGCCTTTCACTTCTCTTCTTTTCTCGGCAATTTTTAAGGCCTCCTGTGACAACCATTTTGCCTTTTTGCATTTTTTTTTCCCTTGGGGATGGTCTAGATTCCTGCCTCCTGTACAATGTCACAAACCTTGGTCCATAGTTCTTCAGGCACTCTGTCTATCAGATCTAATCCCTTGAATATATTTGTCACTCCCACTGTATAACTGTAAGCAATTTGATTTAGGACATACCTGAATAGTCTAGTGGTTTTCCTTACTTTCTTTAATGTAAATCTGAATTTAACATTAAGGATTTCATGATCTGAGCCACAATCAGCCCCTGGTCTTGTTTTTGCTGACTGTATACAGCTTGTCCATCTTTGGCTGCAAAGAATATAATCAATGTGATTTCAGTATTGACCATCTGGTGATGTCCATGTATAGTCTTTTCTTGGGTTGTTGGAAGAGGATGTTTGCTATGACCAGTGGGTTCTCTTGGAAAAACTCTGTTTTTAGCCCTTGCCCTGCTTCATTTTGTACTCCAAGGCCAAATTTTCCTGTTATTCTAGGTATATCTTGATTTCCTACTTTTGCAAGGGCAAAGGAGAAGCCTCAGCAAGATGGTAGGAGGGGCAAAATCACATTTAGAATCAAAGCTCATACACACTAGAGACACTTAGAGGGCTCAGACAAAACATTGTGTATGCCAGGAGACCCCATAGAGACTAAGACAGACCTGCCTTTGAGTGTCTGAGTGTCCCCCTGCAGGGGCGTGGGCCAGCAGTGGCTGGCTGCTGGGCCAGGGGCTCTGGGTGCAGCAGACCCCGTAGAGACTAAGCCAGACCTACCTTTGAGTGGCTGAGTGTCCCCCTGCAGAGGCACGGGCCAGCAGTGGCTGGCTGCCAGGCCAGGGGCTCTGGGTGCAGCAGACCTTGGTGTGTCATAAGTCTTCTTGGAGGAGGTAGCCATGAACCCCGAGCAGATGCCCCACCAACTGCAGAACAATTATACCAAAGAAATTCTCACACTGTTAAGAAAGTTCTAGGACCCACAACAGATTTCCCAACTTGGGGATCTGGCAAAAGGACTGAAAGCCCCCAGGGAATCTGACTTTGGAGGCAAGTTGGGATTCGATTACAAACCTTACACAGGACTGGGGAAACAGACTCTTAGAGGGCACAAACAAAATCTTGTGTGCACCAGGACCCAGGAGAAATGACCCGTGACTCCACAAGAGACAGATCAGACTTGCCAGTGAGTGTCCAGGAGTCTCCAGTGGAGGCACAGGTCAGCGGTGGCCTGTTGCAGGGTTGGGGCCACTGAGTGTGGCAGTGGGTGCACAGGACTTTTAGAAGGAGGCCGCCATTATCTTCGTTACCTCCACCACAGTTTGGTCTCAGATCAAACAACAGAGAAGGAACACAGCCCTGTCCTTCAACAGAAAATTGGATTGAAGATTTACTGAACATGGCCCACCCCTCAGAACAAGACCCAGTTTTCCCCACAGTCAGTCTCTCCCATCAGGAAGCTTCCATAAGCCTCTTATTCTTATCTTTCAGAGGGCAGACAGAATAAAAATCACAATCACAGAAAACAAATCAAACTGATCACATGAACCACAGCCTTCTCTAACTCAATGAGCCATGTCGTGTAGGGCCACCTGAGATGGGCAGGTCATGGTGGAGAGTTCTGACAAAACGTGGTCCACTGGAGAAGGAAATGGCAAACCACTTCAGTATTCTTGCCTTGGAAACCCCATGAACAGTACTCAAAGGCAAAAAGATATGACACTGAAAGATGAATTACCCAGGTTGGTAGGTGCCCCATATACTACTGGAGAAGAGTGAAGAAATAACTCCAGAAAGAATGAAGAGACAGAACCAAAGCAAAAACAATGCCCAGCTGTGGATGTGGCTGGTGATGGAAGTACAGTCTGATGCTATAAGGAACAATATTGCATAGGAAACTGGAATGTTAGGTCCATGAATCAAGGCAAATTGGAAGTGGCCAAACAGGAGATAGAAAGAGTGAACATCAACATTTTAGGATTCAGTGAATTAAAATGGACTGGAATGGGCAAATTTAATGCAGATGACCATTATAACTACTACTGTGGGCAAGACTCCCTTAGAAGAAATGGAGTAGCCATCATAGTCAACAAAAGAGTCTGAAATGCAGTACTTGGATGCAATCTCAAAAATGACAGGAAGATCTCTGTTCAATTCCAAGGCAAACCATTTCAAGGCAAGCCATTCACTATCACAGTAATCCAAGTCTATGCTGACCAGAAATGCTGAAGANACACAGTCAAAGGCTTTGGCCATACAGAAGCCATTTACATAAAATATACATTGGGTGTTAAAGACTTAGTATAAAGAAATCTAGGAAACATCTCATAAGTAATTTTTATATTGATTATATGTTAAAATGCTATTTTGGATATATTGAGTTAAATGTGTATTATTAAAATTAATTTTGCCCGTTTCTTTTTACTTTTCTTAGCATGACTGCTAGAAAATTTTAATGTTACATGCAGCTCATATTTTGGCCCACGTGGTGTTTCTGTTGTTCAGTGTTGACCTAAAGCTGGTCCCACATCAACCTCAATACTCTGCTTTATTGTCATCACAGGACTTTACCACCCTTGTGAGTGTACTCAATCACTCAGTCATGTCTGATTCCTTAAGACCCCTAGGACTGTAGCCCACCAGGCTCCTCTGTCGATGGAATTTTCCAGGCAAGAATACTGGAATGGGGTGCCATTTTCTACTTCAGGGTTCTTCCCAACCCATGGGTTGAACCCACATCTCTTGCATTCCGTGCACTGGCAGGCGGATTCTTCACCACTGCTCCACCCAGGAAGCCCCTTACGCAAGCCAGTTCTAAGCTGTGCTGTGCTATGCTTAGTTGCTCAGTTGTGTCTGACTCTTTGCAGCCCATGGACTGTAGTCCAACAGGTT
The DNA here is from genome assembly GCA_006410735.1 of Raphicerus campestris. Taxonomy (NCBI): domain Eukaryota; kingdom Metazoa; phylum Chordata; class Mammalia; order Artiodactyla; family Bovidae; genus Raphicerus; species Raphicerus campestris. The sequence goes on from SJYW01007841.1 coordinate 720,348, forward strand.
CCTCTGTCAATGGGGATTCTCCAGGCATGAATACTGGAGTTGACTGCCATTCTCTCCTCCAGGGATCTTCCCAACCCAGGGATGGAACCCAGGTCTCCTGCATTTCAGGCAGATTCTTTACCATCCAAGCCACTAGGGAAGTCGATGAATACTGGACTGGGTAGCCTATCCCTCCTCCAGGGTATCTTCCCAACCCAGGAATCGAACTGGGATCTCCTGCATTGCAGATGGAGTCTTTACCAGCTGAGCTACCAGGGAAGCCCAATTCTAAACTAGTTACTTGTAAATAATGCCATTTGCAGTAATATAGATAGACCTAGATATTATCATACTAAGTAAGTCAAAGACCTAGCAGATGATATCATTTACTTATATGTGGAATCTAAAAAGATAATACAAATAAACATGCTTACAAAATAGAATTAGACTCACAGACATAGAAAACAAAGTTATGGTTACCAAAGGGGAAAGGTGGAGGAGGAATAAATTAGGATCTTGGGATTAGCTGATACACACTAGCATATTAAAAATAGATAACCAAGGACCTACTTACAGCACAGATATTCAATATCTTGCAATAACGTACAATGGTAAAGAATCTAAAAAATTACATATATATGTGCTATATAAAGCTACATATATATAACTAAATCACTTTCCTGCACACCTGAAACATTGTACATAAGCTATACTTCAATTAAAGACATAAACTACTTGTATAATACAATTATACAAGTAAACTCTGAATTGTTAACTTGTATACGGTAAGCTATGGACTTCCCTGGTGGCTCAGATGGTAAAGAATCTGCCTGCAATGCAGGAGACCCAGGTTCGGTTCGTGGGTTGGGACAATCCCCTGGAGAAAGAAATGGCTCTTGCCTGGAGAATTCTATGGACAGAGGAGCCTGGTGGGCTACAGTCCGTGGGGTTGCAAAGAGTTGAACATCATTGAGCGAATAACAGTTTCACTTTCATACTGTAACCTCCAAGGATCTGGTCAGTCAAGCTTTCCCTACACATGTGTCTAGCACACAGTATAGCTGAAAACATACTTTATGACATGAATAGATGAAGAAATAAAGGAATGAGTGGCCCAGGCCCTCTGTACCTGGTCAGAAGTCCCCTGTCAGTCACAACTCAACTTCATTCGGTTTCCACCAGGTTGATGTGCTGGACAGGATTTCCCTAGAGGCAGAGAAAGGGCAGGCACACAAAAGAAACAGAACTTGCTCACTGGCCATTTCTTAATTCTATTTCATGGTTTTCTTTATCAACTCACAATCAGAAATACAATACATTTGGCTCATCTGGTAAGAATGACCAACACACCCAAGACAGACCTAGTTGAGCAGAGGATTTGCCAGTTATTAGGAAGCTAATGACTCAGTAACTAAGGTGACTGACGGGGATCAAAAAGACTTTAACTGACCTTCTGCTTAGCCAACAACCATTACAACAATCAAGAAGCTGGAGGTACTTGGTTGGGCTAGAAGTCACCACTAATTGCTGGCCTCTGAGTCCTATAACTGCCATCAAATGGCTACCAGTGATATAATTAAACTTCACAGTTGACAACCCCATTAGGATGAATGGGAAAGTTCACACTTGACTCACTACTATTATTTTTAGATTGCCTTTTTAAAGACTCAAAGACTTTGTCCAGACCAAGTCAAAGTCAACTTATCTTTTGCTCACGGAATTGGTTCTGTCTTGTACAGAAAGTCATGAGTCAGGAGTTAGGCAACCATTGTGCTCTATAAGTTATATGAAAAATCGAACTGTTTTCTCCTTATTATCCTAGAATAGAGATTTCTATATTCAAAGAACAGGAAAGGTATGCAGTGTTCAGCTCACATCCAGAGAGCCTAGGGTTCAAATTTTATCCTGGCCAATGATTTACAGGCAGGTTTTAAACACATTTTTAACCTCTTCCCCACACCAAAATACTGTAGTTGCCATGAAAATTTTTTTAAAAAGAATTTGAAGCTCATGTATATCCTAATTATGCCTTTCCTAACACAGAAATTATTTCCAAAAATTAATTGAAAATATCATCTTGTGTGAATACATAAACAGCAAAGACTGGAAAATTTCAGTCTAATTAATATTTTGATATTATTCTAAATATGTCACAAATATTCAATTATTTGGGAATGTTTGGATTTTTTTATTTTTCAAATTATGTAAGTATGATAACACATTTACAGAAGACTTGGAAAATACAGAGCAAAGTTACATATCATTCCAGTACATATCACAACTATTTTTTAAGTAGATAAATTAAGATTTTTGGTTGGCGTTTCAATATCAAACTTTCAAAAATTAGCAGAATGAATATATAGAAAAGTAGAAGGATATGGTAGACCTGAAAAGCACCGTGAAGCATTCAACATAATTAATGCAATAATTTATGCAATTTTCACACAATAGTAGGATACTAATTCTATTCAAGTTCCCATAGACTACTGTATCACATATTTATTTCCTAGGTTCTTTTATTTTTACAACGTAGTACTTCTTTATAGTCTCAGAATTGGATTAGAATGTCTAGTGGAAAATCTAAATTCTTAAATGCTTTGGTTTTAATTAGATTCTCATTATTATGTAGACGTGAACTGGTAAAGAGCTACTCTCTCTTCCTACCTTATACCTCATGCTTAGACACTCAGTCACATCCAGCTCTTTGCGACCCCATGAACTGTAGCTTGTCAGGTTCCTCTGTCCTTGGGATTTTTCAGGCAAGAATACTGGGCTGGAGGAACTGGTTTGTCAGTTCCTCCTCCAGGGGATGTCCCCACCCAGGAATAGAACCCGGGTTTCCTGTGTTTGCTGCATTGGCAGGTGGATTCTTTACCACTGAGCCACCCAGGAAACCTTATACCTAAATGTCTGGAAATCAGCCCCACTCTCTCTGGGTTTTATTTTGTTTGTTTTGCTTTTTTGTGGGGTTTTGCTTTTGTTTTGTTTTGCCATTAACTCCACCTCATTCACAAACCTACATATTCATTTTCATTCTTGGTTTTGTCATTTCCCTCTACTAAAACGTTCTTCCTTTCCCCCACTGTTTATCCGTCCTGCCATTGGATGCTTGTTCAGTGTCTTCCTCCTTCCTGAAAACTGCCTGTGTTAATTGGCTTCTATTTGAATAACAACAGCACAGATAGTTTAACTCATTTCCCCCCTCCTTCCCTTCCTTCTTTCTTTTTCCTTTCCCTGCTCCTTTCCTCCATGTATTCAAAAAATATGTCTGTGCTTCAACTCTTCACTGAGGCCCAAACAGTGAGTGAAACAGACCTGGCTCCTGCTCTGTGAAAGCTCCTCTCATGAAAGAAACAAACAGGAATGTGTTTATCTCCGCAGCTCATTCACCAGCCCTCCTGAGGCGAGGAACCCTTTGCACGCCACCAGACAGAGGAGGTTCTGAGGAATGCCTCTTAAACTGACGAAGACCCTACAAATGAATCAATATTTGTGTTCATGACTGATGTGTGAGTTTGCCTCCTCAGCTCTAGTTCTGATTTTCAGTAGCCCACCATCCCTGAAGAAGTCTCCTCAGCCTTTCTGGGGAATACAGAGGAAGCGAAGAGGGGAGAGCCTGTGCACAAGAAGCTGCCAAGATGGCGACCAATCAGGGATTTACAGGCAAGACATCGCTTGCGCTCCAGTTCCTGAGACTTTCTCTTCTGAGCCGGGACGGCTCTGCTGTAGATTAACTCTGTCAGCAACGGTGTTGATTCCACTCTGTGGATAGCCCAGTCCCAGGGCCTGAATTGAGAACTCATACACTTGAGGCAGCTTTATTTTTGAACTGTGGTGCTAAAGAAGACACTTGAGAGTCCTTGGACTGCAAGGAGATCCAACCAGTCCATCCTAAAGAAAATCAACCCTGAATATTCATTGGAAGGACTGATGCTGAAGCTGAAACTCCAATACTTTGGCCACCTGATGCGAAGAGCTGACTCATTTGAAAAGACCTTGATGCTGGGAAAGGTTGAAGGCAGGAGGAGAAGGGGGCCCCAGAGGATGAGATGGTTGGATGGCATCTCTGATTCAGTGGATGAGTTTGAGCGAACTTCAGCAGATAGTGAAGGACAGGGAGGCCTGCCGTGCTGCAGTCCGTGGAGTCCCAAAGAGTCAGACACGACTGAGAGACCAAACAGTAACAGTCACTGGCAGTGATAAAATCCAGTTTCACAAACACGTGAATTTATCCTTAGAAGATCCTTTCAGACTCCAGTGTCTCTTCAAAATGATTCCAAAGAAAGTAGCAATTTTCTCCTTCTCATAAAATAGGAGCCAATTTCCCAAAACTCAAATAAAAGTCATTTTTTAAAAAAAATTCATGAAAAGCCTGCTGGCTCCTGCACTGACATTTTTGCAATTGCATCCTTCCTGAGTTCCAAAATCAAGCTAACAAGCTGAGACAGAAACCACAGAGATAGAAAGAGTCCGTTAAAATGGTCATTTGCACCATAATCTGTGTTAAGGAAATGGGGCTCTCTGTGAATGATGTTGGTTGTTGAGATGATGCATCTGTTTCATTAAACTGTAATTTTCCCAGAGTAGCAATCTACTAGGGGTGTCTTCTCTACTTCAATGAGCACTAGATATATTCCTAGAAGTTGGTCAACCCTCAGACTAAATAATAAACCTCAGAATCATAAGAACATCACTATGAACTGTCACTTTCTAGTAAAAGCTCTTCTCTTTCTCTCTTTGGATCCCAATCAAGGAAACAGTGGAAACACAGTGTCTGAGGCTGGAGAAGAGCATAGTATTGAGGACATGTTTTGCTTATTTTACCATAAACTCAGTTGACTTAGTTCATCTACATCCAATGTATAGTTTCAAAGAGAAGGGAGAAAAAAAAAAAAAAAGCCTGGAAATACTAACAGAATGACCAAAGGAGGAAAATGACGTTTGAGTTAAATTGCCACCGTCTCTGGACTATGTTCAGGGCAGCTCCCCATGCCTCAGCAAAGGGGAGGGGTTAGCATTGAGCTTCATTAGCCATAATGATAATTACACATACTTTCAAAGAGGCTTTTATCCCCAAAACTTGAAGTGCTCTATAAACACTAATTAATTTAAGCTCTGGCTAGTCCAGTGCCATTATGTCTTTTGTAAAGAAGGGTAAACAGAAGTGCAGGAAGCTAAGTGGTTTCACTAGGTTCCTTTGCCAGCTGGCTGCAGAACTGTGAACAAAATCAGGTCTGAATGACAGCCTCCCACCCCAGTCAGAGGCCACAGAGGCTCAGGTGAGGGAGGGAAGAGGAGATCCTGCAAAATTAGGGAAGGTGAAGAAGTGGCTAAATTTTAACCAAAGAGGCAGGTAAGCAGTGCAGCTGATACAATGGACATCAGCATACAGATCACTGACTCCATTGTTTTGGAGGTGGGGCTTCTCTAAATTTAATGTACAGATAAATCTCTTGGGGCACCTTGCTAACCTGTGGATCATGGTTTGGCAGGTCCGTGGAGAGACATGAGGGTCTTTATGTTTAAAGAAGCTCTCTGGTCTTGCTGTGATTTATGTCTAAGAGTGTTTTTCCTATGTTTTCCTCTAAGAGTTGTATAAAGAAGAAGTGGCACGTGCATATAGAGTGGAACATTACTCAGCCAAAGAAAGGAACCAAATTGGGTCTATTGTAGAGATGTGGATGGACTTGGAGTCTGTCCTACAGGGTGAAGTAAGTCCAAAAGAGAAAAAAAATGTGTATTAGAAAAATGGTAAAAGTGAAACTATTTGCAGGGTAGGAACAAAGACACGGATGTAGAGAGCAGACATGTGAACACCAGTGTGGGACAAACTGGGAAATGAGGATCGACAGATACAGGTTACCATGTGCAAGATAGAGGGCTAGTGGGAAGCTGCCACTCAGCACAGGAAGCTCAGTGCTCTATGATGAACTAGAGGGTGGGATTGAAGGGGTGGGAGGGAGGGACAAGAGGAAGCGGATACATGTATGCATACAGCTGATTAACTTCTTTGTACAGCAGAAGCTAACAACATTGTAAAGCAATTATACTCTAATTATACGAATAAATAAACTTTCAGGTGATACTGATGGATGCTGCTGGTCATGGACCACACTGTGTGACAATTTCTTTTATTGTTTTTTGTTTTTTTTTTAACCCAATTCTGTACTATTTGACTTTTTTCAGTAACTGAGTGTTATCTTTTTTTCTTTTAAAAATTGTCACATGATATTTGTGTGTGTGTGTGGGGGGGGTTTACATAGATCTTGAAGTGCTTGATTCTCTGAGTTCTAATGAATCCATGCACCTAGATGACCCACAGTCCTATCAAGATGGAAGTCATTGCCATTTCTGTAGGAATTCACAGACCCATTCTTTGTAGCCAGGGTATATAGGATATTTCTGTAAAAGGTCAAAATAGAAAGGGATATTGGAACTTCTAAAATGAGAAGCATGTTATCACTCTAAGCCTTTTCAGTTAAGAAAATGAGTCATCACAACTCTACTCATTTCATTGTGACTTCCTTTGGAATTTGGAGGCAGGACTGCAAACACATTATGCTGCAAACATCAGGCTGGAATCTAGGTCACCTGCCCTTTGATCCCGACACAGAGAGGCTGCCAGTCCTTTGAGCAGGTCTGCCTTCGCTCTTCCTACAAAATGTGCAAGAGGAATTTCACTTCATGACATTTATTATTCAGTATTGGTATTTGTAGTATTTCTCAGCCTTTCCTTAAAGAAGATACACTAAAAAAATTTTTTAAGATGATTTTTAAAGAGCAAGAACTAGACTGAGGCAAATTTGCACTCCCAGAGCAAGGGACAATATAGGTAAGATGAAAAGAAACAAACCCCAGGGACTTTTTAAACAATGCTAAACTACCAAGATGAAAAAGA
>SJYW01007841.1:732546-768359 GCA_006410735.1 Raphicerus campestris
AAAAAAAAAAAGCCTGGAAATACTAACAGAATGACCAAAGGAGGAAAATGACGTTTGAGTTAAATTGCCACCGTCTCTGGACTATGTTCAGGGCAGCTCCCCATGCCTCAGCAAAGGGGAGGGGTTAGCATTGAGCTTCATTAGCCATAATGATAATTACACATACTTTCAAAGAGGCTTTTATCCCCAAAACTTGAAGTGCTCTATAAACACTAATTAATTTAAGCTCTGGCTAGTCCAGTGCCATTATGTCTTTTGTAAAGAAGGGTAAACAGAAGTGCAGGAAGCTAAGTGGTTTCACTAGGTTCCTTTGCCAGCTGGCTGCAGAACTGTGAACAAAATCAGGTCTGAATGACAGCCTCCCACCCCAGTCAGAGGCCACAGAGGCTCAGGTGAGGGAGGGAAGAGGAGATCCTGCAAAATTAGGGAAGGTGAAGAAGTGGCTAAATTTTAACCAAAGAGGCAGGTAAGCAGTGCAGCTGATACAATGGACATCAGCATACAGATCACTGACTCCATTGTTTTGGAGGTGGGGCTTCTCTAAATTTAATGTACAGATAAATCTCTTGGGGCACCTTGCTAACCTGTGGATCATGGTTTGGCAGGTCCGTGGAGAGACATGAGGGTCTTTATGTTTAAAGAAGCTCTCTGGTCTTGCTGTGATTTATGTCTAAGAGTGTTTTTCCTATGTTTTCCTCTAAGAGTTGTATAAAGAAGAAGTGGCACGTGCATATAGAGTGGAACATTACTCAGCCAAAGAAAGGAACCAAATTGGGTCTATTGTAGAGATGTGGATGGACTTGGAGTCTGTCCTACAGGGTGAAGTAAGTCCAAAAGAGAAAAAAAATGTGTATTAGAAAAATGGTAAAAGTGAAACTATTTGCAGGGTAGGAACAAAGACACGGATGTAGAGAGCAGACATGTGAACACCAGTGTGGGACAAACTGGGAAATGAGGATCGACAGATACAGGTTACCATGTGCAAGATAGAGGGCTAGTGGGAAGCTGCCACTCAGCACAGGAAGCTCAGTGCTCTATGATGAACTAGAGGGTGGGATTGAAGGGGTGGGAGGGAGGGACAAGAGGAAGCGGATACATGTATGCATACAGCTGATTAACTTCTTTGTACAGCAGAAGCTAACAACATTGTAAAGCAATTATACTCTAATTATACGAATAAATAAACTTTCAGGTGATACTGATGGATGCTGCTGGTCATGGACCACACTGTGTGACAATTTCTTTTATTGTTTTTTGTTTTTTTTTTAACCCAATTCTGTACTATTTGACTTTTTTCAGTAACTGAGTGTTATCTTTTTTTCTTTTAAAAATTGTCACATGATATTTGTGTGTGTGTGTGGGGGGGGTTTACATAGATCTTGAAGTGCTTGATTCTCTGAGTTCTAATGAATCCATGCACCTAGATGACCCACAGTCCTATCAAGATGGAAGTCATTGCCATTTCTGTAGGAATTCACAGACCCATTCTTTGTAGCCAGGGTATATAGGATATTTCTGTAAAAGGTCAAAATAGAAAGGGATATTGGAACTTCTAAAATGAGAAGCATGTTATCACTCTAAGCCTTTTCAGTTAAGAAAATGAGTCATCACAACTCTACTCATTTCATTGTGACTTCCTTTGGAATTTGGAGGCAGGACTGCAAACACATTATGCTGCAAACATCAGGCTGGAATCTAGGTCACCTGCCCTTTGATCCCGACACAGAGAGGCTGCCAGTCCTTTGAGCAGGTCTGCCTTCGCTCTTCCTACAAAATGTGCAAGAGGAATTTCACTTCATGACATTTATTATTCAGTATTGGTATTTGTAGTATTTCTCAGCCTTTCCTTAAAGAAGATACACTAAAAAAATTTTTTAAGATGATTTTTAAAGAGCAAGAACTAGACTGAGGCAAATTTGCACTCCCAGAGCAAGGGACAATATAGGTAAGATGAAAAGAAACAAACCCCAGGGACTTTTTAAACAATGCTAAACTACCAAGATGAAAAAGAAGGCATCTAATCAGTCATTCAGAGTTTTCTTTTTTCTTCCATGAAGATAAACATCTGGACATTTGGGAACATTTGGATAATTAACTCAGTTTTTCATCATAAACAAGTTAACTGGTCAACTTTACTGAGAGTAGGGTTATCTGAAAAGTATAATGCTAGGTTCCTGCCTGGGGAGTCACAACTACTGGGCCAACATACCACAGCTACTAAGCCCAAGCACCCTAGAGCCCGTGTTCTGCAACAAAAGAAGCTGCTGCAATGAGAAGCCTGCACACCACAGCTAGAAAGTAGCGCCTGCTCGACAGGACTAGAGGAAAGCCCAGCAGCAATGACGAGCCAGCACGGCCAAAGATGAGTAAACAAATAAAATTAGCTTTACTTTTTTTGTTGTTGTTTTTGTTTTGTTTTGTTTTGTTTATGCAACCACTTTTATTTTTTTTTATTTAATACTTTATTCTATTTTACAGTACTGTATTGGTTTTGCCATACATTGACATGAATCAGCCACAGGTGTACACGATCTCCCTAGCTTTACTTTTAAAAAGACGAAGTCGCCAGAGAGGAGGTGAAAGGTTCAATGAAGGGCGTACCATCAGGGAAGGCCAAAGGAAAGCTCCCAGAAGAGTAGCCTTTGAGATGGGACTTCAGGGACAGCAAGTGCACAGGAGAGGTAGTGAGTAGCCTGGCAAAATGGAATAAAGGTGGGAAGACACAAATGTAAGTGTTGGGAAACAAACTCTTGTCATCTTGTCAAAGGAGAGAAAAAGCAAAGTGAAGGTTATTTTCATTTGAAAGTGGTAGTTACAGGAAAATGTAAGTCTGGGCTTAAAGAAGTCTTCATGCATAGCCACACTTTCATCTTTCATTTGGGAAATGTTACAGAGAGCCCACCATGTGTCCACACTGCACTAGGCTTTGGGTGGGCTCTGATGGAACAGACATGGCTTCTGAACTCAGGGAGCTTACAGACTCACTAGGCAAGCAGACAAAAAAACCAGTAAATAAACTAATACACATTGAGACATAATGAAAATTTCTGTAAATGAAGGAAATGCAGACTTGTGGAAAAGACATATAAAAGGAGGGACATATTTTATATAGGATGATCAAGGAAGACCTCTCCGAGGAGGTACCATTTCAGCTAAGATCTGTAGGGCTTCAGGACTGAGAGTTGGAAGGATGGTGACTTTTGGCTGGGTTGTGACAGTCTCTCATTGTCTGAGCTCTTGCAAAAAGAGGAAGTCTTTCTTCTTTCTGGTGGGCTCTGCTACTGTTGTCCTAGGGCATGAGAGCTCCCCCTTCTGGCCTCCTGAGTCTATTTTAATTGAAGTTTCTTTTTAACAATTTTTAAAGCCCCAAGACAGAAAAGAAAGAACTATTCCAGAAACTGTCAGAAAAACAATGACTCTGGAAGTTAGGAAGGCAGGCACAGAATGGCCCAAGATCAAGTGTAGTGTTGTAGGCCTCAGGCAAGGAATTTGCATTTAATTCTATGCAAATCACTACCCCAGCTGAATTTTAAGAGAGGAGTCACATGGCTTCATTTGCATTCCTGTAACCAAGTCCTAGAGATCTAATATGAAGCATAGGGCCTATAGTTATTATACTATATTGTGGGTGTTAAAATCTGCTGAGAGGGTAAATCACAAAAGTGTTCTTATCACACACACTCACAAAATAATAACAATAATAAATAAAGTGGGTGGGAGGAAACTTCTGGAGATGATGACTGACTATGTGGATAGCACATGGTTTTACAGTCATAATTCAATAAAGTTCTTTTTAATGGAAAAAATAGTTAATGTATTCTGGGGAAAAAAATGTAAGGCCATTCCTTCTATTGTGAGAAAAGGGGATTATAGAAGGGGAAAAATGAAAATGAAGTCAAGACGTTTGGAGGAGCCTTATTGAGAGCCAACAGAAGTCTGGCTGAAGGGCTGGCACTGGGGGTGAGAAGCTGGTGAATTTCAGATATATTTTTGGAGATTAAGATCCAGCAGGGCTTGGTAATGGACAGGCTATGGAGAGTGAGGGAAAGGAGAACTGAAACTGGGTGGATGGTGGAGCTTAATTTGATACTACTTTGGATTTTCCACACCATAGCTTCCTGTATTAGTATACATCTTTGAAAAGTGAAAGTGGCTCAGTCGTGTCTGACTCTTTGTGACCCCATGGACTATACAGTCCATGGAATTCTCCTGGCCAGAATACTGGAGTGGGTAGCCTTTCCCTTCAACAAAGGGATCTTCCCAACCCAGGGAATGAACCCAGGTCTCCCACATAACAGGTGAATTTCTTACCAGCAGTCGCAAAGTAAGCCCAAGAATATTGGAGTGGGTAGCCTCTCCCTTCTTCAGGGGATCTTCCTGAACTAGGAATCGAACCAGGGTCTTCTGCATTGCACGCGGATTCTTTACCAACTGAGCTATCAGGGAAGTCAATGCATCTTTAAACACTATCAAATAAAAAGGAAAGGCAGTATCCAATTCTCCTATGAATTCTTAAAATGCTATACAGCTATACATACGCTGCTGCTGCTGCTAAATTGCTTCAGTTGTGTCTGACTCTGTGCAACCCCATAGACAGCAGCCCACCAGGCTTCCCCGTCCCTGGGATTCTCCAGGGAAGAACACTGNTTTTTAATGGAAAAAATAGTTAATGTATTCTGGGGAAAAAAATGTAAGGCCATTCCTTCTATTGTGAGAAAAGGGGATTATAGAAGGGGAAAAATGAAAATGAAGTCAAGACGTTTGGAGGAGCCTTATTGAGAGCCAACAGAAGTCTGGCTGAAGGGCTGGCACTGGGGGTGAGAAGCTGGTGAATTTCAGATATATTTTTGGAGATTAAGATCCAGCAGGGCTTGGTAATGGACAGGCTATGGAGAGTGAGGGAAAGGAGAACTGAAACTGGGTGGATGGTGGAGCTTAATTTGATACTACTTTGGATTTTCCACACCATAGCTTCCTGTATTAGTATACATCTTTGAAAAGTGAAAGTGGCTCAGTCGTGTCTGACTCTTTGTGACCCCATGGACTATACAGTCCATGGAATTCTCCTGGCCAGAATACTGGAGTGGGTAGCCTTTCCCTTCAACAAAGGGATCTTCCCAACCCAGGGAATGAACCCAGGTCTCCCACATAACAGGTGAATTTCTTACCAGCAGTCGCAAAGTAAGCCCAAGAATATTGGAGTGGGTAGCCTCTCCCTTCTTCAGGGGATCTTCCTGAACTAGGAATCGAACCAGGGTCTTCTGCATTGCACGCGGATTCTTTACCAACTGAGCTATCAGGGAAGTCAATGCATCTTTAAACACTATCAAATAAAAAGGAAAGGCAGTATCCAATTCTCCTATGAATTCTTAAAATGCTATACAGCTATACATACGCTGCTGCTGCTGCTAAATTGCTTCAGTTGTGTCTGACTCTGTGCAACCCCATAGACAGCAGCCCACCAGGCTTCCCCGTCCCTGGGATTCTCCAGGGAAGAACACTGGAGTGGGTTGCCATGTTCTTCTCCAATGCATGAAAGTGAAAAGGGAAAGTGAAGTCGCTCAGTCGTGTCTGACTCTTCGTGACCCAGTGGACTGCAGCCTACTAGACTCCTCCATCCATGGGATATTCCAGGCGAGAGTACTGGAGAGGGATGCCATTGCCGTCTCCGAATACATATGCTACAGAAAGTTAATTATCCAAATGATTAAGGGCAAAGAAAGAAAATAAGGGAAAATATACGCAGATTTCATCCTGAGTGATCAGAAATATAACAAATATGAGTTTAGCTTTCTGATGTGATAACCTGTGAAAATTTAAATGTGAAGAAAAATTGAGGATGAACGAATAAAAAAAATGTGGGCTTTTTTAGATGATAAACTTTTTTAAGATTTCCCCCCCTCCCAACATGTCTCCTGTCCCCACAGGCCAGACAGAGTCAGTAATATGCAGATTATTATTTATTTTGGTTGGGGGGAGGCTTGAAGTAGGGAGTGATGGAGCCCTGATTTGCATATTTTCTGATTTCTGGGATGAGTTCCTTTGGTATCTCTAATTTTCTTGAAGAGATCTCATAGTCTTTCCCATTCTGTTCTTTTCCTCTATTTCTTTGCATTGATCGCTGAAGAAAGCTTCCTTATCTCTTCTTGCTATTCTTTGGAACTCTGCATTCAGATGCTTATATCTTTCCTTTTCTCCTTTGCTTTTTGCCTCTCTTCTTTTCACAGCTATTTGNATCATTGTCTAAGCCCATTCAAACGTACAGTGATGAAAGTCAGAATATTGGTAACATCTGGGTAATGGGTTACTGGGGTGCTGGTAATATATTGCTTCTTGATCTGAATAATAAAAATTTCATGGAGCTGTATACACTTAGGATCTGTACTCTTTTTGGTAGGTAGGTCATACTTTAATATTTTAAACTATACTTTGAAAAGTAGAAAGAGCAATGGCCTTGAAGCAAAAACCCGATGCTGCCACCAACTCCTGAAAAATTGAAAATGTCCATTTAATGCCCTGGGCCTCAGTTTCCTCATCTGTAAAAGGAAGCCTGATGAATTTTAGCTGGCTCCTACCCACCACTAAACTCAGAGATGCAACTCTGATCAGTTTGCTTTCTTTCTGCCTAGAAATTGTCAGAAGTTTTTTTTAAAAACCTATGATATATAATATATAACATGGTAATTATACAAATTATAATTATGTATTTTATCCTCCAGCTATAGCATGCCTGAGATTTGTTTCGCACAGAAATAATTATAGCAAAGCCAAAGCAATAAGGAGTCTCTTTTTTGTACAGATGAGCTACAGAGGCCAGCTATTTGCAGAAGTCAGTGGATGGGCAGGACATCACATTTTAATGTCACACTGGAAATGGAGTCAAGGACCCTGCCGCATAAGGAAGAACCATCATGAACCCTTTCAAAGAGCCAACCCTGTTTTATCACCACTCCTGCCCATGCCTGAGAAGAACAGCCCTCCCCTGGGAATGCAGATTCTCCCCGTCCTGGGGCACAGTACAGTCAGGGGCTCTAAGGATGAAGTGAAGAGAGACACAGCATCCCTCTGGTTCTCACACATTTGTGTGTGTGTGTGAGAGAGAGAGAGAGAGAGTCTCAGGAGTTGGAGCAACGCTGGAAGCCCGGGTGTCCCACCAGCCTAGCTGTTGCTTTAGCCGGTAGAGCCCCCAGGAGCACCTCTGAGCCTCTGAGGGTGGTGATTTTCTCACTTGTGAGCACTGTGACCCCTGCACAGTTCAAAGGACTCTAGTGGAACAACATTTTGGAGTTTTTGTTTGTGTTTCCTTCAGGGCTTAGACTCTACCTCTCGGGATCTTTACAGCTACTATTTTCTGCAGTTTTCTGAAAGCTGCATCCATAGAAAATATATTTATGGAACAACCACCAAGTGACTTCAGAAGTGAATGAGACAGACCAGTTCCCTGGCCTCATGGACACAATCTGGAGCACTTCATCTATTGGACAGAGAGACCTGGGACCATTCATCTTGCCTTCTGTGGGAGTGACAGTGGAACCTGAAAACAATTTACAGATGAGGAAACTGAGCCATTTGTTGCTTAGTCCCTAAGGTGAGTCCAACTCTTTTGTGACTCCATGGACTGTAGCCTACCAGGCTCTCCTGTCCATGGGATCTTCCAGGCAACAATACTGGAGCGGGTTGCTATTTCCTTCCCCAGGGGATCTTCCCAACCCAGGAATCAAACTCAGGTCTCATGCATGGCAGGTGGATTCTTTACCACTGAGCCACCAGGAAAGCCCATAAACTGAGCTGAGAGGGCTAAAGTAACTCGCCTGAGAGGTTACCCAGCTGGTCAATAAAATCCATTCAACCCCATTTTGCTGCAACTCCTCCATGGATGGCCCTGAGATGAGCTGGTAAAGTATGTTCATCTCTTAGAACAGGGACTGGCAGAAGCTAAGTCACATGGTCTAGCTGTCTGCGTATTCTATTGTTCAGTTTCTCAGTCATGTCCGACTCTTTGCAACCCCATGGACTGCAGCACGCCAGGCTTCCCTGTCCTTCACCATCTCCCGGAACTTGCTCACATTCATGTCTGTTTAGTTGGTGATGCTCCAACCATCTTGTCCTCTGTCGTCCCCTTCTCCTCCTACCTTCAATCTTTCCCAGCATCAGGGACTGTGCCAATGGGTCAGCTCTTCGCATCAGGTGGCCAAAGCACTGGAGCTTTGTGTATACATGGAGTCTGTGTATTCAAGGTCTTATTAAAACACTGCCACTCAGGACTTCCCCAGTGGTCCAGTGGTTAAAATTCTGTGTTTCCTGTGCAGGGGGCGTGGATTTGATCCCTGGTTGGGGAACTAGGATCTAGCATGCCACATGGCACTGTGGGGGTGGGGGTGGGGGAAACAGCCACAACCGTTCGTTTATGCATTTTCTTTGACTGCTTTCTTGCTGCAACAGCAGAGCTGACCAGTCACGACAGAGACCTGACACCCCACAGAGACAAAGACACCTGCTCTCTCTCCAAAGACTCGCCACCCACCCTCACAGCACATGGATTAGGGCAGTGTGAGACCGGAAGCAGAGCCTCCAAGTTTAGTGGCTTAACATAACCTTTCAAGTTTATTTTTCCTTAAAAAGCTAAAAATAGAGTTGCCATATGAGCCAGTAGTCCCATTGCCAGTCCCAGTAGGCATATATTGGGCAAAAACTCTAATTCAAGAGGATATACACACTCCTGTGTTTACAGCAGCACGATTCACAGTAGTTAAGGCGTGGAAGCAAGCTAAATGTCCATCAACAAATGAATGGATAAAGAGCATACACACACATACACACACACACACACACACATACAAAGGATTATTACCCAGTCATTAAAAAAAACACGAATTTGAGTCAGCTGTGGCAAGGTGGATGAACCTAGTGTCTGTTATACAGAGTGAAGTAAGTCAGAAAGAGAAAAACAAATATTGTATATTAACACATATAGATGGAATCTAGAAAAGTGGTACTGATGCACCTACTTTCAGGGAAGGAATGGAGATGCAGATGAAGAGAAAGGAGCTGTGGACACAGCGGGGGAAGGAGAAGGTGGGACGCACTGGCAAAGTAGCACTGACGTATAAACACGTCATAAGTAAAAGGTGCAGCTGGGGGAGTCACTGTGTGCACAGGGAGTGTGGTCTGGGCTGTGTGACGACCTAGAGGAAGGGGATGGAGGGAGAGGGGGAGGCTTAGGAGGGAGAGCATAAATACATAATTACGACCAGTTCAGTTGTCATATGGCAGAAATTAACACAACATCATAAGGAAATCTTCCTCCAACTAAAAGATAAATCTAAAAAACTCTTCAGAAAAAGTTGTGGTAATATACACAGTGGAATACTACTCAGCCATGAAAAAAATAATGAAATAATGCCATTTGCACTAACAGGGATGGACCTAGAAATTATCATACTAAGAAAATTAAGTCAGAAAGAGAAGGACAAATACCATGTGATATATGTATAATCTAAAATATGATGCCAAATGAACTTATTTATAAAACAGAAAGAATCACAGACATAGAAAACACACTTATGTTTACCAAAGGGGTAATAGGGGTGGGGGCAGGATAAATATTGAGTTTGGAATTAGCAAATACAAACAAAATATACAAAATAACTGAGAAGTGAAAGACAAAGGAGAAAAGGAAGGATATACCCATCTGAATGCAGAGTTCCAGCGAATAGCAAGAAGAAATAAGAAAGTCTTTTTAAGGGAACAAGGCAAAGAAATAGAAGAAAACAACAGAATGGGAAAGACTAGAGATTTCTTCAGAGAAGGCAATGGCAACCCACTCTAGTACTCTTGCCTAGAAAATCCCATGTACAGAGGAGCCTGGCGGGCTGCAGTCCGTGGGGTTACACAAAGTCGGACATGACTGAGCGACTTTACTTTCACTTTTCCCTTCATGCACTGGAGGAGAAAATGGCAACCCACTCCACTGTTCTTGCCTGGAGAATCCCAGGGACAGGGGAGCCTGGTGGGCTGCCATCTATGGGGTCACACAGAGTCAGATACAACTGAAGCGACTTAGGAGGAGAAGGTGAGATGTCTTCAAGAAAATCAGAGACAAGGGAACATATCATGCAAAAATGGGCATGATAAATGAAAGAAACAGCAGGCACCTAATAGAAGCAGAAGATACTAAGACAAGGTGGTAAGATTACACAGAACTACACAAAAAAGATCTTCATGACCCAGATAACCACGATGCTATAATCACTCACCTACAGCCAGACATCCTGGAGTGTGAAGTCAAATGGGCCTTAGGAAGCATCATTATGAACAAAGCAAGTGGAGGTGATGGAATTCCAGCTGAGCTATTTCAAATCCTAACGATGATGCTGTTAAAGTGCCACACTCAATATGCCAGCAAATTTGGAAAACTCAGCAGTGGCCACAGGATGGGAAAAGGTCAGTTTCCATTCCAATCTCGAAGAAAGGCAATACCAAAGAAAGTTCAAGCTACCACACAATTGCACTCATTTCACACACTAGCAGAGTAACACTCAAAATTCTCCAAACTAAGCTTCAACAGTACGTGAACTGTGAACTTCCAGAAGTTTAAGCTGGATTTAGAAAAGGCAGAGGAACCAGCCATCAAATTGCCAAAATTTGTTGGCTCATCAAAAAAGCAAGAATTTCAGAAAAACATCTACTTCTGCTTTATTGACCACGTCAAAGCGTTTGACTGTGTGGATCACAAGAAACTGTGGAAAATTCTGAAAGAGATGGAAATACCAGACCACCTGACCTGCCTCCTGAGAAACCTGTATGCAGGTCAAGAAGCAACAGTCAGAACTGGACATGGAACACACAGACTGGTTCCAAATTAGGAAAGGAATATGTCAAGGCTGGTCACCCTGTTTATTTAACTTATATGCAGAGTACATCATGCAAAATGCGATACTGGATGAAGCACAAGCTTGAATCAAGATTGCCGGGAGAAATATCAATAACCTCAGATATGCAGATGGCACTACCCTTATGGCAGAAATTGAAGAGGAACTAAAGAGCCTCTTGATAGTGAAAGAGGAGAGTGGAAAAGCTGGTTTAAAATTCAGCATTCAAAAAACTAAGATCATGGCATCCGGTCCCATCACTTCATGGCAAATAAATGGGGAAACAATGGCAATAATGACAGACTTCATTTTCTCGGGCTCCCAAATCACTGTGGACAGTGACTGTAGCCATGTAATTGCTCTTCGGAAGAAACGCAATGACAAATCGAGACAGTGTTTTAAAAAGCAGAGACGTTACTTTGCCTAAGAAGGTCAGTTTGGTCAAAGCTATGGTTTTTCCAGTAGTCATGTATGGATGTGAGAGTTGGACCATAAAGAAAGCTGTGTACCAAAGAACTGGTGCTTTTGAACTGTGGTGCTGGAGAAGACTCTTGAGAGTCCCTTGGACTGCAAGGAGATCAAACAAGTCAATCCTAAAGGAAATCAATCCTGAATATTCATTGGAAGGACTGATGCTGAAGCTGAAGCTCCAATACTCTGGCCACCTGATGTGAAGAGCTGACACACTGGGAAAGACCCTGATGCTGAGAAAGACTCAAGGCAGGAGGTTGAAGGGAATGACAGAGGATGAGACGGTTGGATGGTATCACCGACTCAATGGACATGAGTTTGAGCAAACTCTNAGTCTCAGGAGTTGGAGCAACGCTGGAAGCCCGGGTGTCCCACCAGCCTAGCTGTTGCTTTAGCCGGTAGAGCCCCCAGGAGCACCTCTGAGCCTCTGAGGGTGGTGATTTTCTCACTTGTGAGCACTGTGACCCCTGCACAGTTCAAAGGACTCTAGTGGAACAACATTTTGGAGTTTTTGTTTGTGTTTCCTTCAGGGCTTAGACTCTACCTCTCGGGATCTTTACAGCTACTATTTTCTGCAGTTTTCTGAAAGCTGCATCCATAGAAAATATATTTATGGAACAACCACCAAGTGACTTCAGAAGTGAATGAGACAGACCAGTTCCCTGGCCTCACGGACACAATCTGGAGCACTTCATCTATTGGACAGAGAGACCTGGGACCATTCATCTTGCCTTCTGTGGGAGTGACAGTGGAACCTGAAAACAATTTACAGATGAGGAAACTGAGCCATTTGTTGCTTAGTCCCTAAGGTGAGTCCAACTCTTTTGTGACTCCATGGACTGTAGCCTACCAGGCTCTCCTGTCCATGGGATCTTCCAGGCAACAATACTGGAGCGGGTTGCTATTTCCTTCCCCAGGGGATCTTCCCAACCCAGGAATCAAACTCAGGTCTCATGCATGGCAGGTGGATTCTTTACCACTGAGCCACCAGGAAAGCCCATAAACTGAGCTGAGAGGGCTAAAGTAACTCGCCTGAGAGGTTACCCAGCTGGTCAATAAAATCCATTCAACCCCATTTTGCTGCAACTCCTCCATGGATGGCCCTGAGATGAGCTGGTAAAGTATGTTCATCTCTTAGAACAGGGACTGGCAGAAGCTAAGTCACATGGTCTAGCTGTCTGCGTATTCTATTGTTCAGTTTCTCAGTCATGTCCGACTCTTTGCAACCCCATGGACTGCAGCACGCCAGGCTTCCCTGTCCTTCACCATCTCCCGGAACTTGCTCACATTCATGTCTGTTTAGTTGGTGATGCTCCAACCATCTTGTCCTCTGTCGTCCCCTTCTCCTCCTACCTTCAATCTTTCCCAGCATCAGGGACTGTGCCAATGGGTCAGCTCTTCGCATCAGGTGGCCAAAGCACTGGAGCTTTGTGTATACATGGAGTCTGTGTATACATGGAGTCTGTGTATTCAAGGTCTTATTAAAACACTGCCACTCAGGACTTCCCCAGTGGTCCAGCGGTTAAAATTCTGTGTTTCCTGTGCAGGGGGCGTGGATTTGATCCCTGGTTGGGGAACTAGGATCTAGCATGCCACATGGCACTGTGGGGGTGGGGGTGGGGGAAACAGCCACAACCGTTCGTTTATGCATTTTCTTTGACTGCTTTCTTGCTGCAACAGCAGAGCTGACCAGTCACGACAGAGACCTGACACCCCACAGAGACAAAGACACCTGCTCTCTCTCCAAAGACTCGCCACCCACCCTCACAGCACATGGATTAGGGCAGTGTGAGACCGGAAGCAGAGCCTCCAAGTTTAGTGGCTTAACATAACCTTTCAAGTTTATTTTTCCTTAAAAAGCTAAAAATAGAGTTGCCATATGAGCCAGTAGTCCCATTGCCAGTCCCAGTAGGCATATATTGGGCAAAAACTCTAATTCAAGAGGATATACACACTCCTGTGTTTACAGCAGCACGATTCACAGTAGTTAAGGCGTGGAAGCAAGCTAAATGTCCATCAACAAATGAATGGATAAAGAGCATACACACACATACACACACACACACACACACATACAAAGGATTATTACCCAGTCATTAAAAAAAACACGAATTTGAGTCAGCTGTGGCAAGGTGGATGAACCTAGTGTCTGTTATACAGAGTGAAGTAAGTCAGAAAGAGAAAAACAAATATTGTATATTAACACATATAGATGGAATCTAGAAAAGTGGTACTGATGCACCTACTTTCAGGGAAGGAATGGAGATGCAGATGAAGAGAAAGGAGCTGTGGACACAGCGGGGGAAGGAGAAGGTGGGACGCACTGGCAAAGTAGCACTGACGTATAAACACGTCATAAGTAAAAGGTGCAGCTGGGGGAGTCACTGTGTGCACAGGGAGTGTGGTCTGGGCTGTGTGACGACCTAGAGGAAGGGGATGGAGGGAGAGGGGGAGGCTTAGGAGGGAGAGCATAAATACATAATTACGACCAGTTCAGTTGTCATATGGCAGAAATTAACACAACATCATAAGGAAATCTTCCTCCAACTAAAAGATAAATCTAAAAAACTCTTCAGAAAAAGTTGTGGTAATATACACAGTGGAATACTACTCAGCCATGAAAAAAATAATGAAATAATGCCATTTGCACTAACAGGGATGGACCTAGAAATTATCATACTAAGAAAATTAAGTCAGAAAGAGAAGGACAAATACCATGTGATATATGTATAATCTAAAATATGATGCCAAATGAACTTATTTATAAAACAGAAAGAATCACAGACATAGAAAACACACTTATGTTTACCAAAGGGGTAATAGGGGTGGGGGCAGGATAAATATTGAGTTTGGAATTAGCAAATACAAACAAAATATACAAAATAACTGAGAAGTGAAAGACAAAGGAGAAAAGGAAGGATATACCCATCTGAATGCAGAGTTCCAGCGAATAGCAAGAAGAAATAAGAAAGTCTTTTTAAGGGAACAAGGCAAAGAAATAGAAGAAAAGAACAGAATGGGAAAGACTAGAGATTTCTTCAGAGAAGGCAATGGCAACCCACTCTAGTACTCTTGCCTAGAAAATTCCATGTACAGAGGAGCCTGGCGGGCTGCAGTCCGTGGGGTTACACAAAGTCGGACACGACTGAGCGACTTTACTTTCACTTTTCCCTTCATGCATTGGAGGAGAAAATGGCAACCCACTCCACTGTTCTTGCCTGGAGAATCCCAGGGACAGGGGAGCCTGGTGGGCTGCCATCTATGGGGTCACACAGAGTCAGATACAACTGAAGCGACTTAGGAGGAGAAGGTGAGATGTCTTCAAGAAAATCAGAGACAAGGGAACATATCATGCAAAAATGGGCATGATAAATGAAAGAAACAGCAGGCACCTAATAGAAGCAGAAGATACTAAGACAAGGTGGCAAGATTACACAGAACTACACAAAAAAGATCTTCATGACCCAGATAACCACGATGCTATAATCACTCACCTACAGCCAGACATCCTGGAGCGTGAAGTCAAATGGGCCTTAGGAAGCATCACTATGAACAAAGCAAGTGGAGGTGATGGAATTCCAGCTGAGCTATTTCAAATCCTAACGATGATGCTGTTAAAGTGCCACACTCAATATGCCAGCAAATTTGGAAAACTCAGCAGTGGCCACAGGACGGGAAAAGGTCAGTTTCCATTCCAATCTCGAAGAAAGGCAATACCAAAGAAAGTTCAAGCTACCACACAATTGCACTCATTTCACACACTAGCAGAGTAACACTCAAAATTCTCCAAACTAAGCTTCAACAGTACGTGAACTGTGAACTTCCAGAAGTTTAAGCTGGATTTAGAAAAGGCAGAGGAACCAGCCATCAAATTGCCAAAATTTGTTGGCTCATCAAAAAAGCAAGAATTTCAGAAAAACATCTACTTCTGCTTTATTGACCACGTCAAAGCGTTTGACTGTGTGGATCACAAGAAACTGTGGAAAATTCTGAAAGAGAGGGAAATACCAGACCACCTGACCTGCCTCCTGAGAAACCTGTATGCAGGTCAAGAAGCAACAGTCAGAACTGGACATGGAACACACAGACTGGTTCCAAATTAGGAAAGGAATATGTCAAGGCTGGTCACCCTGTTTATTTAACTTATATGCAGAGTACATCATACAAAATGCGATACTGGATGAAGCACAAGCTTGAATCAAGATTGCCGGGAGAAATATCAATAACCTCAGATATGCAGATGGCACTACCCTTATGGCAGAAATTGAAGAGGAACTAAAGAGCCTCTTGATAGTGAAAGAGGAGAGTGGAAAAGCTGGTTTAAAATTCAGCATTCAAAAAACTAAGATCATGGCATCCGGTCCCATCACTTCATGGCAAATAAATGGGGAAACAATGGCAATAATGACAGACTTCATTTTCTCGGGCTCCCAAATCACTGTGGACAGTGACTGTAGCCATGTAATTGCTCTTCGGAAGAAACGCAATGACAAATCGAGACAGTGTTTTAAAAAGCAGAGACGTTACTTTGCCTAAGAAGGTCAGTTTGGTCAAAGCTATGGTTTTTCCAGTAGTCATGTATGGATGTGAGAGTTGGACCATAAAGAAAGCTGTGTACCAAAGAACTGGTGCTTTTGAACTGTGGTGCTGGAGAAGACTCTTGAGAGTCCCTTGGACTGCAAGGAGATCAAACAAGTCAATCCTAAAGGAAATCAATCCTGAATATTCATTGGAAGGACTGATGCTGAAGCTGAAGCTCCAATACTCTGGCCACCTGATGTGAAGAGCTGACACACTGGGAAAGACCCTGATGCTGAGAAAGACTCAAGGCAGGAGGTTGAAGGGAATGACAGAGGATGAGACGGTTGGATGGTATCACCGACTCAATGGACATGAGTTTGAGCAAACTCTGGGAGAGGGTGAAGGACAGGGAAGCCTGGTGTGCTGCAGTCCATGGGGTCTCAAAAAGTCAAACACATCTGAGCAACTGAACAACAACAACATATATAAAATAGATAACTAACAAGTTCCTGCTGTATAGCACAGGGAACTATTACAATATCCTGTAATAAATCATAGTGGAAAAGAGTATGAAAAAAGAACATATATGTATAACTGGATTACTTTGCTGCACAGCAAAAACTAACACAATATTGTAAATGAACTATACATCATTTTCTTAAAAAAGGTTATTTCTAATCACACACTAGCCTAGCTAAGGTGTTCTGGGCAGAGTTGCAATGGGGTAAAGGCTCTGTGCCAGGAATTCAGGATGATCATTCGTCACCCTGCACAGAGACATCCAGCCACCAGACCTAGTTCTACTAGCCAGAACTCAGCCACACAGCTGTATCTAGCTGTAGAGGATACTGGGAAATGTAGTCAACTTGTGTGTCCAGGAAGAAGAGGAAACAGGTTTTGGTGAACATCTAGCAGCCTCCACCACAATCCCTAAATGCTAATAATTTTTACACCCAGAAAAGCCTTTGGTTTTGACTTTGCAAAAAATCTGATTTACACCTCACACACAGCATGCATGAGTGTAACTTTAAAAAAAAAAATTGAATCCTTATCTTTTTGAGATATATACTGAATCGGTGAAATGATATGATGTCATGGATGTGCCTCAAAATAATTTGACAATAGAAAGATAGAGTACAGATTTGGTCACAAGTTTTGTTGAAGTTGGGTTATTATTTATACCCTCTTTACTTTTGTATATATTTTTAAATAATAAAAACATATTTTAAAAGACTATATTAAAACTACCCTTTACTATCTTCCAACAGTTTTAGTAAAAAAAAAAAAACTATATTATATATATACATNTGATGCTGTTAAAGTGCCACACTCAATATGCCAGCAAATTTGGAAAACTCAGCAGTGGCCACAGGATGGGAAAAGGTCAGTTTCCATTCCAATCTCGAAGAAAGGCAATACCAAAGAAAGTTCAAGCTACCACACAATTGCACTCATTTCACACACTAGCAGAGTAACACTCAAAATTCTCCAAACTAAGCTTCAACAGTACGTGAACTGTGAACTTCCAGAAGTTTAAGCTGGATTTAGAAAAGGCAGAGGAACCAGCCATCAAATTGCCAAAATTTGTTGGCTCATCAAAAAAGCAAGAATTTCAGAAAAACATCTACTTCTGCTTTATTGACCACGTCAAAGCGTTTGACTGTGTGGATCACAAGAAACTGTGGAAAATTCTGAAAGAGAGGGAAATACCAGACCACCTGACCTGCCTCCTGAGAAACCTGTATGCAGGTCAAGAAGCAACAGTCAGAACTGGACATGGAACACACAGACTGGTTCCAAATTAGGAAAGGAATATGTCAAGGCTGGTCACCCTGTTTATTTAACTTATATGCAGAGTACATCATGCAAAATGCGATACTGGATGAAGCACAAGCTTGAATCAAGATTGCCGGGAGAAATATCAATAACCTCAGATATGCAGATGGCACTACCCTTATGGCAGAAATTGAAGAGGAACTAAAGAGCCTCTTGATAGTGAAAGAGGAGAGTGGAAAAGCTGGTTTAAAATTCAGCATTCAAAAAACTAAGATCATGGCATCCGGTCCCATCACTTCATGGCAAATAAATGGGGAAACAATGGCAATAATGACAGACTTCATTTTCTCGGGCTCCCAAATCACTGTGGACAGTGACTGTAGCCATGTAATTGCTCTTCGGAAGAAACGCAATGACAAATCGAGACAGTGTTTTAAAAAGCAGAGACATTACTTTGCCTAAGAAGGTCAGTTTGGTCAAAGCTATGGTTTTTCCAGTAGTCATGTATGGATGTGAGAGTTGGACCATAAAGAAAGCTGTGTACCAAAGAATTGGTGCTTTTGAACTGTGGTGCTGGAGAAGACTCTTGAGAGTCCCTTGGACTGCAAGGAGATCAAACAAGTCAATCCTAAAGGAAATCAATCCTGAATATTCATTGGAAGGACTGATGCTGAAGCTGAAGCTCCAATACTCTGGCCACCTGATGTGAAGAGCTGACACACTGGGAAAGACCCTGATGCTGAGAAAGACTCAAGGCAGGAGGTTGAAGGGAATGACAGAGGATGAGACGGTTGGATGGTATCACCGACTCAATGGACATGAGTTTGAGCAAACTCTGGGAGAGGGTGAAGGACAGGGAAGCCTGGTGTGCTGCAGTCCATGGGGTCTCAAAAAGTCAAACACATCTGAGCAACTGAACAACAACAACATATATAAAATAGATAACTAACAAGTTCCTGCTGTATAGCACAGGGAACTATTACAATATCCTGTAATAAATCATAGTGGAAAAGAGTATGAAAAAAGAACATATATGTATAACTGGATTACTTTGCTGCACAGCAAAAACTAACACAATATTGTAAATGAACTATACATCATTTTCTTAAAAAAGGTTATTTCTAATCACACACTAGCCTAGCTAAGGTGTTCTGGGCAGAGTTGCAATGGGGTAAAGGCTCTGTGCCAGGAATTCAGGATGATCATTCGTCACCCTGCACAGAGACATCCAGCCACCAGACCTAGTTCTACTAGCCAGAACTCAGCCACACAGCTGTATCTAGCTGTAGAGGATACTGGGAAATGTAGTCAACTTGTGTGTCCAGGAAGAAGAGGAAACAGGTTTTGGTGAACATCTAGCAGCCTCCACCACAATCCCTAAATGCTAATAATTTTTACACCCAGAAAAGCCTTTGGTTTTGACTTTGCAAAAAATCTGATTTACACCTCACACACAGCATGCATGAGTGTAACTTTAAAAAAAAAAATTGAATCCTTATCTTTTTGAGATATATACTGAATCGGTGAAATGATATGATGTCATGGATGTGCCTCAAAATAATTTGACAATAGAAAGATAGAGTACAGATTTGGTCACAAGTTTTGTTGAAGTTGGGTTATTATTTATACCCTCTTTACTTTTGTATATATTTTTAAATAATAAAAACATATTTTAAAAGACTATATTAAAACTACCCTTTACTATCTTCCAACAGTTTTAGTAAAAAAAAAACTATATATACATATATATACATATATGTATATATATATATAGTAAAAACAATAAAATCCTGATCATAATAGACTACAAGGTTCTGTTCAGTTATATTAACTATAGGTGTTCTGGATTATTAATTTCTCTTATTTAACCAATTATTCCAGTCAAACAAGGCTGTCTGCAAAAGAAATGGACTAATAATAAAAGATAAAATTTGTAAAAGAACAGTATGATCAAGACAGAAGAATTAATATTTACAGATCAGCTACTTATAGTAGGAACAGTCTAAAGAGAGTTAATTCATTAAGTAAGGTCTGTATAAAAATCACATGCTGTATCCATTAAACAAACATGGATTGAGCATCTACACCACGCAAGGCTCTGTGTTCAGCCCTAGAAATATAATGAGAGGAGGCACCTGTCTCCATCTTGAGGATTGTTACCTGTCAGGACAGGCTGAACTAGCTGCGTAGCAAACATCCCCAATCACAGTGGTCTTGAACAACAAAGTGTATTTCTTACTGCACAAGGCAATATGCAGGTATTCCTGGTACAATAGCTCTCTATTGAGCAGCAACTCAGAGATTCGGGCTCCTCCCACCTCAAAGTCCTTTGCCTACAGAAAGCAAAGAGAGTGTGATAGACGGCCACTTCGTGTTTAATGGCCAGATCAGAAAGTGACAGAGCTCTCCACAGTCCCACCTAGACCCAGTGCTGCTGGAAAGAGCTCTCTAGCTGTGAACAAAGGAAGAGGAAAAAAAAAAAAACCCTGGGTACTGGTGTGTGGGAGATGTGCTCTGGAATGTTCTGCCACAAAGGTGATCCAAGTCTGGTATAAAGACAGACACACAAACAGGCACATTCTACTAATGCACAGTTAGATCAATAATAAAAGATATGAATAAAGTGCTGTGGAAACTCTTAAGCAGGTAGGATTTTTAAAGTTTCCATTAACTGTTGGTATGATTTCCTAAATGTGCTCGACACTTAATTTGCTTGGGCTATTAAATTTATAATTCTTTTTCACAAAACTTGCAACCCAGTTTTCCCTAATCCTCAAAAGCAGAGCTCTGCCAGTAGTCTTGTTTGGGAACAGTCATCACAAGGCATGCAGGTTTATCAATACTAGTTATGTGTGCTTACTAGAACATAAACTCACCTGGAATTTGGATTTCACAGCATGCAAGAATTTTAATAGGATTCATTCATACATTTGTTCGACATTTTATACAGACTTGAGTCCCCAAAATTCAATTTACAATTTTTACAACATTTTACAAAGACTTTGATCTCCAACTCTCCTTTTACACATTTACAAGAATTTACACTCGCTTCAAGGATTTCTTTCCAACGTTTTTGTAAAGTTATTTTTCCTAGGATCCAAAAAAATGTTCATTTTAGATGAGAGGAGAGGCAGCTGAGGCTTACATGTGGAGATTGTGTATGATGGAAACACAGGGTACAGCAGAAGTGCCTGGATTCTAATTTAGACCAGCCTGCCTCAGGCAATGGGAAAGTCATTTGTCCCTGTGTGCCCACATCACAATCTGGCACAGCTCGGGGTTAGAGCCACCCTAAACTCTCTGTGGACACAGGATTCCAGTTTGCCTTCTTAATTTACACATTCCATCGATGTGCTGATTAGCCTGGACTCCCTCACATCTTTCTAAGTGATTCTAACTTGGAAACACACAGGAGTTTCCCTGTGGGATCTCAGAGCCCCTGGGATCTCCTCTTTGATCTCCCATCTGAACCCGGGACCATCTATTGTTTCAAATTCTGCCTCAGCGCTCCAGTTGACAATTATTGGCATTTTAGAGCCTGCAGATTGCAATAAGATGCCCAACAGGACCTGCTGCCTAAACATTTAAAGCGCTCACTCCCTCCAAACATTGCTCCCTTCCCAAAGCCCTCCCCGCCCACCACACACAAAATGACTGAAAAGGAGAGAAATGGAGCGCTTTAAGAATCTGTCAATGTGCTAGTAAGATGCTAGGGTTGGTTAGGACTTTAAAGATGCTCACAAAGCATCTCCAGAGCGGTAACTATCTCTTCTTGCCCCTTACACAAAACCAACCGGTGCACCAAACTGGGCTTCCCTGGTGGCTCAGCGGTAAAGCATCCGCCTGCGAATGCAGGAGACACACGAATTCCCTCCCTGGGTGGGGAAGATCCTCTGGAGAAGGAAATGGCAACCCACTTCAATATTCTTAGCCTGGGCAGTCTCAGCCACAGAGGAGCCTGGCAGACTACAGTCCACGGAGTTCCAAAAGAATCGGACACGACTTAGCGACTAAACAACCAAATACTATACTTTAACCACCGCTATTTAAATATTACAAAATACCGGGGCTAACACTGCCCCCACCCCCACCCCCGTGAACTTTCGTAAGGATAAAAGCGTTTTCGGTCTGAATTTGGGGAAGACTTGGCTGAGGTGCCTTGTATAAAGACAGGAACTCTCGGAAGGGAGTTGATTTAAGAATGTTACTTGAGTTTGTAAGGATGGGAGCGGGGGAAGGGGGCATGTCAGAGAGAAAGGTTTGTTTGGTTAATTTCGGTCCCGGAGGGAGAACGGAGAGGCTCCACCGCCGGGACGCTGGAACCCAGGATGCGAGGTGCGCTTGGAAATTGGGGAAATTTGGGAACGCCTAGGCTGAAGGTTCCGCTCTCAGAGAGGAAAGGACGGGGCGGGCACAGGGGAGGAGGCAAGGAGGGACCAGAGGGGAGGCGGCGGAGGCGGAGTATAAAAGGCCCCGGCCAGCCGGGGCGCCCGCCACTCCGAGCCCCTTGGAGAAGGCGGGCGTAGGGCAGGATGCGCGGCGCCGCTGCGGTGAACTGAGCCCAGCCCCGACCAGCTCTCTCGTGCATCCGAGGCGAGGACTGCGCGCCCTCTGCTAGACCCTCAAGCCCTTCCACCGGCCGGCTGTCCCCTGAGAGGCATGAGCGGCGCGCGGGAGCCCGAGGTTTCAGCGCGGTCATGAGACGCTGGCCCGGGAGCGGCAACTGGGCGACGGCAGCCCCCAGGGCCCCTCCGGGCGCGGCGCCTCCGGGATGAGCCCCCCGACCCGCGCCGGCTTGAGCTGAGACTGGGCCCCACTGTCCCACCTCCCTCCTGCGCGCCCAAGCCACGGGCACCTCACCCCTGCCGCTTCTTGCCGAGACACCTGCGCGCTGGACCAGACGGACGCCCGGCGAATAGGACTCGCCTCCCTTCCCAGGCTCTACTCACCGCCGCGGGCCCCTGAGCAGCGGCGCTCGGTGAGCGGACGGCCCACCGTCTGGGAGCGAAGTGTCAAGACCTTTCTGGAACGACCCCATCTCTTCCCCCTCGTACATAGGCCAGCTGCAGGGAGGGGCGTACAGTCGCCGGCAGACACCTGGCTGGGCCGGCGCCCTCTCGGTTCTCCATCACCACAACTCCCAACTCCACTTGTCAATAAAAGTTTCCAACCTCGCCCAGGCACCCCCCCACCACCCCACAGCCCCGAGCCTCGGCGCGAGCGGGGCTCTGCCCTCGCCGGCCGCAGCGACCTCGGCAGCTGGGGCGCGCGCTCGGCGCAGCCCGGCAGGCGGACGCGGACTCCGGAGGGGCTCGCGAGTCACCTCCAAACAGTGACAGCCCCCGCGCACCCGGGGCCCCCGTCTGGAGCCGGCTCTCCCGAGGACTCGGCGGCGGGGCGGCGCGGCCTGCGGCCGAGAGGAGCGCGGGGAGGAGGGGAGGTGGCTCGTCGGGTGAGTGGCTACGGGCGGCAAGGGCGGGGGAGCCAAGCGTGGAGGTAACTGCGGGCCGCCGCTGAAGATGTGTATAAGAGACAGTGCGAATGCAGGAGACACACGAATTCCCTCCCTGGGTGGGGAAGATCCTCTGGAGAAGGAAATGGCAACCCACTTCAATATTCTTAGCCTGGGCAGTCTCAGCCACAGAGGAGCCTGGCAGACTACAGTCCACGGAGTTCCAAAAGAATCGGACACGACTTAGCGACTAAACAACCAAATACTATACTTTAACCACCGCTATTTAAATATTACAAAATACCGGGGCTAACACTGCCCCCACCCCCACCCCCGTGAACTTTCGTAAGGATAAAAGCGTTTTCGGTCTGAATTTGGGGAAGACTTGGCTGAGGTGCCTTGTATAAAGACAGGAACTCTCGGAAGGGAGTTGATTTAAGAATGTTACTTGAGTTTGTAAGGATGGGAGCGGGGGAAGGGGGCATGTCAGAGAGAAAGGTTTGTTTGGTTAATTTCGGTCCCGGAGGGAGAACGGAGAGGCTCCACCGCCGGGACGCTGGAACCCAGGATGCGAGGTGCGCTTGGAAATTGGGGAAATTTGGGAACGCCTAGGCTGAAGGTTCCGCTCTCAGAGAGGAAAGGACGGGGCGGGCACAGGGGAGGAGGCAAGGAGGGACCAGAGGGGAGGCGGCGGAGGCGGAGTATAAAAGGCCCCGGCCAGCCGGGGCGCCCGCCACTCCGAGCCCCTTGGAGAAGGCGGGCGTAGGGCAGGATGCGCGGCGCCGCTGCGGTGAACTGAGCCCAGCCCCGACCAGCTCTCTCGTGCATCCGAGGCGAGGACTGCGCGCCCTCTGCTAGACCCTCAAGCCCTTCCACCGGCCGGCTGTCCCCTGAGAGGCATGAGCGGCGCGCGGGAGCCCGAGGTTTCAGCGCGGTCATGAGACGCTGGCCCGGGAGCGGCAACTGGGCGACGGCAGCCCCCAGGGCCCCTCCGGGCGCGGCGCCTCCGGGATGAGCCCCCCGACCCGCGCCGGCTTGAGCTGAGACTGGGCCCCACTGTCCCACCTCCCTCCTGCGCGCCCAAGCCACGGGCACCTCACCCCTGCCGCTTCTTGCCGAGACACCTGCGCGCTGGACCAGACGGACGCCCGGCGAATCGGACTCGCCTCCCTTCCCAGGCTCTACTCACCGCCGCGGGCCCCTGAGCAGCGGCGCTCGGTGAGCGGACGGCCCACCGTCTGGGAGCGAAGTGTCAAGACCTTTCTGGAACGACCCCATCTCTTCCCCCTCGTACATAGGCCAGCTGCAGGGAGGGGCGTACAGTCGCCGGCAGACACCTGGCTGGGCCGGCGCCCTCTCGGTTCTCCATCACCACAACTCCCAACTCCACTTGTCAATAAAAGTTTCCAACCTCGCCCAGGCACCCCCCCACCACCCCACAGCCCCGAGCCTCGGCGCGAGCGGGGCTCTGCCCTCGCCGGCCGCAGCGACCTCGGCAGCTGGGGCGCGCGCTCGGCGCAGCCCGGCAGGCGGACGCGGACTCCGGAGGGGCTCGCGAGTCACCTCCAAACAGTGACAGCCCCCGCGCACCCGGGGCCCCCGTCTGGAGCCGGCTCTCCCGAGGACTCGGCGGCGGGGCGGCGCGGCCTGCGGCCGAGAGGAGCGCGGGGAGGAGGGGAGGTGGCTCGTCGGGTGAGTGGCTACGGGCGGCAAGGGCGGGGGAGCCAAGCGTGGAGGTAACTGCGGGCCGCCGCTGAAGCCCTCCTCCTCCTCCTCCTCCTCCTCCTTCTCCTCCTCCTCCCGCTCCCCGCGCTCCTCTGGCGGCCGCTCCCGCTCCAGCTGCGGCGCCGCGGCCACATCTGCGGCGCCCATGTGCGCTCGGGGGCTCGGCTGCGCCCGCCCCGCCGCCGCCCCCGCTGCCCGCTGCCCGCAGGGTGGGCCCCGGCCCGGCCCGGGCCCCGGGCGGCCCGCCTTCCCCGCCGCCACCGCCGCCGGGGAGCGCCGGGGTTCGCTCCGCCGCCGGCTTGGACGCCCCCGGCCCCGCCGTGGCTCCACCGTGGTGCGGCGGCGGGGACGGCGGTGGCGGCTCCTGCTCCCCGGGCCTGGCGCGCCCCGCCGCAGCCAGCGCCAGTGCCGCGGGCTCGGGGAGCGGGGCCCCGGCTGGGGCCGAGGCGGGAGCCGTGCTGCCGGACTCCGGGGCTCCGACTCCTCCTCCCGCGCCGCCGCCGCCGCCGCCCGCCGCGCCGGGTCCTAAAGCCGCGCGCCTGCGGAGGATGGTGCGCCTGGCGGCCGAGCTGCTGCTGCTGCTGGGGTTGCTGCTGCTCACGCTGCACATCACGGTGCTGCGCGGTTCCGGAGCTGCCGACCGGCCGGACGCGGCCGCGGCCAACGCCAGCCGGGCCCCGCTGCAGGTGAGTGCGCCGCCGGGCAGGGGCGCGCGTGGCTGCCGGGACCCGGGTGGCTGGGTGCTGACCTCGCACCTGAGAGATGCGGGGAGGCGAGTCCCCGCCCCACCAAAGAACAGCTGTTTGGGCAGTAGTTTGGCCGGGGCCACCCGTCTCCAGCCTGGACGGAGCGGGCTACGTGCTTGGAGGCTGAACCTCTTCGGAGGTCTGGGGGTACGCTCCTCCGGGTCTGTCCCCAGGTACCTGTGCGAGAGACGGGCGGAGGAGTGTGGAGCACGCATGTGTTGGCTTTGGGATGCTCTCTGTCTTCGGTTGCCCTTCAGAGGCGAAGTGATGTTATTCTGAGAGGTGGGGGCGGGGGGAGGAGCGGGAGGAGACCTCAACTTAGGACAACCCCAAACGAGGTCTGGGAGGAAGAACCAACCCGGTTCAATCTGCCAACTCAGAAAACAGTGCCAAAGGTCAGGAAATAATTTCCCCGAAGAAAGTATCCCTGGTCGCCCACGTGGTCCCCGAGCCAACCTTGCACCTTGCTAGCCTGCGGAGGGCGCAGAGTCAAGCCACCTGTTGTACTTTAATATGGCGTTACCGGGGCTTTAAAACTTGACAGCGAGACTTCTTTCAGCGTTCCGCCCCTGCTGAAGGTCGCCTTAGGAATGGGATTCTGACGGTCTGTGCAGCTCCAGCGCAGTGCTGGGGGTAGGGGTGGGGGGTGGGTCACAACTAGAGAGGGGATAGCCGTCGTCAGACGCAGAATGGATTCTCCGGTTTCCAAATAAAGGGTTGCCCAGGTAGGGATTTTCTGCCGCTCCCTTAGAAAACACCTTTCCTTGGGTGTTGACAACTGTCAGCGTGGGGCATGGGTAAAGAAGTTAGCAGGGATTTTCCCAGGAGGCAGCAGGAATTCACTTCTAAAATCTCCTCCTCCAAGCAGCCCCTCTGAAAACTCTGTACTCTGCAGTGTCCAGATAAGCATCGTTCATCGTTGCCAAAGGGTTTTAAGATTATTGCCCTGTTAATTCTTCCCTCACATCTTCATGCAGTGTGTCGCCTAAAAACCCCAGTGTAGAGAGAAGAATTCCCTTAAATACTTCCAGAGTGCTTTCCATGTGCTAATTTTAAGTTCTTTGCATAACTTAACTAATTTAATGATGTACTATATTGTTAATATCCCCACCCCTGCCCCTGCATAGGTGCAAAAACCGAGGTACAGAGATTAAGAAACCTGCAAAGTTTACACATCCCAAATTCTTGGTTTGTTACACCATGTTCTCTCTCTGGCAGGATGTTGTAGACTAAAGCAAGGTGATCTTTACACAGGAATGTAAAACCAGGAATGAAAAAGAATGCACCCCAGAGCCTAAAGTTCTTTTAACCTGAGAACATTTCTGAAAATGTCCTAATTTTGTGAGGTCCTCTCCTCTTCTCCTGTGGGCAAACAGGTACAGTGATAGCCTGACCCGATCTCTTTGGGGAAATTGAAGACACCCCCATTCTATAGATGGTGGTACACCCACCCACTGTAACAGTGGGAACAATGCCTAATATCTTCAAGAATTCTGGAAGTCATATTCTATACATGATGCTTTCTTTCCTCACGGACTCATGAAAAGCTGTAAAAATGATGTTCTATGGAAAAGTAAATTTGGCAGATTTTTTTATGAGGTGTGTGCTATCATTAGAATAACCTAGGCTTGGCCTTTTCCGTTTGAATGTTAAGGCAATGAGAGAAGCAGCTGGTGGAAGTGGCCACTGCAAAGGGGAAGTGGATTAAATTCTCGAAAGAGCCGGGGACTGAAGAACTGTTCCAGCAGAGCAGAAGAAATGGGAGATTTAGAAAGAACAAGGCTCCTAGGAGTAGCTTGAGTCCCAAGTAGCTGGTAATCCATCAGCTTTCAGCTTATCTTGTAATCGTGTTTGGTTATTCTGTCCCCTCAATTAACTTATTCAGGCAGATTGATGAGTTTAACAGTTTAGTCCATAATTTTACTCTCTCTTGTAATTTGTTATTATAGAAGTTTTATATTCTTCCTGATTAAAGTTATTCCTTTGGTCCTCTGACTCTCAAAAGTATTACGATTCAACTGAAGAGAGTGTATTCTGCCAAGTGAGGAGGTCTGCAAAATACACTTATTAGTCTGTGGTTTTCAGGGTTTGGGATGTGAATTCACTGGTAGCAAGTGTATTTCAAAACAAAACTGTGGGCACCATATTCTGTATGTTTTACTGGTGATGTTTAACTCATCTTAAACTGCATTTAAATTTAAATGTGTTGGCAGTGGGATAGCTTAAGCTGCTAAAAACCATCCTTGCAATCCAAAAATTCATCAATCTTTGTGTTACATTATTTTTATCTCTGCTTAAAATATTCTAAAATATGAAGTTGGGGTCAGAAAGACACAACAGAAGCTCTATTTACTCAAACTGTAGTATATCGGGGAATATTTATTATTTTTTAGACTGGGGTATCTTAGTTTTTTTCAGTGTTGTGTTTCTGCTATACAGTGAAGTGACTCAGCTATGTGTACACATACATCCCCTCCTTTTTGGATTTCCCTCCTGTTTAGTTCACCATAACACACTGAGTAGAGTTCCCGTGCTGCACGGCAGGCTCTCGTTAGTTATTTATTTTATACAGAGTAGTGGATATATGTCCATCTCAGTCTCCCAATTCATCCCTCCTCCCTTTTCCTCCTTGGTGTCCATGTATTTGTTGAAGGTCAAGTGTAGTATTTGTTCTTACCAGTTTAATATTTGGGAACATTTACAAGAGATGCACCTTTGTTTAAGATCTGACATATCAACGGCATCGAATAGAATAGAAGTAAGAATAACAATAGTAGCTGCTGTTGCTGCTGCTAAGTCGCTTCAGTCGCGTCTGACTCTGTGCAGCCCCATAGACGGCAGCCCACCAGGCTCCCCCATTCCTGGGATTCTCCAGGTAAGAACACTGGAGTGGGTTGCCATTTCCTTCTCCAATGCATGAAAGTGAAAAGTGAAAGTGAAGTCGCTCAGTCGTGTCCGACTCTTCGAGATTTCATGGACTGCAGCCCACCAGGCTCCTCCATCCATGGGATTCTCCAGGCAAGAGGACTGGAGTGGGGTGCCATTGCCTTCTCCAACAATAGTAGCTAAGATCTGTCAAATGTCTTTTATGTGTCATGCGCTATTCTTAGCACTTCTCATATGTTTTCTTTTTAAATCCTCACAAAAATCTCATGAGTCAGGCAATATTGTTATCCCTGTTTCAAATAAAAAAACTAAGATTAGGTAACTTGACCTGAGGTTGCAGAGCCAGAAGCTGCTTAATTTGTTGTTATCTTATGAGTATAAAAATCTTTGAAGAATATTTGTGTTCCAAGTTCTTGATAAAGTTATGCTGGCTACAAAAGAAAAGGTAACAATTTACATTATCAAACACATCTTGACAGTCTTATTGTGTCAAATATGAACATATCTATCTATCTGCATTATGTGTATAGACATACATACACACACATATAAACATGACTAACCATGGGCTTTGGTTTTTGTTTTTGTATTTTCAACATGCTATGCTGTGCACAGAGTCGGACATGACTGAAGCAACTTAGCAGCAACCGTAGCAGCATGCTGTGATAAGTCACTTCAGTCATGTCCAACTCTTTGCAACCCCATGGACTATAGCCTACCAGGCTCTTTTGTCCATGGGTTTCTCCAGGCAAAAATACTTGAGTGGACTGCCATGCCCTCCTCCAGAGTTTCAACATACTAGGAGTTGTATTTTTGACTTTGTGACTGTCTCTATACATGCTGTTATGAGGCAGTAACATAATGCTGTTTCTGTTGGTTATGTGGCTCATAATAATAATAAATAAGAATGTTAGTCTTTATACTGTTTTCAGTATTTTAAAATATAAGAAATTTTACTGTTGTCTGTAACAGCTATATAAAAATGCACAAAAAAATCAATTTTTTCACTTTTGAATGAAATCTTATCTCTTCTTGTCTCATGTTGATCAGATATTCAGATTAGCTCTTTCATATGTCTTTAATTGATAAATAGTAATAAAACAATTATACATAATCAAAAGCAGCCTGGAAGATGAAATAGAACCACAAAAGAACCACAGGCAATGATAATAGTAACTGTATCCCTTTAATGTATGTTAGTCACTCAGTCCACTCCAGTATTCTTGCCTAGAGAATCCCATGGACAGAGGAGCCTGGAGGGAGGAGCCGGGTGGGCAGCAGTCCATGGGGTCGCTAAGAGTCAGACACGACTGAGCGATTTCATTTTCACTTTTCACGCATTGGAGAAGGAAATGGCAACCCACTCCAGCATTCTTGTCTGGAGAATCCCAGGGACGGCAGAGCCAGGGTCACACAGAGTCGGACACAACTGAAGTGACTTAGCATGCATGCATGCACTGGAGAAGGAAATGGTAACCCCCTCCAGTATTCTTGTTTGGAGAATCCCAGGGACAGAGTAGCCTGGTGGGCTGCCGTCTATGGGGTCACACAGAGCCGGACACGACTGAAGCGACTTAGCAGCAGCAACAGTCACTCAGTCATGTCTGACTCTTTGCAACCATATCGACTAGAGCCCACCAGGCTCCTCTGTCCATGGAATTCTCCAGGGAAGAATACTGGAGTGGGTAACCATTCCCTTCTCCAGAAGATCTTCCTGACCCAGGGATCAAACCCAGGTCTCCATCATTATAGGCAGATTCTTTACCATCTGAGCCAGCAGGGAAATTCAAATGAGTGCTTCTTTACTAAAGCTCGGGTTCAGAATCATGAATTTTTATAGATTTTACATAGTAAAGCCTGTCTCTTATACACATCTAGATGTGTATAAGAGACAGGTAGACTAAAGCAAGGTGATCTTTACACAGGAATGTAAAACCAGGAATGAAAAAGAATGCACCCCAGAGCCTAAAGTTCTTTTAACCTGAGAACATTTCTGAAAATGTCCTAATTTTGTGAGGTCCTCTCCTCTTCTCCTGTGGGCAAACAGGTACAGTGATAGCCTGACCCGATCTCTTTGGGGAAATTGAAGACACCCCCATTCTATAGATGGTGGTACACCCACCCACTGTAACAGTGGGAACAATGCCTAATATCTTCAAGAATTCTGGAAGTCATATTCTATACATGATGCTTTCTTTCCTCACGGACTCATGAAAAGCTGTAAAAATGATGTTCTATGGAAAAGTAAATTTGGCAGATTTTTTTATGAGGTGTGTGCTATCATTAGAATAACCTAGGCTTGGCCTTTTCCGTTTGAATGTTAAGGCAATGAGAGAAGCAGCTGGTGGAAGTGGCCACTGCAAAGGGGAAGTGGATTAAATTCTCGAAAGAGCCGGGGACTGAAGAACTGTTCCAGCAGAGCAGAAGAAATGGGAGATTTAGAAAGAACAAGGCTCCTAGGAGTAGCTTGAGTCCCAAGTAGCTGGTAATCCATCAGCTTTCAGCTTATCTTGTAATCGTGTTTGGTTATTCTGTCCCCTCAATTAACTTATTCAGGCAGATTGATGAGTTTAACAGTTTAGTCCATAATTTTACTCTCTCTTGTAATTTGTTATTATAGAAGTTTTATATTCTTCCTGATTAAAGTTATTCCTTTGGTCCTCTGACTCTCAAAAGTATTACGATTCAACTGAAGAGAGTGTATTCTGCCAAGTGAGGAGGTCTGCAAAATACACTTATTAGTCTGTGGTTTTCAGGGTTTGGGATGTGAATTCACTGGTAGCAAGTGTATTTCAAAACAAAACTGTGGGCACCATATTCTGTATGTTTTACTGGTGATGTTTAACTCATCTTAAACTGCATTTAAATTTAAATGTGTTGGCAGTGGGATAGCTTAAGCTGCTAAAAACCATCCTTGCAATCCAAAAATTCATCAATCTTTGTGTTACATTATTTTTATCTCTGCTTAAAATATTCTAAAATATGAGGTTGGGGTCAGAAAGACACAACAGAAGCTCTATTTACTCAAACTGTAGTATATCGGGGAATATTTATTATTTTTTAGACTGGGGTATCTTAGTTTTTTTCAGTGTTGTGTTTCTGCTATACAGTGAAGTGACTCAGCTATGTGTACACATACATCCCCTCCTTTTTGGATTTCCCTCCTGTTTAGTTCACCATAACACACTGAGTAGAGTTCCCGTGCTGCACGGCAGGCTCTCGTTAGTTATTTATTTTATACAGAGTAGTGGATATATGTCCATCTCAGTCTCCCAATTCATCCCTCCTCCCTTTTCCTCCTTGGTGTCCATGTATTTGTTGAAGGTCAAGTGTAGTATTTGTTCTTACCAGTTTAATATTTGGGAACATTTACAAGAGATGCACCTTTGTTTAAGATCTGACATATCAATGG
The DNA here is from genome assembly GCA_006410735.1 of Raphicerus campestris. NCBI lineage: Eukaryota > Metazoa > Chordata > Mammalia > Artiodactyla > Bovidae > Raphicerus > Raphicerus campestris. The sequence goes on from SJYW01007841.1 coordinate 764,407, forward strand.
CATCGAATAGAATAGAAGTAAGAATAACAATAGTAGCTGCTGTTGCTGCTGCTAAGTCGCTTCAGTCGCGTCTGACTCTGTGCAGCCCCATAGACGGCAGCCCACCAGGCTCCCCCATTCCTGGGATTCTCCAGGTAAGAACACTGGAGTGGGTTGCCATTTCCTTCTCCAATGCATGAAAGTGAAAAGTGAAAGTGAAGTCGCTCAGTCGTGTCCGACTCTTCGAGATTTCATGGACTGCAGCCCACCAGGCTCCTCCATCCATGGGATTCTCCAGGCAAGAGGACTGGAGTGGGGTGCCATTGCCTTCTCCAACAATAGTAGCTAAGATCTGTCAAATGTCTTTTATGTGTCATGCGCTATTCTTAGCACTTCTCATATGTTTTCTTTTTAAATCCTCACAAAAATCTCATGAGTCAGGCAATATTGTTATCCCTGTTTCAAATAAAAAAACTAAGATTAGGTAACTTGACCTGAGGTTGCAGAGCCAGAAGCTGCTTAATTTGTTGTTATCTTATGAGTATAAAAATCTTTGAAGAATATTTGTGTTCCAAGTTCTTGATAAAGTTATGCTGGCTACAAAAGAAAAGGTAACAATTTACATTATCAAACACATCTTGACAGTCTTATTGTGTCAAATATGAACATATCTATCTATCTGCATTATGTGTATAGACATACATACACACACATATAAACATGACTAACCATGGGCTTTGGTTTTTGTTTTTGTATTTTCAACATGCTATGCTGTGCACAGAGTCGGACATGACTGAAGCAACTTAGCAGCAACCGTAGCAGCATGCTGTGATAAGTCACTTCAGTCATGTCCAACTCTTTGCAACCCCATGGACTATAGCCTACCAGGCTCTTTTGTCCATGGGTTTCTCCAGGCAAAAATACTTGAGTGGACTGCCATGCCCTCCTCCAGAGTTTCAACATACTAGGAGTTGTATTTTTGACTTTGTGACTGTCTCTATACATGCTGTTATGAGGCAGTAACATAATGCTGTTTCTGTTGGTTATGTGGCTCATAATAATAATAAATAAGAATGTTAGTCTTTATACTGTTTTCAGTATTTTAAAATATAAGAAATTTTACTGTTGTCTGTAACAGCTATATAAAAATGCACAAAAAAATCAATTTTTTCACTTTTGAATGAAATCTTATCTCTTCTTGTCTCATGTTGATCAGATATTCAGATTAGCTCTTTCATATGTCTTTAATTGATAAATAGTAATAAAACAATTATACATAATCAAAAGCAGCCTGGAAGATGAAATAGAACCACAAAAGAACCACAGGCAATGATAATAGTAACTGTATCCCTTTAATGTATGTTAGTCACTCAGTCCACTCCAGTATTCTTGCCTAGAGAATCCCATGGACAGAGGAGCCTGGAGGGAGGAGCCGGGTGGGCAGCAGTCCATGGGGTCGCTAAGAGTCAGACACGACTGAGCGATTTCATTTTCACTTTTCACGCATTGGAGAAGGAAATGGCAACCCACTCCAGCATTCTTGTCTGGAGAATCCCAGGGACGGCAGAGCCAGGGTCACACAGAGTCGGACACAACTGAAGTGACTTAGCATGCATGCATGCACTGGAGAAGGAAATGGTAACCCCCTCCAGTATTCTTGTTTGGAGAATCCCAGGGACAGAGTAGCCTGGTGGGCTGCCGTCTATGGGGTCACACAGAGCCGGACACGACTGAAGCGACTTAGCAGCAGCAACAGTCACTCAGTCATGTCTGACTCTTTGCAACCATATCGACTAGAGCCCACCAGGCTCCTCTGTCCATGGAATTCTCCAGGGAAGAATACTGGAGTGGGTAACCATTCCCTTCTCCAGAAGATCTTCCTGACCCAGGGATCAAACCCAGGTCTCCATCATTATAGGCAGATTCTTTACCATCTGAGCCAGCAGGGAAATTCAAATGAGTGCTTCTTTACTAAAGCTCGGGTTCAGAATCATGAATTTTTATAGATTTTACATAGTAAAGCTAGAATTCGTTCAAACAATGTGATTTAAGAAAGTATTTGAAATCATCAAACTAATCATTTTTGCAATAACATAGCAAGCCAATAAAAAAATAAAATAGCAAGCCAAACTCTGAAATGTAACTAAATGTTTTTGTTCTCTAACTCCTAACCCCCATCATCCATCTACTTGCCCTCAATAAAACTAGTTAGTAACTTGTACTCACCGCTTCAGTCAAGAGTTAATCTGAGCTATGAATAGCAGTAAAAGCAAAAGCAACATTTATTTGTACTTAATGCTACTGAGTTTCTTTACAATGACCCTATGAGATAGATAGTATATATATCCTCATTTCACAGATGAGGAAATTGGGACCCACAGAGATTTGAATAACTTATACAAGGTCATACAACCATGATGCGCAGGGCTAGGATTCAGACCCAGACAGGCTGGAGTTTTTGTTCCAGTCCACGACAAGATTCCTCCAGCTCTGATTCAAATCAACAACCTTTGTGTTTCTTATTTTGTGACNAAAAAAATCAATTTTTTCACTTTTGAATGAAATCTTATCTCTTCTTGTCTCATGTTGATCAGATATTCAGATTAGCTCTTTCATATGTCTTTAATTGATAAATAGTAATAAAACAATTATACATAATCAAAAGCAGCCTGGAAGATGAAATAGAACCACAAAAGAACCACAGGCAATGATAATAGTAACTGTATCCCTTTAATGTATGTTAGTCACTCAGTCCACTCCAGTATTCTTGCCTAGAGAATCCCATGGACAGAGGAGCCTGGAGGGAGGAGCCGGGTGGGCAGCAGTCCATGGGGTCGCTAAGAGTCAGACACGACTGAGNTTGGTGTTTGCTGTCACCTATGCTCTTTCTTCATCCTCAAGGAAGTTATCCTGCATATCTTTACATGGTGGACTCAGAGCAACCAAAGAGAAAAAGCAGAAACTGCAAGGCCTCTTGATGAATTTATAGGAAGGTGAAAGTCATCAGTCATATCTGACTCTTTCAGCCCCATAGACTATACAGTCCATGGAATTCCCCAGGCCAGAATACTGGAGTGGGTAGCCTTTCTCTTCTCCATGGGATCTTCCCAGCCCAGGGATCAAACACAGGTCTCCCACATTGCAGGCGGATTCTTTACCAGCTGAGCCACAAGGGAAGGCCAAGAATACTGGAGTGGGTAGCCTCTCCTTTCTCTAGTGGATCTTCCCAACCCAGGTACTGAACCAGGGTCTTCTGCATTGCAGGCAGATTCTTTACCAACTGAGCTATCAGGGAAGCCCAATTCAACTTCAGCCTCATTTTACTGATTAAACAAATCACTGAATCAGCTTAGATTCTAAGGGATCATAAATTGACTCCTCTTGATGGGAGGACCAGCAATGGAGCATGAGTTCAGGGATAGGAGGAGTCATTGTGGCTGTCTTTGCAAAATACCTACTATATTGACCTTTTAGGTCAGAGACTGCAAATGCTGAACCACTCTTGTATTCATCTTTTAATGAGGTCACACAGAGTCGGGACACGACTGAAGCGACTTAGCAGCAGCAGCAGCAGCATGCTGCCTTTGGTCATGCAGAAACTTTCTATTCTAAGTGTAATAAACTCTGGATCATTTCTCACATGACTTTAGGTTTTCAAGCCTTACTCAAGAAAGAGTTCCTCAAATAAAGATTGTCAGAATGTTGAAATATATTTTATATAATGTTTTTTAGTGTTTTTGTTGTTATTGTTTAGAACTACAACTTACTTTGAAGTTATTTGTAGGTTTAAGATAAAACTTTGATTTTTGTTGAAGTGAATAGCCACTTGTCCTATCATATTTGTTAAATATTTCATTCTGTATTTGTTAATACAAAATACCATTTTTAACATACTAAAATTTTCACATATACATTACTGGGATATATATACATATATATATGTATAAATACATATACAAATGTCTTGTATATAC
>SJYW01007841.1:773662-790538 GCA_006410735.1 Raphicerus campestris
AGACTTTTATTTCATGTGGTTTCATAGTATGTTTTAATAAGGAAAATATACTTTTATTAAAATTTTTTCCTTGGAAATTCTTATAGAATATCTATTTTCAAACAGATTTAAGAGTTATTTTATTTAAAAACTCATTGAGCTTTTAATGAGAATTCCTATATATATTTGGGGGAGGATAAATTGAAAAGAATTGAAAATTTTATAATATTATCCTCTCTTTCAGGACATGGTTTAGGCATCTCTATTTCTTGAGTGAAGCTTTATAGCTTTCTTCATCTTTCTTTTCACATTTCTTTTCACGAACTGTTTTCAAGATTTGGCTGCTATTGTTAATTTTTCATTTTATTTTCCGTTATATTCTCCAATTCATTAGTTTTACAATCTAGGAAAGCTATACTTAGCAATATGCACTTACAGTTTTCTTGGTGTGTGCATGAGGGCTAACAATATCCATTTCTGTAGTAATGTCATTGTGATTTCATGGTGTGTGTTAGAAACCCTTTTTTGTTCACTTTAGCACTTTAAATAATAAGAATTATCTATTTCTTATAAGATTGTTAGAATTCACTCATTGTTAGCCCTCTTGGGTTTGGCACCTCTTTGATTGAGATCACTGATTAATGTTACCTGTTATTCCCTGGTCAATAGCCTATTCAGATACTATAACTTTTCTCTAGTCATTTTTGATCATTTATGCTTTCTCAAATATCATATGTTTTATTGGATTTTACTCTATCAGTATAAAGTTTTATATAATACATGCATATTTTGCAAATATTTCATGACTACACGTTCTTTGTGTGACTTGATATAAGACCTATCAAGTCAAGGTGGTTAATTATATTGTGAAAACACTTCATCTTGATTTACTTATTGTTTACTTAATCTGCTTATTCCTCAAAGCATTTAATTACATTCTGACCCTACCACTGTGCATTTTTCTGTTCTCCTTATTATCTATGAAGTTTTGCTTTACTTGTTTAGAATTCATGGTGTTAAGAGATAATACGTCTTTTTTGGTGGATATTTTTTGGGGGTAAGGGGGAGTAGTCTAGTGGCTTTCAGGGTCTTAGTTCTCCTTCCAGACCAGGGATTGAACTCATGCCCTCTTCAGTGAAAGCAAGAGTCAACCACTGGACCTGGTGGTCATATTTTTGTCAAGGTGAAATTCCTCATACATCTTTTTATTGACTTTTCAACATGTTTTATAGTAATTTTGCATCTCTTGCTTATTTTTTTTCTCTTGCCATTCATTGGGTATCTTTTTCCAACCTTTATTTTCAGCCTTTCTCTCCCCTTTTTGTTTAAATATCTCTCTTATTAATAACCAATAGCCAGTTTTTTTGGTCATGTAATAGATCAGTGAATGTAACCCACCTATATTTATTGTGATTACTAATAGATTTGAAGATATGTTTTCAGTTTTATTTGGTGTTTTCAAATTTTCTTCATTTTGCCTCCCACCTTCCAATTTATCTATGTGAACTTTGGCAAGAGAGTCAGCCTAGGTCTAAATGTCCTCATCTGTTAAATAGGTATACAAAAACTATTTCCTTGTGTTGTAAGAATTATAACACTGAATGCATGTAAGTGTTCTGTTAGAGCTTGGCACTTAAACATTTAGTAAGTATTTAAATATTATTTACTTAATTTATTATCCCTCAAGTTTGGAAAGGGTTTCTCTCTCCAGTTCTTAACATTTTAGCAAATAGATTTGAAATCATACTTTTCTATCAATGTTGAGACTCAATGAGTATTTAAAATATAACCTAAACTTTCCCTAGTGGCTCAGACAGTAAAGAATCTGCCTCCAATGCAGGAGACTTAGGTTCAGTCCCTGGATTGGAAAGATTCCTGGAGAAGGGAATGGCAACCCACTCCAGTATTCTTGCCTGGAGAATTGCATAGAGAGAGGAGCCTGTTGGGCTACAGTCCAGGGGGTCACAAAGAGTCGGACATGACTGAGTGACTTTCACTAAACTTTCCCAAAACAAGATTCTAACATGCCATTTCTTTCTCTTATCTCTCTCAAATTTTAATCACATTATCTGAATATTTAGTGCTAGGTTATTCATTTTTCTTTCCATTTCTAATATCTTCCTTCTTTCCTTCATTATTTTTCATTTTTGCTGTCTTAGGAATAATTTCTTAGCAGTAGTATAATTCTCCCAATCATTATTTAGACTTAACTATAAGATTTGTTTTTTTTTTTTTATTTGTCTGCTGCTGCTGCTTCTGGAATCTCATATCTTCATCTTTTATTTTGCTGGAATACATTCTCAAAAAGTTCTCTCAGAAAGGTTTGATCAAAAGATAAACTCTTAGGCATTCCCTGGAGGGTTAGTGGTTAGGATTTAGCAATCTCACTGCCAGGGCCCCGGTTTAACCCCTGGTTAGGGAACTAAGATCCTGCAAGCTGTATGGTGTGGCCAAAAGAAACAATAAAAAAGATAAACTCTCAGATTCTAAAATTTTAAGTACATCTTTATGTGCTTCTCACACTTAAATGCTAATTTGGCTGTTAGTTTTTTTCTATCTTGTTTCCCCTCAGAATTTTGAAGATGTAATGCAAGTTTGTTTTTTTTGTTTTTTTTGTTTTGTTTTCTTGTAGCATCTCATGTTTCAGTGAAAAGTCTGATGCTTTTGCTTTGAAGGTGATTTTTTAAGTGGAAGCTTTTAGGGTTTTTCTCTTTGTTCATAATGCTCAGAAATTTCACTAGCTTGTGCTCAGAATTAGGGCCTTTGTTGTTAGTCCTCTTCAGCCTGTGGTGGGTGCTTTCAATCTGAATCCTCAAGTTTCNTTTTAGGGTTTTTCTCTTTGCTCATAATGCTCAGAAATTTCACTAGCTTGTGCTCAGAATTAGGGCCTTTGTTGTTAGTCCTCTTCAGCCTGTGGTGGGTGCTTTCAATCTGAATCCTCAAGTTTCTCTTCAGCCTGAGAAAGTTGCTTTAGTAATTTCTTTGCTTATTTCCAATGTCCTTGTATTCACCTTCTGGAACTCCTGGTAGACTTTGACACTAATGTTAGGATTTCAAAATCGAACGGTCTTCCACATCGCTAATGTTTTTCCCTTTGCATTTTTCTAATGCATTTTACATCTTGGCCTAAGCTTCCAGCTTTGGCAACCCTAGCGGTAGTTCTTTCCCTGTTTATCAATTTTCTGTCCTTACCCTTTTCACCCAACTTCTGTAGCTTCTTCTCTTCTCTTCCCTTCTTTTCTCTTCCTTCTCTTCTCCCTTCCTCTCCTTCTTCACTTTTTTCTCTCTCTACATATTTAAAACATTTTTAATGATGAATAATTTACATACGATAAAATGAATGCATCTTAAAGATTCAGTTCCATTTTTGACAATTATATATACCTATATAACCACTATCAAAATTAGATACAGAACATCCCCATCATCCCTAGTGCACCTTTGTAGGTCTATTTACCCCTCCCCACCCCCCAACCCCCCATAAGCAACCAGTATCTTACTCTTATCGTCATGAATTAGTTTGATCTTTTAGATCTTCACATAGATGGAATTGTATGGTGTGTGTGTGTGTGTGTGTGTGTGTGTATGTGTCTGGGTTTCTTTTGCTTAACATATTATTTTTGATATTCAGTTTTGTTGCTGTGTACACCAGCAAGTTTCTCTTCTTTATTGTTAAGAGGTATTCCATCGTATAACTACGCCACAATTTATTTATCCATTTCCCCACTGATGGTCATTTGGGTTGTTTCCAATGGTTTGGATACTTACTGTAAATAAGATCATGTTAACTTTTTTGTACAATCCGGGACATAGGTTTTCATTTCTAATACTTGCTAGTGGACACTGACACAGGCTCTGTTCTTTACGTTGCTATGGGAATTCCTCTGAAGAAACTCGCTTCTGGCAATCTTTCTCTCACTTTTTCAACTCTATAATGTTTCACTTGGGTACCATCTGTTTCATATCTACCTGAAATCATTCCTTCTTCTGTAGATGTTCCCTCTCAGCTTTCCGATTCTGTTGGGAATTTATTCTATTTCATCTTCTTTTTCAGTAGAATTTAGAGAAGGAAAATAAGTAAATGAAAATACCCAGTCTGCCACCTTGAATTGAAACACTGTAATTTTATTTTTCGCTTTTATTTTCCTGTATACAAACCAGAAGAAAGTTCTATTATTTGTGCAGCCCCTTCATTCATTGTTTCCTAGCCATGTTCTAAAGGCATTGATTTTGAGGCTCAGAAGTCATGAGAACTATCCATTCAATTAAGAAGAATTTATTGTGTTTTTAAAGCCTCCAAAAGAAAGAATATATATATATATATATAATTGAAGTATAATTGACTTACAATGTTTCAGATGCACAGCAAGGTGATTTGGTTATACAAATACATATATATCATTTTTGAAATTATTTTCCATCATAGATTATTACAAGATATTAACTATAGTTCCCTGTGCTATACAGTAAACCTTTGTTGCTTGTTGTGTATCTATTTTTTAATTAGAAATCTAGTATTCTATTCAGATTAAGTCAAACAACTGGAATCAAACTGTCATAATTTTTTAGTTAGGCAAAAATTCGTGTTTTCAAAAATATATATATTATCCACATTTATATATGTATACAAAAACTTTTATCCTACACTTGATAAAGTCCTGAGAAAGAACATCAAAAAAGAAAAAACGAAGAAGAGATGGAGAAATTGGAGAACATAAATGAAATGGGAGCACTGAATTTGAAATAGAAATAGTGAAACAAACTAGCTAAACGATCATCATATAGTCCATTTGTTTTTAAACATGACTGCTCATTACAAACACATCTGGAGAAAAAAAGCAATACCTGAGCATTTGTATTTTTCAAAAAATTTCATGATAATTCCGATATGCATCTGGATTTTAAAAAGTGATTATAGGTTTTTCTATTAGACCCTAGTTTTGGTGATATAGAGTTCTATTATTTTTGTGTTGACCAATCACGATACAATGGTATAAAGTGAGTAATAGTTACATAATCACAATAGTAAAAGATGTTTATCAGTTTTTACAATCAATAGCCAGACAAGAAATAAAAAATATTACAATTGCAAACCATAATGGGAACATGATTAACTTATAAAATAATCACTAACAATTTGGGAGAGTCAAGCAGAGTGATGTGGTAAGTGGAAGTGCATACACACACATTTTCATCCACCCAGCCAGTCTATATCTTTTGGTTGGTGCACGTAATTCATTTATACTTAAGGTAATGATTGATATATATGATCCTATTACTCTTTTCTTAATTGTTTTGGTCTTATTTTCTGTAGGTCTTTTCCTTTTCCTTGTGTTCCCTGCCTAGAGAAGTTCCTTTAGCATTTGTTGTGAAGCTGGTTTGGTGGTGCTGAATTCTCTTAACTTTTGCTTATCTGAGAAGCTTTTGATTTCTCCATCAAAAGCAGAGTCTTTCTGGGTAGAGTGTTCTTGGTTGTAGGTTCTTCCTTTTCATTGCTTTAAATATATCATGCCATTTTCTTCTGGTTTGTAGAGTTTCTGTTGAGAAATCAGCTGATAGCCTGATGGGAGTTTCCTTGTATGTTGTCACTTTTCCCTTGTTGCTTTTAATATTTTATCTCTGTATTTAATTTTTGTCAGTTTGATTACTATGTATCTCGGTGTGTTCCTCCTTGGGTTCATCCTGCCTGGGACTTTCTGTGCTTCCTGAACTTGGTTGACTATATCCTTTCCCATATTTGGGAAAATTTCAGCTATTATCTCTTCAAATATTTTCTCAGGCCCTTTCTCTCATTCTTCTCCTTCTGGGACTCCTATAATGCGAATGTTGGTGCCTTTAATGTTGTCCCAGAAGTCTCTTAGGCTTGTCTTCATTTTTCACTCTTTTTTCTGTATTTTGTTCTGCGGCAGTGATTTCCACCATTCTGTCCTCCAGGTCATTGATCTGTTCTTCTGCCTCAGTTTTTCTGCTATTGATTCCTACTAGTGTATTATTCATCTCTGTTTGTTTCTTCTTTAGTTCTTCTAGGTCTTTGGCAAACATTTCTTGCATCTTCCCATTCTTTGCCTCCATTCTTTTCCCAAGATCCTGGATCATCTTCACTATCATTATACTAAATTCTTTTTTTGAAAGGTTGCCTATCTCCACTTCATTTAGTTGTTTTTCTGGGATTTTATCTTGTCCCTTCATCTGGGACATAACTTTCTCCTTTTTCATTATGGTTAACTTTCTGTAATATGTTTTGTGAGACTGTGCTTCTTCTTGCTTCTTTTGTCTGCCCTCTGATGGCTGAGGCTAAGAGGCTTGTATAACCTTCGGGAGGGGTTGGCGATAGGAAAAACTGGGTCTTGCTCTGGTGGGCAGGGCCTTGCTCAGTAAAGCTTTAATCCAAGTATCTGCTGATGGGTGGGGTTACTCTCCTTCCCTGGTAGTTAGTTGTTTTCCCTGAAGCATCCCAGCCCTGGGGTCTACAGGCTCTATGGTAGGGTTAATGGTGAAATCCAAGAGGGCTTACGCCAAGGGGGACCTTCCAGCACCCCGATGCCTGTGGTGAGCCCCCGCTGACCCACAGGAGACCACAGGAGGCCCTCCAGTACTAGCAGGTAGTAGTGGTTCAGTCTCCTGTGGAGACACTGCTCCTCTTCTCTGGGTCTTGGTGCATGCAAAATTTTGTTTGTGCCCTACAAGACTGGAGTCTCTGGTTCCCCAGCCCTCTGGAAGGCCTATAATCAAACGCTGCTGGCCCTCAAGGCCAGATTTGCTGGGGATTCCCAGTCCCTTTGTCAGATCCCCAGGCTGGGAAGCCTGACATGGGGTTCAAAATGTTCACAACAGTGCAAGAACTTCTTTGATATTATTATTCGCTAATCTGTGGTTGCCCACCTGACGGGTATAGGATTTGATTTTATTGTGATTGCACCCCTCCTAATGTCTCACTGAGGCTTCTTCTTTGCCTTTGGATGTGGAGTATCTCTTTTTTGGTGGGTTGCAGTGTCCTCCTATTGATGGCTGTTCAACAGCTAGTTGCAATTTTGGTGCTCTTGTAGGAGGAGATGAGTACATGTCTTTCTACTCTGCAATCTTGATCTGGAAGCCTGTACAAGTACGTTTTTACAGCCGTCAGTGACCAAATATTTTTTTCTCTACTGTGTCCTTTAAATCTTTTTTGACACATCTTAATATCATGTTTGCGCGTCTTTTCCCACTATTCATTCCCTTTTCAAGAAACATCTCATGCAGGACTTAAAAGTTATTATTTAATAGTTCTTCTCCACATTTGATTATCTCAGTTTTTAACTTGTCTTCACTGGTCTAATTTTACAATGTTTTAATGGTGTACGTGATCCTCTTATTTATCTTTCGTCTGCGGACATCTATGACCTTGGCTCAGGACTCTATGATTCACAATGGAAAGGGTGGTGATGAGGCCCCTTTTTTCAGTGACAGCTAAGGGTACCTCACTGTCTGTACTCATTCCTCAAAAGGCAGAGTATTTAAGGGCTGGGACTGGGATGTCAACTTAGTTCCCAGGACTGAATGCAATGAGGGTTGAAGAAACAGCAAAGGAGTGTGTTACTGAAAAAGAAAAATTCATTTTGCATTTTATTTAAACCTTGTCTGTACTACTCTTCCATAAGAACGTCATAAGAAGCCCTAGACATAAAAGATATAAAGCTTAATTTCTTTCTCTCTGTGGTGTGTCAGTGCAAATGCTGGGTGGAGTGCAATGCGAAGAAAATAGACGTGCTAGTGCCCAGTGCTCCTCTTTGGACTATGCACTCACTGCCCGTCCCGGTCACTGACCTGATCATATAGCCTTGTGGCTCTTCCCCTTCCCCGCCCTCTTTCCCTTTGTCCTACCAGAGCTTCCTGGGGATATCTCCCAAGGACCAGTTGCTCTTTGTCTCAGGGTTTACTTCTGGAAGAAACTAAACAAAGTGAAGTCGCTCAGTTGTGTCCAGCTCTTTGCGAGCCCACGGACTGTAGCCCACCAGGCTCCTCCCTCCACGGGATTCTCCAGGCAAGAGTATTGGAGTGGGTTGCCGTTTCTTTCTGCAAGGGATCTTCCTGATCCAGGGATCGAATCTGGGTCTCCCGCACTCCAGGCAGACGCTTCAACCTCTGAGCCACCAGGGAAGCCCCAAACTAAATAAAGCAGTAGTCAAACCTCAGCCATGGGATCACTGGCCGTTTCCTCAGGTGCAGGAAGATGTACAGTGTGGAGTTTCCATGAGATGCCTGCTGTTTCTTGCTGCCGTTAACAATGCTGAAGTCTGTTCACCTCAGAAAAGGATGTACAGTGGCAGCAACAGAATCAAACCATGCCATCCCCTCCCAGAGCAGCTGGGAAGAGCGGAGTTCCAGAATCACAGGAATGGGAAAGGCCAGGCCTAGGCAGAGCCTGTGAATGGGGACTGCTGTTTTCCTCAGGGAAGCCTGTCCCGCGCTTGTTTGCCATTTTAGGTGGGAGGATGAGCGACAGTGGGAAGCCCTCAATGGTGGGTGAGAGCACCTTCTAATGCCTAAAAAAGGTAGTGGTCACGGTTCCTGGGGACATGTAGCTTTGCATCAACTCGCCAGGCACAGACCAGCATGTGTCACTGGAAAGTTGTTTCTGTAAACTGATTAGAAGTGAAAACACCAGGTTCACTCCTCCTTCCTGTTGAACCGACCCAGGCACGTCTTAGTAAACCCAGTCATCTCACACAGAGCACTATCTCTGGCTGATCCCCCTCCATCAGACAGCAGCACTCCTGGGCCCACCTTCCCCAGAAGGAACAGCGCTGCAGGGCCAAAGGAGCAGGAGAATTTCAGCTTCGTGTCTGGGGCTCGGGGCTGCCAGACTCTCAGTCTGGGGCACCTCGATCCCAGATGTGCAGCAGAAGTGACCCTGGAAAAGGCAGGTCGACTGTGAATTCAAGAGGCTGCTTCCTGCTGTACACTGCATCTCTATTTTTAAAAATAACAAGGTGTGGCTAGAACCTATATGAAGCATGCCGGTGGCGGGGCGGGGGGAAGGGCGGTGCTGCAAATGATGTCATAAGTCACCCAGGTGCTACCTTACTCCCACCAGCATTGAGAGAGAGCTTTCATGCCAAAGCTAAGGAAACAAAGCACATGCCTTGGCTCCCAGCCACCTCATAGAGATTGTGATGAGGAGACAACAAGGAGGAAAATGGCAGTTGTGTTATTATTTTTAAAAAATACTGTTTTATTAAGGTGTAGTTGGCATACAGTGAGCTGTGCATACTCAAAGTGAACAGAGAGGAGTTGACACCTGTGAAGCCATCACCACCATCAAGATGATGAATAAATCTACCATCTCTGAAAGCTTCTTTGTGTTCCTTGGGGATTCCTCCTTCATTCCTCAGGAACCTCCACTACTGATCTGCCTTCTGTCACTGTGGATCAGTTGTTACGTTTCCTAGAGTTCTACATAAGCAGACTGGTACTGAATGTCCAGCATGGGGAGCGCTTTTGCTCACCATGATGACTCTGGGATGCATCCATGTTGTTTGGTGCATAAACAACAAAATAGTTTGATCCTTTTATTGCCAGTTGGTAGTCCATGGTATGTGTATACAATAAGCTTTTCCATTCACCCAATGAAGCATGTTGAGGTTGTTTCCAACTCAGGCCTATTAAAAAATAAGGATGCTACGAGTGTTTGGGTGTAAGTCCTTGCATCATGAACATATGCTTTCATTTCTCTTGTATGAATTCTTAGAGGCAGACTAGCTGGGTATATGTTTAGCTTACTTAAAATTGTGGCAATCTTTTTTAAAACTTTTTTGAGGGAATATGACTGTGTTACAATATAGTGTTAGTTTCTGCTGTGCAACAAAGTAAATAAGCTGTACGTATATGAATATCCCCTCCCTCTTGGTCTCCTTTCCAGCCTTCCCCCTCCCAGCCTTCTGTGTCGTCACAGAGCATGAAGATGAGTTTCCTGTACTTTATAGCAGGTTCCCACTAGCTATCTGTCTCACACATTGTAATATATATATATATATATAAGCTTCCCAGGTGGCACTAGTGGTAAAGAACTTTCCCACCAATGCAGGAGATGTAAGAAATGAGGTTTCAGTCCCTGGGTTGAGAAGATCCCCTGTAGGAGGGCATGACAATTCACTCTAGTATTCTTGCCTGGAGAATCGCCATGGACAGAGGAACCTGGTGGGCCACAGTCCATAGCATTACAAAGAGACATGACTGAAGCAACTTAGTACACACGCAATCAGTATGATATATACATGTAATATATATACATGTAATATATATGTCAATCCTAATATTCCAATTTGCCCCATGCTCCCCTAAAAAATAATAAATAAATAAATAATAATAAAATTGTGGCCATCTTTTAGAGGCACTCACATAACATGTTTAGGATCTATAAAACCCAGGACACTGTTAGGAAATGAGAGAATTTGGAAGTTTAGTTGCAGGGTGGTATCTTCCTACAGCTAATACACAAGCGTATAATCCATAATTATGGAAAACTGAAGGAAGAGGAGAAGATACTGTTTCCTTGGAAAGAATTCTCCTACCTTTTCAGGATTCTCCAAATCAAAAGTTTCAGGGTGCTCAATAATCCTCCAGGTGAGCATGGTTGCTGGTGGTGGTGATGGTGGTGGTAGAAAGAAATAGTTGCTGGACAAGAACCAGCTGGAAAAGTCTAGCAGGAGACTTTGGAGAAGGCGATGGCACCCCATTCCAGTACTCTTGCCTGGAAAATCCCATGGATGGAGGAGCCTGGTGGGCTGCAGTCCATGGGGTTGCTAAGAGTCGGACACAACTGAGACACTTCACTTTCACTTTTTACTTTCATACATTGGAGAAGGCAATGGCAACCCACTCCAGTGTTCTTGCCTGGAGAATCCCAGGGATACGGGAGCCTGGTGGGCTGCCATCTATGGGGTCGCACAGAGTCAGACACGACTGAAGTGACTTAGCAGCAGGAGATTTGACTTCCTCTGTAAGTTGCTGTCTGATGTTCCCTTCATCTTCTTTCCTGATGCCCTGCCTGTCTAGAAGTTAACAGAACCAGAAATAGATTTGTATCTCCTGCCTGGAGACTCAATTACATTGTGACTTGGAAATCTGGTATTGGTTATGAGTCCAAAATGAACTGGAAGCCAGGTTTATTGCTGGAAATCTTCAAATTTCAGGAAGGACAAAAATTCAAAAGGGGAGATCTTATTAAGTGTTTCTAATGCTTATCCTAGGAAAAAGGCTGCAGGAATGTTAACATGAGCTGACCCTCTGGCCACACTGGACATGAGGAGAGTGATGACTCTTAGAAACCCACAGAGGATTCTTGCTAGAGGGCAAGGACTATTCTTTACTGACACATAAGGTGGCCTGTCCACTGTCCCAAGGGACATGGAGCAGTCGTGACTTGCAGGTACAGGTGGGAAGCTAGGGGTAATTTCTCTACACTCGCACCAATGGTGTGGTTCATGGAGCAGCAGCAACAGTGTCTCCTGGAAACTCATTGAGGTGAGGTGAGGTGAAGTCGCTCAGTCGTGTCCAACTCTTTGCGACCCCGTGAACTGTAACCTACTAGGCTTCTCCGTCCATGGGATTCTCCAGGCAAGAATACTGTAGTGGGTTGCCATTTCCTTCTCCAGGGGATCCTCCCAACCCAGGTATCGAACCCGAGTCTCCCGCATTGGAGGCAGATGCTTTAACTTCTGAGCCACGAGGGAAGAAATAAGAATCTCAGGCCCCACCCAGAATGACTGAACCAGGATCTATAATTTAATCAGGGCCCCTGGTGAATCACATGCTCATTACAGATTAAGAAGCTCTGGTCAAGATGCATGCTTTTCTTGCAAATTGCGAGTCCTCAGAAGCACTCAGGACAGATCAGGTATTATTTAGCTACTGCCCAATTGAGTGTCACAACAAACTACCCCAAACCTCAGTGGCCTGTAAAAACAAGCATGTATTCTCACGCTTGTGGGTCTGTGGGTTGCTGGGGCTCAGTAGTTCTAGGCAGGCTGGGCTCCAGGCTAAGGCTTGGGTCTGGGTTTCTTCCTGCATCTCTCAGACTTACACAACTAGCAGGCTACCTGCCCTGCACTCTTCTCATGATGGTAAAAAATCTCATGATGGTAAAAAAAGGTAGAGGCAAGCCCGAAGGACAAGTACACTCCAGCCTTTGCTTAGATCACATCTGTTAGCATCCTGTTGGCCAAAACTCTTCACAAAGCCCAACAGAGTGGCCAAAGGCTTTGGATTTGTTTCAGTTCTTCCCCTGCTTCTCCTGTGTGTGCCTTCAGCAAAAGTCTCACACGTCTCTGTGCTTCTACGTCCTGTTCAGTAAATGGGATAGTAAAAGTGGTATCCATGGGAGGTTATAGCGTTGAAAGGACCATCCTTGGTGCATAAGGACACTGCAACCCATAAATCTGGTGCTACAGAGCAGCGTGACCTTGGACAAGTCACTTCAACTCTATGCATTTCATTTTCCTTATCTAAAGGTAGATTGAAAGTGAAGTCACTCAGTCGTGTCCAACTCTTTGCAACCCCATGGACTGCAGCCTCCCAGGCTCCTCCGTCCATGGGATTTTCCAGGCAAGAGTACTGGAGTGGGTTGCCATTTCCTTCTCCAGGGGATCTTCTTGACTCAGGGGTTGAACCCAGGTCTCCCACATTGCAGGCGGACACTTTACCCTCTAAGCCACCAGGGAAGCCCTAAAATAAATAAAAATAGACATCCTAGTGGGATAATTATACTGATTTTTAAACTTTATCTTCAAACATGGTGACAGTGATGCTGATAGTGACATAAAAGCTAACCTTCAGCATTTATTCTGTGCCAAGAGCAGAATAAATAACAACTTTGTATGTATTTGCACCTTTAATTCTCACAACAGCCCAGTGAAGATTCTCTCCCATTTTGCAGCTGAGGAAATGAAGGCAGAGCAGTGTCATGAAATCAAGATTTAATGTCTGATTATCCTGAGCACATTGTATGGAGGGAAACATATCCCAGAAGGGAGGCAGTCCAGGCTGGCTCCATGTACTGATGCCTATTCTGCCTCATGTCAATCAGTGATGCTTCTAGAAAGGTTATTCCTGGTGGCTTCTTTCATGTGGGAGAAGGAAAGGAAAGAGCAGGGGCAGCTAGGGAGAAAAGGCTGGGAAAGAGCTGGTCTCCTGGTTAAATAGGCCTTCCCACCCTGGGCTTCCCACATGGCTCAGTGGTAAAAAATCTGCCTGCCAATGTGAGAGGCGCAGGTTCGATCCCTGGGTTAGGAAGATTCCCCTGGAAAAGGGAATGGCAACTCACTCCAGTATTTTTGCCTGGAGAATTCCATGAACAGAGGAGCCTGGTGGGCTACAGTCCACAGGGTGTCAAAGAGTCAGATACTACTTAGCAACTGAACAACAAGAGTAACTTCTGACCCCACCCACCATGCAGCCACATCCACATTCCAAGAAACGGATGCTGGGTGGATGTGCCGAACATTTCCAATGGGACCCAACCATTACCCAAGGCCATGTCGTGCAGCTGCTGGACCTGGCTTTGGGCTGGAATCAGACCGAGGGGAAGAAAGAAGAGGTGAAAGGGTTAGTCGCTCAGTCACGCCTGACTCTTTGCAACCCCATGGACTGTAGCCATGGAATTCTCTTTTGTCCATGGAATTCTCCAGGCAAGAACACTGGAATGGGTAGTCAGTCCCTTACCCAGGGGATCTTCCCAACCCAGGGATCGAATCTGTGTCTCCTGCACTGCAGGCAGATTCTTTAGCATATGAGCCACCAGGGAGTGGGGCCTGCAGGATCCTGCCTCTGAGAAACCAGACCCAGAAAGGCCACAGGTTGCTCAGTCCATACTGGATTCCACCAAATGTGATTTCTGAGTCAAGAGACATACGCTCCTCTCTTTCCATCTTCCTTCTGCCTGGTCTCTCTTGTGCAGTTTCACTGCTTAAAACTGTGTGTTTCATAGTGAGGGTGGGACTGTGCCCACAGATATGTTATTCATCACTCGTAGGCTTTAACAACCAAAGCCAGCAACACCTTTGTAGGGTGTCCCTTATGAGGGGCACCCTTTCCTGCCTTCCTTTCCCAGACATAACAAGGGAAACAGGCAGACCTGGGGACAGGAGTTTTGCCAGCTCTCTGAGCTGTATATTCCGTTTTCCAATTACAGTTTCTGGCCAGAAGAATCTTTTCCTTGTGACTAATCAGATTCTTCCCTTTCTTTGGTGTGCCACAAAGTCCTTTTCCTCAAGGTCTTCTGAGGAGAGAGTGGTCAGGAATTTTTAAGTGTTTCCCATAGTTGAGAGGAGTATCGTACTTCCTTTTCTGGTTGTGGCATTACACTGCTAATATCTAATCAGCTTGTGGGCCACCATGGTTCTAGCTCTTTCTCTGCCATCCTTCCCACGTCTCTGACAGCCCTGCGCCCCCAGTGAATTTTACCCTTTGTTTTTCTTTGCTCCTGACGGAACTTGTCTCATACTTTGGATATGTTCTCCAGTGCCCTCTCCCTTCCTTCTTGCTCCCCAAACGGTGGGTTGGGACCAGTCTCATGTCAATGATCTTAATAGCTTAGTAACTTTGTGATTGTCACAGAATTGAGCACTGACTAGGCTGATGGCTTCAACAGAAAAACAAACAAAACTTTAAAAAGTATGACCACTAACAGTGTGAAATCACTCTGTTATCTCACAGAACGGCAAAATGGAAGCAAAAACTAAAGACGATTGGCAAGACTAGGGAGCACCTACAGGGAACACAGACAGATGGGAACACTTTGGAAAATTGTTTTTCCAGAGTAGCTACTAAGACAGAATATATATGTACTCTCTGACCCAGCAATCCCATCCTGGGTATAGTCCCCACAGAAATGTATTCATCCGTGGACTCAAAGACCTGAAAAAGAATCCTCATAGCTGCACAAGTTAAAACAGCCCCAAACTGGAAAAGACCCAAAGTGCCTGTCCACAGTAGGATGGATAATAAGGCAGTAAGTGCACGCACTGGGAGAGAGCAAACAACTACACAACATGTACAACTTCACAAACGTCATGTCACGCGGAAGGAGCCAGTCACAAAAGCGCACATGCAAGAAAATTCTGTTAGTGTTAAATGATCAGGAAAAGCTAATCTATGCTGTTGGAACAGAGAAAACACCAGCCACCCTCATTAAGGGGACAGAAGGGGGCATCTGCCTGCTGCTAATATTGTTTCTCGATCTGAGTGTTGGCTATATAGTTGTATTCAGTTTGAGAAATCTCACTGAGCTGTATAGTTATAGACATGCATTTCTCTATATGGATATCATCCTTCAGTTAAAAATACAGTAAATAGGGAATTCCCTGGTGGGTCAGTGGTTAGGACTCTGTGTCTTCACTGACAAAGGCCCAGGTTCGATCCCTGGCAGGGGAAGTAAGATTCTATAAGCCATGCTGTGTGGCTAAAAATAAAAATTAATTAAGTAATTTTTAAAAATACAGTAAAGAAGGCAGCAGGCAGGGTAGATAGTGTAGGAGGGATGGCCTTTTCTCACTGGGAAAGGCAACCGGCAATCCAGAGTCCACTCCCCGTTGTCCTTGGTGTATCCTGCCCTGCAGGCTGCTCTCCAAGTTTTAATGAGTGTGGACTAGTTTCAGCATCAGGGGGGATCCTGCTCTGCCTCCGTGGCCCAGTACTATTGTCATGACATCAAAGACCAACTGCTGGCTAAGATACAGTCCATGTGAAAAGAATGACCAGGAAATTTACTGCTTGGCTCCATCCTCTTTAGATGGAACTGGCCCCGTGGTCCCCTTTCAAAGCTCGATTGCGGACATATATCTTCTTTATAGGACACCATGTACAATAAAGCGAGGCAATAACTTAAAATATTTTTAAAAGAATATCTTTGAGAGCACTGCAAGATGGGCATTCCATCACTGTGGTTACATGGGCTCAAACACTCCTCAGGGTCTAACCATTGGTCTGAGAGCCTTCTATTTAATATGGTGACTTTTTTTTGACTCATCAGGTTATATTTTTATGCTCCAACCCTTTCCCTAGGCTCTGCAATGTCTTTGGAAAGTCATTAATGAGAGATCTGCCTCAAATGAGAAGGCCATGTCATCCCAAGTCAGGCAAAATGGCAAAGTTCATATCCCATTATTCATGAACTTGTTTAGAGTTATCCTTTATGGAGTCAACATTTTTAAAGGACTGAGGCCAATCTAAGCTCCTGGATTGGTTCTGTGCAGTTCCCCAATATCCACATGGACCGCATTTCTTTGCATAGCCCTGGTGTGGAAATCTCAGGCAGTTGTTAGCGTTTACAGATGGTAGAGCTGGGCGAGGAAAGAACTGAGTTATTTTGTATGATTCCCAGAAAATGAAGCACCTTATTCCCTTTCTAAGAGGGAAAATATTCTCTAGCATTCTCGTGAAATGACTTATACTGTAAAGGATGTCTTTGGCTTGACTTGGAGTCTTTCTCCAGGTGGCGGAGACTGAACCATCTGCAATCAACATTACCAGCCTGAAAGGAACCATCAATGATTCTTCCAATATGTGATTACTTATTACAGCAGGGAAATCAGTCTGCAGAGGATACAGCATTNAAGAAGGTGAAAAGAAGAAGAAGAATGTAACAAGAAGAAAAAGAGTAAGAAGGTGAGAAAAGAAGAAGAAGAAGAAGAAGAAAGTGAGAAGAAGAAGAAGAAGAAGAAGAAGAAAGTGAGAAGAAGAAGAAGTGGAGAAAAAAAAGAAGGTAAGAAGAAGAAGAAGAAGTTGAGTAGAAAAAAAAAAGAAGGTGAGAAGAAGAAGTAGAAGAAAAAGAAGGTGAGAAGAAGAAGAAGAATGTGAGAAGAAGAAGAAGAATGTGAGAAGAAGAAGAAGAAAGTGAGAAGAAGAAGAAGGTGTGAAGAAG
>SJYW01007841.1:799932-830171 GCA_006410735.1 Raphicerus campestris
TGCCACACCACAGGCTTCAGTCCATGTGTCCTCTGCCCAGTGCCAGGCTCTGGGATAGCCCTAACGTGCACATCCATGCCCTTGGCCTTCCATTTGTTCATAAATTGGGAAAGGGGGGAATAAGAGAAGGAAAGTGACCAGGGAACTCAATTACAGAGTGATGTGGCCCTGAGTAAGGGGGACACGTGTGCCATGGGGCCAGGAAGAGCACGATTCATCTTCCTACCATGAACAGACAATGAGGCCTTAAACACAGGGGGAAACAGAGACAGGATCATAGCTTCAAAGAGCCACCTTCTACTGAAGGAAATGTGTTTTTCCTCTGGTACTGACTGAATGGTTGCTCCAAGATGGCGCAAATCATTAACTCAGTTTACTTTACTTGGAGGGCCCCGGGGGGTGTCCATTGTTCTTTTGGGTTGGGGTTCTGCATGCTGCTTAGGATGGGGAATGGAAGGAGGGCTGTGGAAACCCGCCTGTGCCATGGAGCCCGCCTGGATGCTGGGAGCTGCCTGAAGGCTACACAGGCTCCCTTTCGAAGAAAAACTGGGTATCCACAAAAGCCCAAGTGTTCCGCCTGGAGTGACCTTGGGGGGTCACCAGTGGCTTTCCTCCTGAGACCCAAGGAAAGCCAGATGCTGGCGGGGAATTGCTACAGCTGTGCCCCTGACAAGTGCCCGTGCTTACGAGGGTCACTGCACACGGGTACGTGCATACCCAGTGACCTGCTCACTGGGCTGAGCAGGCGCCTCTGGCTCAGCACCAGCCCTGCAGGCACGAAGACGCTCTTAGAAGGCACGCTGGAGATGAAACCCGCGAGTGTCCCTGTTGGTGAGAAACCTTGAAAACTGAGTCCCAACGTCTCTTTTTAGACAGAAGGNATGCTGGCGGGGAATTGCTACAGCCGTGCCCCTGACAAGTGCCCGTGCTTACGAGGGTCACTGCACATGGGTACGTGCATACCCAGTGACCTGCTCACTGGGCTGAGCAGGCGCCTCCGGCTCAGCGCCAGCCCTGCAGCCACGAAGACGCTCTTAGAAGGCAGGCTGGAGATGAAACCCGCGAGTGTCCCTGTTGGTGAGAAACCTTGAAAACTGAGTCCCAACGTCTCTTTTTAGACAGAAGGGATCAAAACCCTGGAGAAACGGAAGGACTTGCCCAGCTCCTTACTACTTATTCCAGGATGACTGACCCTCAAGCCAGTCCTGTTTCACAAAGCCCCACAAGCCTATTTCTGAGTACCCTAAGAGGTCTCATGGTTTTTCTTTGCCAAAGATAATTGGAGCTNGGGATCAAAACCCCGGAGAAACGGAAGGACTTGCCCAGCTCCTTACTACTTATTCCAGGATGACTGACCCTCAAGCCAGTCCTGTTTCACAAAGCCCCACAAGCCTATTTCTGAGTACCCTAAGAGGTCTCATGGTTTTTCTTTGCCAAAGATAATTGGAGCTGATGTCCATTTCAAGTGCCTCAACCCTGTGATGTTACAGTTACTGTTTGATTGTCAAGGGGAGTTGAAAGGAAACTAAGTGAACATGAACTGTGTTTCTTATTTCAGAGACTTTCAGGTAGCAGTCGGGTAAATGAAATAACATGCATGTAAGTATAGGGCATGACCCACCCACAGAATAAGGGCTCCACAATTCCATTCACTCATTCAGGACTCACACACTGAGTGCCCCTGGTATGCAGGGGCTGCATCAGGTGCCGGAGATTATTAGAGAACAAGCTTCTGTTCCCGGTGGGGGAGAGCAGCTCAGGCAGGTAAGATGACAAGTACTGAAGCCTTAAGGTGGGAAAGACTTCAGCTTGACTGAGGGGCAGAAAAGAGACTGAAGGGCCGTGTGTAAGGGAGAAGTGGTTTCTGAACTTGTAGAAGAAGGCAGGGCCCTGTAGGTCATGATGAAGGATCTGGCTGTTCTTTTGAGATTAGCAAGAAAGGAAGCATGAAAGTGACTTTGAGTGATGGCTCTGTATGCTTTGTGGAGAATGGGAAGGAAGGGTACAGACATGTCAAGAGGTTTCATCATAAAGTAATCCAGGCAAGAGAGAAGGGCACATGGGCCAGGATGGAGTAGAGTGGATGGCTAATGCATGCAAGATACAGTTCTGACACAAAACTAACAGGATTTGCTGATGTACTGGACTTCAGAGTCCCAGATAACTTCTGGTTTTATGGGAGTGGGGGCAGTGTATGGTGTCCATGTTGATGGACCTGTATCAGACATGTGACATTTGAGATGTCTGTGGGTGTCTAAATGAAGTTGATGAATAGGGAAAACGGTCAGACTGACCAAGAACCGAGTCTGGAATATCATGACCAGAGTGGTAGAAGGGAAACCAAGGGTTGAGTCACAGAAGTTGAGGGAGGAAAGTGACTTCAAGCAGGAGACCTTGTATTGAATGCTTCCGTCAGAGCAAAGATGAGGGCACGGAGGTGCCCACGGGGAGCATGACCGTGGCTGGTGCCTCGATGACGCTGTTTCAGAGGTACTATAGGAACAGAGGGAGCCTCTCCTGGATGATGGCACCACCACCAACCCAGTGGACATGAGTGTGAGCAAGCTCCAGGAGATGGTGAAGGACAGGGGAGCCTGGCGTGCTGCAGCCCACGGGGTTGCAAAGAGTCGGACACGACTGAGCGACTGAACAACAACTCCCAGATAAACAAGCACGTGGGAAGTGAGGAAGTAGAAATGGAATCTAAAAGTAACTCTTAGAGAAGTTTTGCTGTGAAGGGGAAGCATGCCGATATGGGACTGAAGGAGGAATTTTTGGTTCATTTGTTTCAAGATTGGAGATACCAAGGCATCTTTGATGCTGATGAGCCTGAACTAATAGAAAGGGAGGAATTAATGATGCCAGACTGAGAGGCAAGGACTGGGGACTAGACTCCTCGAGAAGGCGAGAGTGTGAGTGTGGGAACTGGCCTCCGATTGAAGCAGGGGTGGTCATCCCCTGAGACAGCTGGGACGAGGGAGACGGTGAGCTACGTGTGCAGGCCTCGTGCTGGGAGCGTGAGCGTGACCGTCTGAGGGACGACTTCCATTCCCTCAATGAATATGCAGTGAACACAATGAGTGGAAAGTTTGGAGAGAGAAGATACAAAACAGTCCATCTGGAACACTGCAGAAGGCGAGCTTCTGAGGAAGGGGCAGTGGACACTGGAAGAAGTCCTAGGAGCTCATTAGGGGTCTGAGAACATGAATCCAAAGTGCAGTGATGTTTCCACATCGGGATGTTTTATTTTTTCCCATCACCCATCTGCTTGGCTACTAACCTAGAGAAGTCAAATCCTTGGGTTCAACAAGAACTGAACTTCTGCCGGTGAACAGATCAGAGGGAGCGAAGGGGCCAAGGAGAATCGAGGGGCAGGGGTCACAGAGGAATAGTTACAGAAATAGAACCCATGTTGAATAAACAGAAGAGAAGGCCGAAGGATGGGGAGAAACTGGTAGTGAGTGAAGATCGCATTGAATTTGAAAACTAGGGAGAAGAGCTGATGGAAGCTCTAGTGTCTCCTCAACAGTCTCAGCTCAGAAGGGACACGCATTGCATCTGCTCGCATCAGTCATACTTGTGTCAAGGGGGCTGGAAATGCATTCATTAGGGCCGGGGCCAGGGGCTGCCTGCGCTGGGGAGCGGTGGCCCCTGTTGTTGGAGGACAGCTGGCCCTCTCTGCTTCACTGCTCATGGTGGCGTCTGCCCGCTGCTGTCTGTGCGTGCACCTCTGGGTACCACACCTGGGCCTGTGCGTTCATCGGTTTGCCTTCTTGCTGCCTCACCCCTTGGTTTCCTTATCATGTGACCCATAATGGACCGTTACTTGCCACACAGCCCTCCACTTCTCAAAACACCAGGCCTGCGTCTAAAAAAAGAGAAGGCCAGTCCTTCCCTAGCGCCAAAACCCAGGGAAGAAATTAAGCATGTCCAGAATTTGAAAGTCACGTTTATCACCCTTCAGCATCTATTCGCACTGTGAATATTTATCCGGATACTAATCAGCAAACCACAGTTTGGGTAGGACTTGTTATAACCCATCTGATAGGGAAGAAGGACTAAGAAATTCACAATATTCATGCATTAAGAGTAGCAGGTGCAGCTTTCCCTGAATTATTGCAGTGTTTGAAGGAAAGATGGACTTGTTTTCTCAACTAGCTGGATAATATGTTTGCTTTAGTGGAATGACAGTGTTTGAGAAGAGAAAGTTTATCTGTTACCACAGCTGCAACAGAGGTGGCACTAATCTAGCCACAAGTGAAAGAGAGACCCGTTAGCCGGGTTTAAATGGTGACACTTAAGAACAAACACATGCATTGCATTGCACAAGACGCAGGAGACACAGATTGATTCCTGGGTTGGGAAAGTCCCCTAGCAGAGGGCACAGCAACCCACTCCAGTATTCTTGTCTGGAGAATCCCATGGGCAGAGGCGCCTGGAAGGCTGCAGAGAGTTGGACACGAGTGAAGCGACTAAACACAGACACATGAACAAACATAAGCGGGATACTTTTCTCTTTTCCTTCACTCACAGACAGGAGAGGTAAACTCAAGCACAGAGAAAACTTGCCTCAGTCCTGGCCTAAATGCAAAGAGCCGCTCACACTTTCAAAGGCTGAAACACCTACAGGAGCAGGAGGGGATTCAGAACAGCTCACCTCTGATTGGCATGCAGGTGGCAGTCCCTCAGCACTGAGATGACCACAAATCTTGCCTAGGTGTCAGGTTCAAATACAGAGTCTCTGTTTCCACTGCCAAGGAAGATCCGTATGCAAAGACCAGCCTTAGCTGCTAAAAGGAGTGTGGTTACTTATTTGTACATGAGATATCTTCAGGCTCTACAAAGTATGTGGCAAGATAGTTCTGTAATTTCTTTTTCTCACAGCAAGAGGGCAGATGAAAAGAATTTAGCTACAAATAATTATATTTCATACAAAAATAATTAAAAGGTTTTGTATTGAAGTATTTTTCTCAGTTCATAGGCATGATATTAACTTTTCTAAATATGAACTGAACTGAACTGAACTGAAATACATTCATAATTCAAACATAAATGAAAAGGGACTTCACTAGTGGTCCAGTGGTGATGACTTCACCTTCCAAAGGATGAGGTGTAGCAGGTTCGATCCCTGCTCAAAGAGCTTAGATCCCACATGCCTTGCAGCCCAAAAATCAAAACAGAAGCAATATTGTGACAAATTCAATAAAGACTTTTTAAAAAAGGGCCCACAAGATGTGTATAAGAGACAGACAATATTGTTTCNGAGCTTAGATCCCACATGCCTTGCAGCCCAAAAATCAAAACAGAAGCAATATTGTGACAAATTCAATAAAGACTTTTTTTAAAAGGGTCCACATCAAAAAGTCTTTTTAAAAAGCAACAACAACAAAAAAAACCATAAATGAAGAGATAATGAGATTTCTTAACAATCCCTTGGCCAAATTTTTTAGCTATCTTTCAAGTATTTTGGTGCCACTCATGTGTTTCTTCCCTGGTGGCTCAGATGGTAAACAATCTGCCTGCAATGCAGGAGACTTGGGTTTGATCCCTGCGTCAGGGAGATCCTCTGGAGAAGGGAATGGCAACCCACTCCAGTATTCTTGCCTGGAGAATTCGATGGACAGAGGAGTCTGACAGGCTACAGTCCATGGGCTCGCAAAGAGTCAGACATGACTGAGTGACTAACCCCCATGCCTTTCTGGGATGACTCACTGTATGTTAAAAAGATACTTTCCCATTTTAAGACCCCTAAAAGCAAACACCAATGCAAAATCAAAGGATGGTAAAAGGTGGACAAAGGAAAGGTGCGTTTCACCTGCATGTCAGTTTCAGAAGCATCTGCCTGGCCTGGTGTGTATGGCATTAATTTCCTTCCATTTTTCTATTGGAATGCCCCCCCCCCTGAGTCGCTTGAAGTTGAAAATCAAGTCATGTTTCTTTAATCAGCCCTAGGAAACAGTGAAAGAAAGGGGTGGTGAAGAGATTCCTTTTTATGAAAAGTTTCTAAAATCAACAAAGCCTAGAAGAATGAGTATGTACAACTTTGGGCCATGAGTCTGGGATTTTAACTTCAGAGAGCATCTGTTACTCACCATCCCCAGGTCAGTTAAGTATCTTCCTCCCAGTATTATTTGTCTCCTGTTCCAATATTTAGCAGCTTAATATAATCTCAGAATTTCTGTGCATCAGGAAATTGAACACTCTTGGTCCAGGGTCTCTCCTAGCCTGATCCCATGTATCAGGCAGGGCTGTAGTCATCTCCAGGCATGGCTGGTGGAAGACTGGCTTCCAGGCTGGGTCATTGGCAGGATTCTGTTTTCTCCAGGGCTGTTAACCAGAGGGTGCCCTCAGCTCCTTGCCATGTGGGCTTCTCCATGGTGCAGCCCAAATATGGCAGCTGGCTTCATCACAGCCAGAGAGTGTTAGCAAGATGAAACTCGTGGATTTCTGCTGCCTAATCACAGTGACTTCTGATCACTTTTGCCTTATTCTGTTTGTTAGAAGCGAGTCACTTGTTCCATTCAATACTCAAAGGGAGTGAACTGCACAAAGGTGTGAATTCCAGGGGATGGGTTCATATCCCCCCCGCTACGTGGACATTGCCCCCTGCCCATTTTTGTTGTCCCAGTAGTGACAGTTCCCTTTTGCTCTCTGGTTTGGTGACCTGGGTCTTTCCTTTCCCAATCTCCTTTTCAAGTCTAGCTTCTCTATTCTCATGCTCTTCAAAATATAGTAAATACTCAACTTCATCTTCTTAAAAATTGTTGCCCTTTTTGCTTAAGAAGTCCAATGGTTCCCCCCATTTCTTACCTCAAAACTGGTATTAAGGAGCTGTGTATCTGGAATTAATCAGCTTTTCTTGCCCTTTGCTTTATAGGTGGAATTTGCAGCCAGATCAGGCTCTTACTAGTCCTTGTGCCCTCCTGTGCACTTTCGCCTCTCTGCTCTGCCCAAAACTGCCTCCTCCCTCTTTCCAGCTGCAAAAATTATGGACAAACCACAAAAACTTTCCTGTGAGCCTTGGAGGTAGAAATGGGCTCATGTCTGAACCCTCTGCACACCCATTAAATGAAGATTACATATGTACAGTTATCTATCTAGCTGTCTAATCTGTGTCTATACGGTGCACCCATTTATATCGATACATGTATCCGCATGATGGTTATATAATTGCATATATATCAAAATACACATAACTGTTTGTATATATGTAATTATATATATATGTAATATGGGCTTCCCAGTTGGTACTAGTGGTAAAGAACCCACCTGCCAATGCCGGAGACATAAGAGATGCTCGTTAGATTCCTGGGTCAAGAAGATCCCCTGCAGGAGGGTATGGCAGCCCATGCCAGTATCCTTACCTGGAGAATCCCATGGACAGAGGAGCCTGGCGGGTTATAGTCCATGGGGCCGCAAAGAGTCAGACACAACTGAAGCGACTCAGCACAACATGTATATAATACAATATAGTGTAGCCTAATATAATATACACATCCCTTCCCTACTCTGCCTGCCGAATCAGAGTAAGAGTCTTGAGAACCGGGTGGCAGCTTACTTCTCTTTCCTTTCTCACAGCAGATACAGTAGCCCTTGGTGTGTAGTGGTGTGTAGTACAATAATACAATAATTGTATTAATAATACAATTATTAATTGTTCAATAATATCTGTAATGTCATATAGTAATGTGCTTTCCAAAATGCCTTCCCCACATTTGGGGAGTGGATATTGTTATTGTCATTTTATATATGAGGAAACTGAGATGCAGAAGGTTTACTTACATGCTAACAGCAGACAGCAGCAGAGCCCTGACTAAATCCGTGAGTTCTCACGGTGGCCTGGTCTACGAGCAGGAAGTGACCAGTTTGGACTTCTCCATTTATATTTGTTTTGTTTTTTTTCTTCTAAATGTAAAACCACCTAATTTGACTTGATTTTTTAATGGTACAATTCACATTCACCAACCCCTGCACTATAATAAATGTCCTACTATTTGAATTTTTTTCTTAACCACGACAAAGGATAGGATTGAAAAGAGATTTTTTAAAATAAATAAAAGACCCATCAGGGGCCGGAGAAGGGCCTGGATCTGTTTTTATGTGAATTAACCATTTCAACTTAGCCCAGAAAAGCTGTGTCAGGAAACATCATGTTGTTAAACATCACTTTGTGTGTCTATTGCTGTCCCCGACTCAGTTCTGACCCTGAGATGAAGGAAGTCATCATGCAGCTTGTAGCCTGCACAGGTCAGGGAGGTTCTAGTAACCCGGGATCCCTTTGCCAGATGCCTTGGCAGCAATCACAGGCATTTTTGTCAGGAAAGTGGCTTGTATGTGTGTGTGTGTGTGTGTGTGCACAAATATGTGGGAGGAAGAGGGATTTACAAGAGGGACTGAGGCATGAAAGATAATTATTCTTAAAACCCCACTGTTCAGACGTCTGTGGGCAACATTCTGAATCCAAAATGACTTCAGCCAAGTCATCTTTGCACCTGGGAACTGTGAAAAGGATTGAAAGCTTCTAAAGGAGATGAAACTTGACCACCACAGGAAGTGACTTACAGCTCCAGAGGCTCAGATGTATTGACATAAGGTAGTGAAGTAGGAAAGAATTACAATTTTCAAAAAGCAGTCGGCTCTCGGCTTCTCTTTTATCGCAGTATGATGTGTGTGTCCTAGAATAAAACCCTCTAACCACAGTGCAGAATTGGCATTCACACAGCAGGTGGGGTTTGAATCCCTTTCTTTTGTGGGTCTGACACGAAGGAAAGTCAGAATTTCCTCTTCGACTTTTCCATCATGTGTCAGTATTGTGGTTGCCAAACACTGTATGGATCTGATTTTCCCAGTTGCAGGGGGGCAACATGCAGCCTATGGCAGTGACTGAAAGTGTTGGAGGAATTATCTATCTGGATAAGTCCTAGGAATTATCTAGGAATTATCCAGGCGGTGACCTGGAGACTGAGGCACAGCGGCTGCCCAGTTCATGTTAGAATCTTTATTTTGTGCATGAATCATCAGAAAGCTTTATTCTCTAGCATTTCTTCACTCCGTTCTGCTTCAAGAATATTTCTTACTGCTACACTTGAATTAGGGGCCTGATGTCCAGTGAGTGCCTGCATGCTAAGTCCCTTCAGATGTATCCAACTCTGTGAGACCCAATCAACTGTAGTCCACAAGTCTCCTCTGTCTGTGAGATTCTCCAGGCAAGAATACTAGAGTGGATTGCCATTCCCTCCTCCAGGGGATCTTCCTGACCCAGGGATCAAACCTGCATCTCTTATGTCTCCTGCACTGGCAAGCAGGCTGTTTACCCCCAGAACCACCTTGGAAGCCGCTGATGTCCAGTAGCTGGTGATTATCCAAAAAGCAGATCATGAGCTGTGTGTATAGCTGTGAGCCAACTCACGTGGCCATGACCAACTAAAAAATTTCATATAATTTGACAAGTGGGTCGATCATTTGTCTTAATAGATGTCTACACATCACTGGAAGCTTTTTTTTTTTTTTTTTTTTTTTTTTTTCTGTTACCTTTTGCCTGACACACTGTTTCCTGGTCTAGCATCTCAAGTTGATCGAAAGTATGCTCCATCACTTCCCAGCAGGTGACTTCAAAATACATGAGACTGGGACTTTCCTGGCAGTCTGGTGATTGAGACTTTGCCTTCCAATGCAGGAGGTCGGGGTTCAATCCTTGGTTGGGGAGCTAAGATTCCACATGCCAAAATAAACAAAATATAAAACAGAAACAATATTGTAATAAATTCAATAAAGACTTGAAAAATGGTCCACATTAAAAAAAAAAAAAAAAACATGAGACCATTGACCCTCACTCCTTGGGCTGGTTCCTGAAACACTATAATTTCTGCCACTGTGCCTCTGTTCCCTGGGTGATCTTGTTTTCTCTCTCAGACCACTTCTTTCCCCCTCCTTCACCTGATCCCAGTGTCAGAGGAACAACTTCTGATATCCTAAAAGGATGTCACATGATGATTTCTGATGCCATCTCATTGATCCCACAAGATGTTTCCCTGTTTTGCATTACTAGCTGTTTGGGAGGAAAAGAAAAAAACTGTGGAATAAATATATTTTCATCTACAAAGCATAGCACCAGCTTTGAATTTTAATGTTAAGATGCAAATGAAAAGCAGGTTAAAAGTATATGATGTCAGGAAGAGAGTTGATAAACCTGAAAATGGTAGAAAACCTTGTTATCTCTTAATCTGCTTGTATAGGAGAAAAAGCTATTTACTTTTGGGTGAGACTGACTTAATGCTGTGGGCCAAACTCTGGCCTCAAGTCTGTGTGGTCAGCCCATGAGCCCTGGAAAGAATCTGGCTTTGCTTTTATCCAAATATTAGTCATTGCTGAGTATATTTTTTAGGATGATTTTTTTTTTTTTAAAAGATCAGTAAAATAAGACACAAAGACTTGGAAGAAAAGTCAGCTTGTACATGGAACCAGGTCCCTAAGACTAGTCCACTCTCCCAACAACTGAGAGGGAGCGGAACAGGCTGAGTGGGGACCAGCAGAGAGTCAGCCCTTTTCACGGATGGACCAGGACTTAGGAGTGGGTGCTGCTAGCGTGGGCCTTCTGCCTAGTGATCCCCCATCCCTGCCTCTGCCCCCTAAACTGCTGCCACAAGCCTAGACGTGAAGCCAAAGCAGGCCATGCCAAATGGACGGATGCAGAGGGACCACACGGAGCCCATTTTTCTCCTGCAAAGCAGTGATGTGTTCCAGGCAAAAACCCAATCTGGGATGTTTTGGCCCAAAGGAAACATTTACAACCAAATTATACACCTTGGAGAATAAATGAGCTTTCATTCTGGAAGGAAATCCTGCCAGGCTCTTTATTATTTGCACCACAATCATAAAGTTGGTTTTAATCTCTATAGTGGAATGCTGCTGAGTTGGCCAACTGGCAGGCCCCGGCGGTTTGAGTGGGCACCACTTCATCCTCAAGAAGGTGTGATGGGAAGCAGGGACACAGCCTCCTCCTCCTCCTCCTGGAACTTTTTTCTCGAGATCCATCATTTGCTTTGTTTTGTGTGTGTTCATTGCAACTTCAAAGCAGACTCTGCTTTTCTTTCTCTTTTCCTTTATTCTCATTTTTTTAAATTCTTGGAGCCTTCCAGAAAAAAAAAAAAAAAGACTTAATGTAATGTTTCCTTTCTAAATTGATGAAAATCCAGGAGTAGGTCCAAGAAAGTCTATAATGGATTTCCATTGATTGCTTGGAGGGGAACTGAGTATCAAAGCTCAGACAGAACAGAAGGGAAGGGCTTAAGAGGCAAGTTCTCTTTTTCAACCTTAACAAAGATGTTGGGTGATTTAAACCTGCTGGGAGTCTGCTCCCAGGACTCATGCCATGAAATGACCTTGTCGATATGGCAACCAGAGGGCTTAGGGCTTCTGGGATGGCCTGGCTTTTGAATATATTATACTATTATCATATCAGGTGTGGGGTCATGTGTCCAAATTTCAAGTCTAGATTAAGGAAATTTCCCTACTAGAATGTTAGGATGTGCCAGTCTTTTTAGTTAGGAAACTCCCTAGAAGGGCTCAGAGGGGACTGAGCTTACAGAGAGCTCGCCCCCTTGCACTGAAGACCTTAGGATGCAATCCTTCTGGGCTTGTGGAGTTTCACAAGCTGAGCAGGAGCCACTGGGGTGAGCCATGGGCCAGGCTTCCATGCTCACTGAGCAGGCCAATCCTGGCAAGTCAGCTAAAAATCCTACGTGGTTCCCAAACTTTGCTATACATCAGAACCCCTAGGGGTCTTTTAAAAGTACTAGTACCTGGATCCTACCCAGACACCCTGATTTAAATGGCATGCAGTGTGACCTGGAAATCAGGAAGTGAGCGAAGTTTGGGAACCCCTGCTGGAGACTATAAATCCCATGAGGGCAAGGACTGCCTCTGTCTCCCCTCTGTTGTATTCCCAGCACTTGGCATGGAGTCATTGGAGCTCAGGAATTATATGAGTAAATGAGTAAGAATACTGACGCTCATCTGCCCACATACCATTAAAATGAATCCCAGTGAATGAGGTGATTTCAGCACCTATTTATTTGGGGTGACTGAGGGTAGAGGGTGCTGAAGTTCAAGGAAGACCTTGCCACCATCCATTTCACCCTCTGCTTCTTCCTACTTACAGCATCCTGGGAATGACTGTATAACCTCTTCATGGACCACTTTTCATTTTGGGGACCTCACAAGAGTAAGATCACTGATGCCTTGTGTCTTTCATAGGTCAGGAATTTATACCCGAGCTCCCTGCTACCTGATTTTCCCTGTCCCTCCCCTGTAATGCTTTAATCTTCCAGAGATAGATCCACACAGGCCTTTGGCAGCCAGGACGTGGGGGCACCCAGCACCCCGCTGTTGGCTGCTCCGCTCTTGTTCTCTTGTCTGACGCTCAGGGTTTCCACGTCCCGCTCCTGCAGATGCCGAATGCTGGCAGCGGATGAATCAGCTTTTATTGTAACAGTGTTTATGGAGACTGTCAGTTCTTAACCTTAAAACTGAACCATGCTGTTTGTATTTTTCCAAGTGATGGAGAGTGTGAAGGACTAATGAGAGCGGAGCGTGAAGAGATCAAACATGCGCCAGGGAATCTTTGTTCAAGACCTGGAATGGGCGAAATTCCACTCGGGTCAGGGGCAAGGATCCCGACGGGGATCTTCTACTCCACGAGCATGAGGCTTGAGATCATGGTCTGGCAGCGAGAGAGCGAAGTGCGCGGAAGGCAGGGAACGCGGACCAGGCACAAGATGCTTCCTCTCTCTTTGGAAAAGCTAGAAACTATTTCCTTTGGTCAGAGCGGGAGCAGATCCACTTGCAACAAACTGTCTCCTGACCCTTTAGAGCCTGCCTTCAAACTCAGGGTTTTGAAAGAAGCCATTCATAAGCCCGTGTAATGGGGTTGGAGAAAGTTGGAGAACTTTCTGCCAACTGTGTGCCTTTTCTGTAGGCTCTGGGGAGGGTGTTTATAGCTCTCAGTGACTGAATCCTCAAGGATTTGGTTAAAAACCGGGTGTAGCTGTATATAGAAACCAGTCCTTCTATGTGCAGCGGTGTGGAGTGGGTGGGAGAGAATCGGCCTTAAAGCAGACACGTGGTGTTGTCACGAAAGAGAAATAGATTTGTTAGCTGACTGGAGCTCTGCTTGCTACCTGAGCCTTGCCAGTTGGGGCCTGCAAGGCTTGTTGGAAGAGTGTTTTTGTGGGGTGGACTCCTGGCAGCAGTGGGTACTGCCTACGGAGACTTTAGACCCCCAAGATGAAGGCCTCCATGAGGCTTCTGTTTTCTGGAAGGTCTCCCTGAAGAATCAGAAGCAGGTGTGCAAGTTGGTGAATGAATGCTCCTTCTTCAAGAAGGATCATTTGGCTTAGATGGTGACTGCTGTGCATGTGTAGAGGACGGATAGATCTTGCTTCGTCAGCTTCACCCATGAGTCATTGCTTAAATTTCCTGGAAAACTGTAGGTTAGGAGTTGCACAGTCTCCAACTGATCCTTGCATGATGGATTTTCAGTGGCGGGGCTTGGGGACACCATGGAGCACTCAGGTGAAAGAGAGTCCATTTGCAAACCCAGCACCTCTCTTCCACATATTTCATAAGGTGATGGACAATTTCTATTACGCCTGCTTGGGGACCCACTTCTGGGCCTTGTTTAATCCTCTGCAGGCACTCTGAGCTGGAAAAGTTTACCCAGTTGCCCATTAGGACACAAGCCTGTCCCTCCCCATGGACCTGTTCAAAGATGAGCCCACACAGCGTGGGGGAGAGAAATCAGCTAGAAAAGCTCCGCAGCCCCACTTGGGGCCTGGCTGCCCAAGCAAGCAGGAGAGGCAGGGGCTCAGGGAGGCCGGGGCATGCGGGCCGTGAGTCTCATCATTCAGGGTGTTCCCAGTCTTCTGGGTTTCATCTCCTCAGCCCCTGTGTTCATGGTAAATGTCACTTGACTCAGGAACCCGGAAGGTGAGGGGTCTGCCCTTCCCCTCATGGTATTCTCATTGTGGGGGGATCCCTGACTGCTCAGAGGGTCTCCCCAGGCTGAACTGGAGCTGGGGCACCTTTACTATTTCCCTGATCACATCTCCCTTAAGAAAAGCTCACCAGCCCTTTGAGAGTCCTTCATTGTCTGGACCTTGTTCCCTGTGCTAAAGTGACCCCAGGAGAACAAGTCCTAACCACAGCTCAGCCACCCACTCCTCATCTTACCCGTGTTTGTGCTGAGTTTCTCAGACGTTGGCCTGCATCAGAAACATAGGGAGGGCTTGTTAAAACACAGTCTACTGGGCCCCACCCCAGAGACTCAGATTATGCAGGGTGACAGTGGAGCCTGAGAATCAGCATTTTGAACAAGCTCCCAGATGGTGCCAGTCTGAGGACCACACTTTGAGAACTAGTAGGTCAAAGTGATAACCACATTATTACCAGCTTTTCTCTGAGCTTGGTTGGGAAAGAGTGGGCTATTTAGGATATTTTAAAATTAAAGTAAAAATTAAAACAGAAATTACTATTGAAACACACATATCCATATGCATGTGTGCTCACTCAGTCACATCCAACTCTTTGTGACCCATCGGCTGTAGCCTGCTGGGCTCCTCTGTCCATGGGATGTCCCAGGCAGTAGTACTGGAGTGGGTTGCCATGTCCTCTTCCAGGGGACCTTCCTGACCCAGGGATCAAATTCAGGTCTCCTGCATTTTTTGCATTGCAGATGGATTCCTTACCCCTGAGCCACCAGGGAAGCACATATGTCCATATGTGTATATATATTAAATAGTTTTTACATTTATATACACATATATATTTATACACACAAATATATATTTATATACACTTAGGACTTCCCTGGTGGCTTAGAGGGTAAAGCATCTGCCTGCAATGCAGGAGACCTGGGTTCGATCCCTGGGTCAGGAAGATCCCCTGGAGAAGGAAATGGCACCCCACTCCAGTATTCTTGCCTGGAATATCCCATGGACAGAAGAGCCTGGTAGGCTACAGTCCATGGGGCTGCAAAGAGTCAGACACGACTGAACAACTTCATTCATTCATTCATGTACATATAAGTCTGTGCATTTATGAATCAGTATGTGTTTGGATATACATTGATATAAAGTCTTAGAACTGTTTGACACTGAACAGAGGCAAATTCAGAAAGTGTTCAGGGTCAGAAGTGAATTCCAAAGAACAGCATCCCTGGGACCCTGTGCTTCCTCCTTACCCCTCTCCTTTCTGCTCCTCCCAGCCCTCCCCACACCCCCTGCTTCCCAACCCTGCGCTCCCCGGGGGCTCCCCTAGGGCGGCTCCTCACCACGCTGACTGGGTATGGAGCAGTTAATCGGTCCCACCCAAGCAGCTGTCACGGTTGGCACCCCAGGCACAGTTTTCCACATTCTTTCTCTGGGCAAAGGGAGGCACCAGGTACGGCTCATGACGTGACCTGGAGGCTGGTGACCATACCAAGACGTGTGGTCATTAGCCCAGTAGAGACGACGCCAAGAACCAAGTAAGAGAGACCTTCCTCACCCCCACGCCCAGGGACTCAGCTGTGGTTTCAGATACACAGGGTGAGGAAAGCGTGCCTAGCTTATCAGACTTTAAAATCCTACTTGTCCACGTAGTCATGCATGCATCCGTCCATCCATCCAGACAGCAGCAGTGAGGTCCTACCACATGCCAGGCTCTGGGCTAAGTGCCCAGACACAGAAGTGACACAACAGACAGAAGCCCCGTTTCAAGGAGCTGATGCTCTGATGGGGGCCGACAACAAGACTGCAAAGGACAGTTTTGTTTGTATATAGAATAGTCTTGTCTTGTGGCAGAGAGTATTAAGGACATACGCGGAGTGATGGAAGGGAACTCTCTTGGGGGAGGGACAGTACTTGATGATTGCAAAAATCCTCCGTCTCTGGAGGTGATATTTAAGCTGAGATTTGAAAGGCAGGGAGTGACAATGGTAGCCTGGACTGGGACAATGGCAGAGGAATTTTAGAAATAGCCAAAATACTCAGTGGCCGAAGAATCCACCTGCTATGCAGGAGACACAGGAGACGCGAGTTCAGTCACTGAGTTGGGAAGATCCTAGAGGAGAAAACAGCAATCCACTCCAGTGTTCTTGCCTGAAAAATCCCAGGGACAGAGGAGCCTGGTGGGCTACAGTCCATGGGGTCACAAAGAGTCAGGTGAAACTGAAGAGCAGCTGAGCACTCAAAGATAAGATCAGTTCATGTCTATGAAATAAAGCCTGATTTGGGCGGGGCAGGGGGTGCTTCCCTGCTAGCTCAGTTGGTGAAGTATTTGCCCTTAATGCAGGATACCCTGGTTCAATTCCTGAGCCAGGAAGATCCCCTGGAGAAGGGATAGGCTACCTACTCCAGTATTCTTGCGCTTCCCTTGTGGCTCAGCTGGTAAAGAATCTGCCTGCAATGCAGGAGACCTGGATTTGATCCCTGGGTTGGGACAATCCCCTGGAGAAGGGAACAGCTAACCACTCCAGTATTCTGGCCTGAAGAATTCAATGGACTGTATAGACCATGGGGTCACAAAGAGTCAGACACAACTGAGTGACTTTCACTAAGGATGAATGGACTTGAAGAAGCCAACGTGGCTAATGTAATTTACCCCTTGTGCAGCTGTTTGCAGTTCAGTCAGTTTTTGCGTGCCTTTATTAGTCAGACACAGAAAAAAAAAATGTGAATAAAGTTCTCAGGTCAGGTGAAGTCACTCAGTCGTGTCCAACTCTTTGCAACCCCATGGACTGTAGCCTACCAGGCTCCTCCCTCCATGGGATTCTCCAGGCAAGAGTATTGGAGTGGGTTGCCATTTCCTTCTCCAGGGGATCTTCCCGACCCAGGGATCGAACCCGGTCCTCCTGCATTCCAGGCAGACGCTTTAACCCCTGAGCCACCAGGGAAGGTAATAATGTATAAAAATACAATGAAAAGGAACAGTATTCTTGCCGGGAAAATCCCATGGACAGAGGAGCCTTGCAAGTCTACAGTCCATGGGGTCGCAAAGAGTCAGACACAACTGAGCGACTGAAGACATATGTACATGTATAAAATACAAAAGAGAGGAGAACAAGGAGAGACTGATTCTGCTGAGCATCAGGGAAGGCTTCACAGAAAAGAGAGTATCTTCACAGGATTTGTAAGGAGACATGGGAGTGTTCTGTGTAGCCAAGAGTGGCTTTGCAGGTAGAGGAGACAGAGGCCTTTGACCCAAGGGCTTCTATTAGCCTCTGTCTGAGTAACAGCAAGGCACCGCCTCTGGGGAGAAGACAGCATGTCCTCCAGGCTTGGTTTCAGCCCATGCTTGCCCCCCAACCAGGCTCTTTTGTTCCATCCACAGCGTATACCACAGGCATGGTGGCCCTGAATGAAACCGCAGGGAGCCGACTGTGCCCACACCCATTGGGCTTTGAAATTTGGTTTCTTCATCCATCCATCCACTCAGAGAGCATTTATCAAGGTCCAGATTCATTTTGAGACAGCACCTCCAAAGGGAAAGCCTAACGTTTTGTGCTTCAGTCTCAGGAGCCTTGTTGGGGCGGGCCGGGGGAGCAACAGGACTCTGCCGCCAGAGCAGCCAGTTCCCTCAGAAGAACCCCAGGCCAGGAACCAGGAATCGCACATTCTGGGCCCCGCCCAGACACCTTCTGGTGTGCTGGCCCCTCCCCAGCCATCCCCTGCACCCCGTTCTGTAAAACGAAGACACTGAATTCTTAGACCCAGCTCATACCCTGCTCCCGCCTGGTAGAGCTGGTGTAACTGTTTGCAGGACGAGCTGGATTTTCCTGTGGGATTGTAGGTACGAAAATGGCTTTCAAACTGATGCTGAATGCATCACCCTCCCCAGCCCTCCTGAAGTCGGACGTCTTTGGAGAGGCTGCTGGCCAGAATCAAGGGTCTCCCTCTGTATCCTGGACACTCTTTAAAAAAAAATTTTTTTTTAATTGAACATTGTGTTTGCATGTTTATTCAGTTCAAGAAAAATTTTCTCTCTCTCTGCTAAGTGGCGTGCAGGAGCTTAGATTCCCTAACAGGGATCAAACCCATAGCCCCTGCGGAGGAAGCACGGAGTCTTCGCCTCTGGACTGTCAGGGAAGTCCCTCCTGGCCATTCTTGACACTGGGCTGGTTGGAAGAAGTACTGGCATTCTTCCCTGTGACTTTGGCTAACGCCAGCTGCTTTCTTGTCTCCATGGGTCCAGAATGAGCCCCTACCTGTCTCAGCCATATTTTGCAGCCGTGGTCAGCCCCAACTGAACCCTTTAGGAGCCAGTGACTTTGATAACATCCTCAGCTTCAGTTTCCTCATCTGTACAATGGGGGTGATGATAATGGTACCCATCTGGTGGGAGCTTTGGGAGGCATTGACTGAGATGATCCATAACAAGTGTTTGGATAAGACTACCACAGAATTAACACTGGAAAAGGGGGTGGAGGTGTAGCTGGTTATGATGAGGGAAGATATAAGCTGGGCTGAGAAGCAAACATTCAAGAGAAAAGGTATCAGGGTAAAAGTGAGTCCTAGGAAAGGCCAATGGGAGATGGGAATCATAAAGGGAGAGAAGTGCTTATGCTACAGATATGCTCCTCCTTTTAGAGGTGAGANCCCCTGCACCCCGTTCTGTAAAACGAAGACACTGAATTCTTAGACCCAGCTCATACCCTGCTCCCGCCTGGTAGAGCTGGTGTAACTGTTTGCAGGACGAGCTGGATTTTCCTGTGGGATTGTAGGTACGAAAATGGCTTTCAAACTGATGCTGAATGCATCACCCTCCCCAGCCCTCCTGAAGTCGGACGTCTTTGGAGAGGCTGCTGGCCAGAATCAAGGGTCTCCCTCTGTATCCTGGACACTCTTTAAAAAAAAATTTTTTTTTTTAATTGAACATTGTGTTTGCATGTTTATTCAGTTCAAGAAAAATTTTCTCTCTCTCTGCTAAGTGGCGTGCAGGAGCTTAGATTCCCTAACAGGGATCAAACCCATAGCCCCTGCGGAGGAAGCACGGAGTCTTCGCCTCTGGACTGTCAGGGAAGTCCCTCCTGGCCATTCTTGACACTGGGCTGGTTGGAAGAAGTACTGGCATTCTTCCCTGTGACTTTGGCTAACGCCAGCTGCTTTCTTGTCTCCATGGGTCCAGAATGAGCCCCTACCTGTCTCAGCCATATTTTGCAGCCGTGGTCAGCTCCAACTGGACCCTTTAGGAGCCAGTGACTTTGATAACATCCTCAGCTTCAGTTTCCTCATCTGTACAATGGGGGTGATGATAATGGTACCCATCTGGTGGGAGCTTTGGGAGGCATTGACTGAGATGATCCATAACAAGTGTTTGGATAAGACTACCACAGAATTAACACTGGAAAAGGGGGTGGAGGTGTAGCTGGTTATGATGAGGGAAGATATAAGCTGGGCTGAGAAGCAAACATTCAAGAGAAAAGGTATCAGGGTAAAAGTGAGTCCTAGGAAAGGCCAATGGGAGATGGGAATCATAAAGGGAGAGAAGTGCTTATGCTACAGATATGCTCCTCCTTTTAGAGGTGAGAGCACTAGGTCATAGGGAAATAATGGACCAAGGTGGGGGCCCTCTGTTGTAAACAAACAAACAAACATATTTTCCTGCATCCTTTATAATTCAGAAAATAGCAGTAACAGAAAGTTTGGCATCTTAAAAAAAAAATCTCTGTGACCTTTCCAAGTGCCATTTCTCTATTACTCCTTTTCTACTTTATTTCCCCTTGTGTTTCTAGTAGTTATTTAAGTTCAGCAGGTAAGTCTTGTGCATACAGAAGGGAGCACAAATCATACATGTACAGTTCAACAAATTCCCTAAAGTGAACACGTTGTGTAACCAGCTTCCAGAAGCAGAATGTGGGGACTTCCCTGGTGGTCCAGTGGCTAAGACTTGATGCTCCCAATGCAGGGGGCCCAGGTTCAATCCCTAGTCAGGGAACTGGATCTTACATGTCACAACTAGAGATACCACATGTTGCAGCTAAGACCCAGTGCAGCCAAATCAATAAATAAAAATAATTTTTTTTAAAGAAACAGAATGTGGCTCTTGTGGCCTCCCCCCCCTGCCCCGCCACAGGGCTCCCTTTTGGTTATCAGCATCCCCAGGATCACCACTGTCCTGACTTCCAACAGCATTACTTAGTTTTGCCTGCTTTTGAACTTTATATAAATAGAACCATACATTTTATCTGGTTTCCTTTGTTCAACATCATGTTTGTGAAATTCACTGATAATGTTTCATTCTATGACTATTTTATGCATATACCTTCCTTATATATTCTGCTGTGGATGGTCTTTGAGTCCCTGTCACTTTCAAAGCTCACCCCAAATGCTTAGCAAATCTCAGGAAGAAAGTGATGACTCCTAAAGCTAATATCCAAAGCAATAGTGTGGGGCTCTGCTCTTTGTGGCCTATTTTCTCCATTCTCTGCTTCATCTGGCTCCCGAAAATAAAGTACTGTGCTTACTATATGAACAAATTCCATTCGAGAATGCATTTGTAAGTCCAATTTGTTCCCG
This sequence comes from Raphicerus campestris, assembly GCA_006410735.1. NCBI lineage: Eukaryota > Metazoa > Chordata > Mammalia > Artiodactyla > Bovidae > Raphicerus > Raphicerus campestris. The sequence continues at coordinate 820,485 of SJYW01007841.1, forward strand.
AGTCCAACAAAGTTAGCCTAGGTACCCAACTAACACAATCGGCTATAGGGTACTGTACTGGAATAGGTTTAAATACTTTTCACACAAATAACATGTACATATAAGACAAACAAAGGTAAAGAATAAAGCAGTTTTACTCTTACGCTAAAGTGCCTTGGAGAGTGCAGTAGTGTAACACAGCAGCTGGCATCCAGGGACAGCCACGCGTGTTCACAGCTGAAGGTGGGTATGCAGGAGACTTGCTGCAGATCCCAGAACACTTGCATGAAGTATGATGTGCCGTTTCATTCCTGTCTTTTTCCATCGTCAGCTTGCCAGCATCTGTTGTAGTCCATGCTCATTATATCAGCTCTTTGTGTTGACCAGCACTTACTGACCCTGTGAAGGCATCAGCCTGCACAAGCCAAGTGGCTTTAGGCTGGACTGGTATCTGGATAGTTTTCCTAAGAAAATGTGGCCCCATAACAAACTAAGTAGGGGAGCAGGGCTGAGAATTAAATCGACAGTGTGCTGCTGGCCAGTGCTCTTGAAGCAGGCCCCTTGAACCCGCTGCCTGAGTGGAAGCTGCAGTGAGAGAAGATGGGAGAGTCAAGGCGGCTGCAGACTCTCTTACTCTAGATAACCCCTGGGAGAGAAATTAGGACAGCATACAGTGGAAGGAACAGGGTTGCGATGCCTACTCTGCTAGCCAGAGGCCTCTTAAATTCAATTTCCTCCTCCTTGGAACACAAGCACTCATGTCTGCTTCAAGGGGTGTTGTGAAGATTAGATACAGCGTCCTATGCCTGGCCTGGGTGGTAGTGATACTTCCCGTGTGCCCAGTATCTTCCATTCACCCCTCTAGACTGACCCCTCAGCCTTCCCCATCCTATCGTGTGCCTCAGCTACGTGATCTGTATATATCATATCAACAGACTCCCTTGATCTTGAGCTTCTGATTGGAATTGGCCAACATTAAACATGGCAAGAGAGGAGAGGAAGAAGAGGGAGGCATCCGTATTTTGTAAGTCCTGTATACACACACACACCCACCCCTCGCACTGGGGAGCAGCAACCGCTCCCTTTCCTTGCCTCTCCAGGCCTGGAGGTATAAGATCTCCCTGGCTTTACCGGCCCTGGACACCTCAGCATCTTTGGTGGCTTCCAGCCTCCTTGTCCACCCATTTGTCAGCTGTTCTTTCATTAAGCTCCCTAGGTCACACATACCTCAGAGCCATGCATTTTCTGCCCGGGGTTCAGACAGATACACCCTTGTACCAGGATGTTTATCTTGGGGAGAGTAGGAGCATGTAAGTATGTGCTCTGGTCCACCCCCTGTCGTGACTACCCCCGAAAGAAAGCCCCTGAGAAGCTTGGTCTTCTCTTTCCTTGAACCTCAGCTAACTGAGCTCCAGTGGGAGAATAATCTTTATCAAGAACAAAACTAGCAAGTGCTTTGTTTTTCTGGGGTCAGGATAAGAAATTGTATAGGGTCAAGGAGTTAACATCAATAAAGTGGCTGAAAGTGCTCTGGTGGGTGCCCTCTGCCAGTTGATGCTTGGCCTTCTGCTCTTCCCAGTAAGAGGAGAAACCCACAAAAAGTCCTGCTTACAGATCATACTTCTCCATACTTGTTTCTGCTTATTAGTGCATTAGACAAGTATCCAGAAAAGGGTCTTTTAGAGAAAATGAAAGAACCTTAAATGGTTATTGTTAAAGATTCAGTAGATGGTGAGCTGCGGAATCATAATTAGAAGTATGGATGCTTTTACTTCCTTATGTTGAAATCCTTCCCTCTTAAAGAATTTCCCACTCTCTCCCTGGCATTTCATATGCAAGCATTTCTTAACTTCCCCACTGGAGGCTGAAGTCTTAAAGATAAAACCTTGTCCCGATATGATTTCCATAAGAGTCTCTTGTAAAATGGATACATGTCCGGAATTCCTTGGCAGTCCAGTGGTTTAGGACTATGTGGTCCACTACAGGGGGCCCAGGTTTGATCCCTGGTTAGAGAATTAAGATCCCACAAACATGTGGCATGGTCCTAAATGAATAATAAAATGATTACTTGTCAAGGCTTTATTGAACTAGCTAATGAGAGAACTAGGAAGATGCTAGTGCCAGTTAAGCACCTGTGAGGAACAGATATTTATAAAATTAGTGGAGAAAATCATGACAGAGTAGATTTGGAGGGGCAATGACCCTATTATTATTGTTTTTTTCCCCAGTTTTGTTGAAATATAATTGATATATAACATTGTGTATATTGAAGGTATATAACATAATGATTTGAGATATGATACCTTGTCAATGATTAGCCCGGTAAGTTTAGTTAATATCCATCACCTCACATACTTGGAATTTTACCCCTTATGAGGAGAACGTTTAACAAAATTATTGTTTCTACCAGACCAAAAAATAAATTATATTTCTACAGGATGGAAATCTCCAAGTTCGCATATAACTTTTAGCCTAAGCCATATGTGTGTGTGTGTGCGTGTGCGTGTGGGGGGGGAGGGTATGCTCAGTTGCTTGATTGTGTCCTATTCTTTGCGACCCTATGGACTGTAGCCCACGAGGCTCCTCTGTCCGTGGGCTCTCCCAGGCAAGAATACTGGATTGGGGTGCCATTTCCTTCTCCAGGGAATCTTCCCGGCCCAGGGATCCAAACCACGTCTCTTATGTCTCCTGCATTGGCAAGCGGGTTCTTTACCACTAGCGCCACCTAGGAAGCCCTAAGCAATAGTAAATAATAAGCGAAACAAAGGTCCATTCTCCTAGAAAAGTAACCAGGGACAGGCCTGTCATACTATGCTCTGCTGATCAACTCGTAACCATCCTTTTGCTTTATTTCCAAGTTTGGATCATTTCTCCTCACAAGGTATTCGCTATTGAACTGCCTCACCACAGGCTCACGGCACCTGGCCCAAAGCAGATGCCCACAAAATGCCTGTTGAGTGAACCTATGAATAGAACAGATCTCCATCCATTTATAGAAAAAGATTAGCCAAGCGAAGTCCAGGGCCCACAGTCGCATCAGCTGCCAGCTTTCCAAGCAGGGATCAAACAGTTTCCCTGGAGGAGAACAGAACAGCAGTCCAAATAAGAACAATCTGTACCAGCAGGTGGGAAAGGAGACCGGTCCTGGTGGGGTACAGCTTTCTCTTCACCTCAGGCCATGATCGGCCTGTGATGGCTCTATAATTGCTTTATAGTGTCAGTAGGGGTTCCCCAATAAATGAGCATTACTGGTTTCTGGCAGCCAGCAGAGCCACACAGGTGCATCGTGAAAGTGTGAGGGAGGATTGTTAAGTCTCAGCTCCGAATCTCTGAAACACTGGCTGTGGGGCTGTTAACACAGCAGCCCTGTGAATGATGGAAGCAGTCAGCAGGGGGATGTTTTTCAGCAGATCTGACTCAGCTTTAAGTCGGCAGGTGGAGGGATGGGGAAAGGTGCAGAGGAAGATAACATTTGCACTGCCTGCCTTTAGAGCCATCAGATTTTTGTTTAATTTCCTCACCCTCAATTTGATGTTTTTAGCCTTTTGGTATTGACTATTTTCCTTTAATCATTAGGAAATATTTTTTTCCTGGGACAAGTGTCTCTTGAAGGTTCCGTTCCTAGGACGTCAGATAGATGGATTATGAGCTTTTCTCTAGTTCTCATCCTATGTTGCCATACCCATTTTACAGAAGAAATAGCTGAGGTCCTGTATCAGTTAGCTTCTGCTGTGTAACAAACCACTCTGAATTCATTAGCTTAAACCACAACGTTTACTGTTTCTCATGAATCTATGGGTCAACTGGGTGGCTTTTCTAGTCTGGATTAGCTCAGTTGGGACCAGATGGTCTAACATAGTCTCCATTTGTGTGACAAGTCATTGGCTGGCTGTTTAGTCTAGGGTAGATTATCTGTCCTCATCCCACAAGCTAGCCCAGGCCTCTCTTCACATAGTGGTCTCAGGATTCCAAAGAGCAATTAAAAAAAAAAAAAAGTCGAGCTCCAATATACATTTATCTCTGCTTACTCTTGTCCATCAGCCACGTTAAGTCACGTGACCAAATGTAAAGACAGTGTAGCAGACCACTACCCAAGGCATAGTTACAGAAGAAATCTACAGACATTTTCGCAAACCCTACCAATCTAGGTACAGGGGAACAGGAGCTCGCCTAAGCTCACAAAACTAGGTAGGGGCAAGGCAGGACATAGACCCAGGCCTCAGACCTCCTGGCCCAGGCCCCTTCCTCAGCACCATAAGCCCTTTTCTAGGATTCCAAGGTGAAGGTCCAGTTCCCTCTAGAAACCTAGTTTACAGGTACTCAGAGCAGAGAAATTCATGGTAGGTTTCAGTGATGGGTCTTCACTTTGGGTGTTGAGAGAAATCCATCTACTTAATTAAAACAATAGCTGGGCAAGGGACGCTCAGGCCATCCCCACCCCCAGGCCAGTCTGAACTCTGCCAGTCTTTGCCCTTTGACTTGCCTCCCAGGTTCTGACAGCAGAACAGCAGCCTTGACTTGGTCTTGCGTTCCCCCTTGTCATGTGAGGAGACGCCGCATCACTGCAGGGGGCCTCTACCTCTGGGCTCTCCTTGTCCTGTTCCGTGCTCTCCCTCTGGTCATGGGAGGACTTAAGACAGCTGGGCCCTTCAGGCACGCTAATAATTTGATGTCTCTGCAACTTGGGTCCTGGAAAAGGATCTGAAGAGTTTACCACTCTGTTTTCCTTCCCAGATAATGGAGAAAGCACAATTTTTAAAATCCACAATAATCCACATTCATCAAATATTTGCTTCAACTTTGGCTTAGAGGGGAGGCTGATCTCCATATGGCCAAAGCCCCCTGGTGGCCACCCTTGACCTGTTCCTTGATCCCTGAGCAAGTTCAAATTCAACACTTAAATTCAAATACCCCTCTCAGCACTCAGCAGATAAGGCCTTCCCTTAGCTTACAGGGGCACCGGGCAGGGGGAGTGGGCAACACGGGTATCTCACACCCCAAGAGATGTTATTTATGCAAGTGTCTCATCTAAGCAAGTTCCCCATCTCCCCCAAGCAGGATTCTGGAAAACACAGTCTCCCCATCGACTTCCATTGGCAGAGATGGTTCAGATGATGCATGAAGGTTTCTTTGGCCAAATTGGCTTCCCAGCTTTGAACTCTGCTTCTTACATGTTTTCTTAGACTTGAAAGAATACTTCGCATCCCATTTCTGTCCATTCTTTAGTCTAACAGGACATGAAGGAAACGGGGCCCGGGTGGCCCTCCCTCTGCTTTCTTCACCAGCAGCGGAGGAAAGCACAACTTGAAAAATCACCCATAATCCGCACATTTTCAAGATCAAAGCTGTTTACAGAAGCATCTGAGACGAGCTAGTGGGGCGTTGACTCCCATTTTGTCAGCTGGCCCCAAGAGCCTTCAATTAAGAAAGAAGCACGGGGGTGGGAGACTCTCATCAGTGACCCCTTCCCCTCTGGAGCCAGCTCCGTGCCCAAGTGCAAGGAGTCAGCCATTCTTCATGCCTTCCAAAGCATCATCCGGGATCATAAGCGAGGTCACTCCCAAGCCCTAGAGTAAACAGCCTTCTGATACATTCTGCCCCCAAAATGGAAGATTCCTCAGCTATTAGTCAGACTTTGAACAGAAGGCTCCATTCCCAACCAAGATGAGACACTCCTGCATTCCTGAAACATGACATGCCTGGGTCACGAGCTCCCAGGGTCGTCTTCAGTGTCCAACAGCAAAGATCGAAGTACAGTTATGGCCACTTCCTTCTGCCAGGAGTTTGTCTTTTCCTGCAAAGGGGCATTGCATGTTCATGCTTGCTGTAACATACAGCCATGGTGTCTGCTCTGTTCCTGCTACCTGAAGGGGTGTGATTACCATCACACACCAGCAGAAGGTGGCCAACCTCACCATCAGTGTCTTCAACAATGCAGACTCCCCCCCAGAGATCTGGTTCCTTCTCTCCCATCCTGTGCTGAGCAGGCCTCCACCACTAGCTGGTGCCAGGCCTCTGGTCACCATCTCCCAGCTGTCTTCCTGAGTCCTAAGAACAAGTGAGCATCCCCCACCACCTCTCGAGAAGGCAGCTTTTCTGCCTGAAATTCACATTGTTCATCCTTTGATTTTCTCTTCCTGGGAGCGCTCGCCCCCCAATCATGTGGAAAGATAATCACTGTGCCCTTTTATCCTTTTTTGTTCCCCAAACAGGGAAACTTGTGCTCTTCCCTTTGAAATACCACCCATGGCATTCTTGAACTTATTTTTAGACGTGTGGAAACATTCCAGACAAAAATCGATGCCCGGCACAGATAAAGCCCCGAGTGTGTTTATCGTGGGGAGAAAACGGAGTGTTTTAATGTGGAAGGAGCGTGGCCATATGCCTGGATGCAGCGTGGCTGCCTTTAATCTGCAGAAAGGAAACAAGCATTGTCGATAATAATATGCAGCTGTCCAGCCCAAATGAGGACATATTGCTAATTAGCTATATTGTTAATATATTTTAAGGAGAGAGGCTGCAGTGACGTTAATTATAATCTTTGTTGTTGGTTGTTCAAAGTCTATGAGACCAAAAGCCTTGCTAATAATATCTTCTTTAATATCTTCAATAGAAGATTCTTGGATTTTTTTTTTTTTCTTTAGAATCCCACATAAAAGCCACATTAGGGGTAATGAGGCCTGTAGCCTGAGCCTAATTAAAATAACATCTAACTAGGCCCGTGGCCATCATTATCATCAACTAGTACTTATTGGGTGCCCCCCGAGCTCATTTGGAATTGGAGGGTGTGGGGTTTGAGATTGCAGATACGGCCTGTTCTTTGCCCTCCAGAAATTTGCCATCCTGTCTGCCTCCAAGAAGTCTGCCTGGTTGCATTAATCTGGGAATAGTTACCACAGCCTTGAAAGAAAAAAAAAAAAAAAAGGCATTAAAACTGTCCAAGCCAGCCACAATTTGTTACTAGTGTGTGCCTCTTCTGAGGTTCTGGAAGTGGTCAGATATGGTTTTCACACACCAGCCTTTGGTCGAGGTTTATGGAACAGGGCAGGTGGCAGTGATTCTGAGCACGGTTTTTCCAAAGGTGGACACATCGCTCCTTTTCATACCTTGATTGTCCTCCTTGGAGCTGACTGCCCTAAATAGCTCTGGGGCTCGGTTCTCCAAAGAACCCCTGCCTCTCTCACTCCCGTGCCAAATGAGCAGCTGCCGACTCTGCTGTGAGCGCTCAGACCTCGATGTGGTCCATGGGGGTCCGCCTTGGTGACAATGGCGGCCAAAGGGATGGATCCCCCCAGCGTGGCTGAGGGCGGCGGCCGGACGTCCCGGGTCTTGGGCCAGGGATGTCCTGTGGAGAAAGTACCCGAGGAACAAAGTATCTGGGCCTGTCGTCTTGGAAACCACACGGGGCTGCCGATGAGAGGTTTCCTCAGCGCATCTTGGCAGAGCTTTCCTGGGGGCATTCAGAGCTAGTGACGGGAGCCAGGGAGGCGATGCCCGCCCATAGAATGCCAGCAAGCCTCCAGCTGACCAGAGGATGCCACCGGGGAAGTGATGGCCGAATGGAAAAGTCACAGCACGCTAGGAGAGAAAGCTTTCAGACCAAAGCCTGGTGAGTCCAGACGTCTGGGGTTGGGCCTGGCATTTGTATTATTTACTCAGTGATCTCTTACTGAAGACAGCAGAGTGGCAGTGAGCCTAACCCCCACTCCATTCCAGCCTGATGGCCCTTGGGCCTCAGTGCCAGGCCCTGGGAGGCCTCGGGGAGTCTGCACACTCCGTGTCCTTTGCCAGGATCGCCAAGTTCACTGGCCCATCTCGCTCTCTGCTCTGTGATCGTCACCTGCTTCACGGGCTTCATGGTACTCATTTGTTCAATCTTGGTTCAGACATTATTTCCTCAGGCAAACCTCCATTTCTCTTTAATACAAATGTTCCAAGTAAGGAGTTTTATAAGCCCTACCTCGAGTGCGGATGATGGCTTTTCCTGGCTTCCTCTGTTTTGTGAGTATCATCGTAGGTTCATTCAATGTCATGGATGCAATGCATGGCAGTCAATGACAATTTTTGTGCTTTGACGCCCAAAGTATCTAATCCTGGTGCACCAAGGGCCCTTCAGGATGGCTCCCGTGTTGTTCCGAGGGAACACCATTAATTCCTGAGTCTTCCTTGCTTCTTGCCACAGGAGAGCATCCCAAACTCACCTCGACTTCCTCATCCCAGCTATGGAATCAATCATTTGTCCAATGAGATCTGAATTCTTTGAGGGCAAACGCCTCGAAATTTAGTGATAGGATTTTCAGACAAATGAAAGGAAATATGACATTACCCAGCAAGTATCGGGTTTGAGAAATGTAAGGTACAGATGCTGAAACAATGAGAGGATTCTATATGTGGAAGGAGGGGGGAGGTGGTAGAGGGCAGATTTGGAAAGTCAGCGGCAAGGCTGAGCTCTCGTAACCTGGCTGACACCGTGAAGGTCTTGGGAATGATTCACTAAATGCTCGGTTGATACCCACATAAGCTGGGGATGGCACCCAATCCTGAGTCACTTTGCTGAACAGGGCTTTTCTCTTTTTATTGGTGGTTACGGTTCTCAAATCAGAGTCACACAGGGAACATTGCTACTAGCCCCGCAGTTGTCGTCAATGTTACTGTTTGTAGCAAGGGTGCAAGAAGTTCAGAGGTCATCATTCCAGGGCTGGTATGAAGGGTCTAGTGTGTTATCAGGGACCTCAGCCCCTCTGTCTTGCCATTCAGCCACCTTTAGAGAATATCTCCAACCTCATGCCAGCAGCCTCATTTCACTTCAGACACTTGTATTATCCACACTTCAGGCAGGAGAAAATAGAAGAGAGAAAAAAGGCAAAAGGTAAACTGACTCTGCCTTCTGTCTAAGAGTTGTATCAGGGACCTTCTACTTATATGTCATTGGGTAGAACATGGTCATCCCTACCTGCAGTGGGTGCTGGAGAATGTAGTTTTAGCCAGGCGTGTTGCCTTCTGAAATCAACCCTGAATTTAAAAAAAGAAGAATGGATATTGGAAATTGCAATATCTGCCACAAAAATACTGCCATCTAAGGCAAAACACCAGGCTACATGAGCACGAAGCCTATTTTATTATTACTGTTTGCATTTCATTATCACCTTATTCCTACTTTATTTTTTTTAATTTTATTTTTACTTTATTCTACATTATAATACTGTATTGGTTTTGCCATACATTGACATGAATCCGCCACAGGTGTACATGAGCTCCCAATCCCAAAGCCCCCTCCCACCTCCCACCCCATATCATCTCTCTGGATCATCCCCGTGCACCAGCCCCAAGCATCCTGTATCCTGTATTAAACATAGACTGGCGCTTCATTTCTTACATGATAGTATACATGTTTCAATGCCATTCTCCTATATCATTCCACCCTCTCCCTCTCCCTCAGAGGCCAAAAGTCCGTTCTATACCTCTGTGTCTCTTTTGTTGTCTCACATACAGGATCATCATTACTATCTTTCTAAATTCCATATATATGTGTCAGTATACTGTATTGGTGTTTTTCTTTCTGGCTTACTTCACTCTGTATAATGGGCTCCAGTTTCATCCATCTCATTAGAACTGATTCAAATTTATTCTTTTTAAGGGCTGAGTAATACTCCATTGTGTATATGTACCACAGCTTTCTTATCCATTCATCTGCTGATGGACATCTAG